>CM033470.1:31292969-31623527 GCA_019447015.1 Hymenochirus boettgeri | reverse complement strand
CACACACACACACACACACACACACCTGACACACACACACACACACACACCTGACACACACACACCTGACACACACACACACACCTGACACACACACACCACTCTTTCTTTCCTCTCCTGCTCCGTAGTTTTCTGCATATGGTCAGCTGACCCCTGCTCCTCCTGGCAGTCCCACCCACCTGCTGCTTTCAGTGCTCCGGCCGGAGTCTAACAGCTTAGACCGCACCCCTTCTGCTTCCTCCTGGATTATCTCACATAACACCGGCTTCTCATACTTGCTTCCGGCGTATACGGCTCTTCATTTGATCAAAGGTACTTTTTCCAGGTACTTCCGTGTTATTATCGGGGATATTTTTTACAGTTTATGCCCATAGGGATCAATGGAAGGGGTGGGTTATATACAGATAATACTTCACCTCAGAGTTCCCTGACCGCTATAAAAACACTTGACCTAACGGCCTCATGCTTCTATATGGTCAGGGAAATCCTTGTGGCATAATATCCTTATATTACACCGTAGGTAGCGTATTATCCCTTATATTATTATATAAACCTGACGGCCAGGAGCCTCAATGAGGTGCGACAAAGGACAATTTTTGCAAGTCTTTTACGTTTGTATCATGGTCCCCCTTTAAACGTCATATAAGAAAACATACTAAGCTTGGTATGTGTGCGCGTCTGTGTGAAAGATGAGTAGCTGCCATTTTTTTCAATTCGAAACTTGAAATACTACTATACAAAAATACTATTTACAATATTAATAAAAACTCCACTGCCTTGACTATTATTGAAAATTGCACCTAATACTGAACTTAATGATGTGTTTGCAAAGAGAATGATCCCAAGCTGCTTGTTAAGTGCATAAACTGTCATTACTCACTGGACGTAATTGAAAAGGTTACCATTCATTAAACCTTTAGATACGCGTTTTTATGACACTAATAGCTCCTGTCACATTGTTTTGTTCTAGTGGTAAATACCACCAACTTAGAAATATCTTAAAGTGGAAGCTCATCAAAAATATATCCCAGCGATTTCTCTGTGCATAAACAAATGTGATGACTTCCTGTATGCCAGTCTGCCAGTACTGTTTATCATGGTCTTGCCCTTTGACTGTAGAAATCTGAGCATACTGTAATTGTCACAGACAAAGCGAGGGACAATAAGCATTCTGGGAAGATGGACCATTGCTGAATCTGAATGGCAGCTCAATGCTGACTACAGCAGTGTATATATAGCAAATGGAACAAGATTAATTGATTTTTCCAAATGTAAAATACCTAGGCATGTGTAACATACTTAAAGGGCATGTCCATCCCCAAAACTCAAATTTTACATGTTATTGGCCACAATTATATCTTTAATGCAAGCCATCCCCCATCAAAATCCATTCAGCGATTTTTAAGATACATACGTTTTTACACCATGCTTTTTGCAGACAAGGAGCCTCTCACTGTAATCTGCCTTTTACCTCCCTTGGTGCTCCACCTCCCCCCCCACCACCATCCGGATCCATCCTCGGTCCCCCAGCATCCTATCATTTAATCCTTTTAGGGTTTGATAGAGGACTTTCTTGTGACGTCAGCCGCGTCTGTGATTGGGATAGATGCAGCTGACGTCACAAGAAAGCGCCGCAGGAACGAAGGGCTGTAAGTAAGGCTGCAAACGTTTTTTTTCAAAAATAATCCAGCGTTTGTGTCTGGGCAGGGGTTCTCTATCAAACCCTAAAAGAATTAAACGCTAGGATGCAGGGGGGATGAGGATGGATCCGGATGGTGGGAGGGGGGGGGGGAAGCAAGGGAGGCTGAAAGCTCGGATTGGATTACAGTGAGCTGCCTCTTTTCTGCAAAAGGTCTGTTGAAAAAACATATATATCTTCAGATTGACTGAACGGATTTTGATGGGGGATGGCTTTTTTTAAAGATAGAATTGTGGCCAATAACATATAAAATTTGAGTTTTTGGGGTGGACATACCCTTTAATTTAGAAAATATATATAAAATATATTTCCTCATTGAACTTCCCCTTTATTATTTTGCTCAAAATGCTGTTTATTAAAGCCTTACATTTTGTACACCAGAGATATTAGATGTGTGGGGCTTATTTAAAAGATTTTTTTTTAGATTTTTTTTTTACTACAGTTAGAATGGGTACACACAATTGGTAGTGCCATGGATTGGTCGGTCGCCCAGAAATATCTGATGGTGTAGGTCGGCCAGCCATGACCTAGCTCGGTCACCCGTTCAGCTGAATTGGAAGAATGGGCGATCAGATCCATTGGTAAATCACAGCCGATCATGTGGTTCCCGGTATCCCAGCCGAGAGCTTAATTGCAGCGAACGCTGGATCAGGACAAATAATAGCCTGTGTGTACCCAGCCTTAGAAAAAAATTGATTGGTTGCTGGAAATTAAGAACAAGGACAAAATTTTGCACCTCTCAATAAGTAAGCCACTTAATACTTATTTAAGAAAAAACAGAATATAGGACTTGTTTAATCCCGTAACCCCTGGAAAGCTCTTTTTAATCCTTTTTTGAGGGGTTGTTTTGGTTTGTTTTTTGGTTTTTTTGGTTTGAACAATCTATGCTGGAAACTTTTTAAGCGGTAAATGGGCCACATCACAATAATTTCCTTAGGTCTCCATCTGCAAGAGTATCAGCCCACATCTGCAGGAGGATGAACAATGCCACTCGTGGTAGGATCCACAGACCTTTTCTATCCCTTGCTTGTCACTCCAGAAGTTAAACTACTGCATTAAGCTGGGATATGCTTCTTTGCTGGTCCTTAAAGGGCAACTGTGGGCTCCAAACAAGTTAGGGTTCAATGAAAGCCTGCAGTATTTCCTTAAAAATTAGTCAAAAATCAAACCTCTGGCTGCAGCCTGTGATAAATTATATTGAGGTGAATTTTCAAACGTCCTGCTTCCAGTAGGTTAAGTGACATCACCTGACCTGTGCCCCGCCCCTCCACCCTGGGGGAGAAGCATGCTCAGGGAAAACTTAATGCTGGGGAAAACAGGAAGTACCTCAGGAAAAAATTGACAGTTGTGAAGGGGAGCCTATTAATGCAGACAGGCTGGTCACATGACTACAAGCTGGCCACATGGTTGAAAATAGGAAGTGTTCAAGCAGGAAGTAATATTGCTGAACCTTTCTAACGATAACGTCTCACTAATTTTATCTAGAGATGTGATTTAGGGTTAATTTTGAAAATATGATGTAAGGGCTTTTTATATAACCCTAGTTAGTTTGGAAGAATTGAAGACCACAGTTGCCCTTTAATAAAAGATACACGAATTAGGCAGAAGATATTCCAAATGAATGTGTTGGTTACAGACAGTTATCCCTATTTTTAGTATTTAAACTCTGTTCTTATACTATGTGATAATTAGTTCATTTGTTACACTTCAGTTCTACTTTAGGGAATTAGAAGCAAGTTTTAAAAGTAGCAATGACAGCAGAATTGAAATTCAATGCTAGTAATAATGATGTCATATGGCATAACCTATGTAATAATTCCTATTACACCTCCAGAATGGATTCTTTCTACCGTAACTGATAAAACTAAAAAAAAAAAAGATATTCTGTTGACTACGAGAAATAATTAGCCACAAAAAAACAAAACCTAAAGGATCTTGCTAAAGTAGCCATATAGTCATTCAACTTTTTTCTCCATGCAATTAATTACATCACATTTCCTAATAAATGTCTTAGTGATGTGCCATATCTTCCCTCTATGCAGCTAATTAGACAAGCAAATTGAATAACGAAATGTAAGTGAAAAATGTTCACCTCACACAGGGAACTTTAATTAAATAATTTGTATTGAAATAGAATTATATCATTATTGAAATATTGTTTTTTTTCTGCTTCAATAACATTTTTTTTCATCCTGTTGGGAATAATTATGTGGAAGAGCAATTTATAATTCCTGTCATGCAAACATTGTAAGTGGAATAATATCATGGCTCGAGGTGGCCCAGAAAAAAAAAAAAAGAAGGAATAGATATTAAAGTATCCGGGTGAAGTATTTATCCATATTAACTGTAAAAGACATTCATGGCAAAATCTAGATTCTGTGCTGGTCAGATTGCGGGTGGAATACACCATTTTAACTGCCATTTTATTTTATTCAACGTGTAATGTGGACAGCTTATCAATAGGCCAACCTGACTCGCCTCTAGATCAGTTTGTGCCCAAATACTAGCACTGTCTGTCAGCTCTGTGTGTCTTATTCAGGGTACACACGCTAGGTACACACAGGCAGATATTTTCGTCCCGCTGTTCGCCCAAAAATGGTTAATGAGTTACCAACGTCAGCTGCACGATTGGCTTATTTTTCATTACACTACACGTTCCATTGAGATGGCTCTGTGAATGATCTTCAGGTAGCCAAGGCCAAGAGCCACTTTTCTATTCTTTTCCTTCTTGACCTCTCTTGTGCTTTTGACATAGTTGATCATTCCCTCCTAATTTAGATACTTTACTCCTTGGGAGTTTGGAATGAAGTGACATCCTGGTTTCTATCCTATCTCTCTAACCAAACTTACTCTGTATCTTATGCTAACAACACCTCTTCTCCGGTTCCTCTTAGTGTGGGGGTGCCGAAGGACTCTGTCCTTTGACCCTTGTTCTCCCTCTACACTATTTCCTTGGGAGGTGTCATTAGTTCTTTTGGCTTCAAGTATCACTTATATGCAGACGATACACAAATCTACTTGTCCACCCCTACGCAAACTCCTGACATCCAATCACGTGTCTCCAACTGTCTCCCTGATGGATGTAGTTTTCTGCCTCAAATTAAATATTTCTAAAAATGAACTAATAATTTCCCCACCTAAACCTGACCCTATCCCATCTTTCTCTATTTCCCCCATTTCCCCTATCCAATCAGCACGCTGCCTAGGGGTACTTATTGACTCCTCTCACTTCTTTTCTAACCACATTAACTATATTGCTAAAACCTTCCTCTTTTTCCTTCATATTTCAGCTAAAATCTGCAGGTTCCTTTCTCTCCCGACCAGCATGCTCTCATCCTATCATGCCTGGACTATTGTAACCTAATTCTGCTGTCCATTTAAAGGGCAACTAAAGCCTCAAAACAATACAGAATCAGAAGGAGAATGTTATCTATTGTTGCCTTCTGATTCTGTATTGTTTTGAGGCTTAGTTGCCCTTTAAATGGACAGCAGAATTCCCATACTGTAGTCCCATACAGTAATAAACATACTGGATTTGTCTATTACAGTATGGGACTACTGTATGGGAATTCTGCTGTCCATTTAAAGTGCAACTAAAGCCTCAGAACAATACAGAATCAGAAGGCAGTTGTGGTCATAATTTCTACCCTGTTTATACTCGAGTCAATCAGTTTTTCAGGTAAAAATAGGTACCTCGACTTATACTCGGACTGACTTATACTTGAGTATATACGGTACCATAATCTTTCCATCCAGTCATCTCTGTATAAATAAATGTTTTCAAAGCATTGTCTTCCTGTTTGCATGACCCCTAATAGTGTCTGTTATAGTCTCTGTCCCTGGGTTCAGTGGCTCAGTATAGATCTGACCATGTTTAACCCAACAACCAATCAGTAGAAATTACTGTTGGGAACATTCTAGGATAGTGTGCATTCTGGGAAGAAGAAGGACTGTTACAGAACCAGAAACAGTAGCTAACTACTGACCACAACAATGGGCATGAAATCAATTGATCTTTAAAAGGCAATATGTAGAATACCTATCATATAGATAAAGCTTTTAATTAATATGCTTTTTCCACTGAAATGCCCCTATAAAAAGTTTAATTTCTATACATACATTTTTTTGGGTCTTCGTGTTACCACCACATTCTTAATTGGTTTAGAATACAAGTTAGTTTAGCGTCCTAGAATTCATTCAGGCTTTTTGGCTTACTTTTTTTTTTTTAAGTCATTTTTGATTTTTACAATAGGTCGTATTTTTTGCCCATTATAAAATGTCTCTGTGTTCCATCGGTTGTAGGATGACTGCATTAAATTCTGAGGCTCAGCTATTGTAAGTAGTTAAAAAAAGATAATGCATAATTCTAGGTCAGAGGAACTAATGCGGTAACAGAAGTGACTAAGAGAAGAACAAAAGATGATCTCTTAGAATAGAACAGTGTATGTGACAGTTCTACTGTTGTCTGCAGTTAAACCACCCGGCAGGAACATATCTGACTCTAGGAATGACATGAACAGTCAATCCAACCCACCTGCTGTTAGGATAAATTCAAGAAAATATCTCACTAAGAAGAATTTGCAGTTACCTAAAGATTTTCACATGTTTTTCCCCCCCTTACTTAGTAAATATAAAAATGCACTAGTTGGGATATTTCACATATTGAAATGTTTAAAAATAAATGTTTAATAACCCGTGAGATCAATAAGCTGAGAACAAGAGGTGGCAATGTTTTGTGCCATAAACAAGAGAGTAAGGGCTAGTTAACATTAAATCTGTTTTCAAATGCCCCCCCCCCCCCCCCCCCCCCCCCCCCCCCCCCCCCCCCGGACAGACTGGTTTAAAAACGGTTAAAAGGCTATGTACACAGGAAATAATAATTTTTCCAGATTTTATGTTGATCTATCCCCTATTTCTTTAGGGCTGGTACAAATGTTGAGATTTTTCCCCCATTTCACCATGACCGAACATGCAGTCAATAGGAGTAAGCAAGATTTTTCGATATCGAAAATACAGCTGCGAGTCCGAAAAGCGAACTAGTTTGAATAGTTCGAGTTCGTCCGAACTGATAGGTTCGAGTTCGGTTTTGTGTCCATCTCTAATAAGGAAAAGAGATGGACTAGAACTCGAGTTCGAAATCCGGACTTTTTAAACTTTCCGGATTTCGAACTTTTCGAACTTTTGACCATTTTCCGAATTTAAAATGTTGTGAATTCCTAATTTTCGAAATTTTGAGAATTTTATTGAACTTGTGGAAGCAATCCAGCCATATGTCCCAAATTCTCCAAAGACGGCTATTTTTAGCAGTGCCAACCCCCCTTAGTGAAGTGTTACCCTTTGGCCCGCAAATATAATGCAAATTGCAAAAATAAAGATTAAGGGGGAAGTTCAGTGCAAATACACATACTTTTAGGATAAAAGAGCAGAATTCCATCCCAATGACCATTAACCTGCCCATTCAGCATTTTGTCTGTGTATAAATAAATGCTTCCGAAAAACTTCCTGTTTGCAGGACCCGTAATCGAGACTGTTATCTTCCAACATTTATAGAATCTTTTCTTACTGTGTTATGTTTTCTATTGTAGCGGGCAGACTTTTCCATCAACATATCACTTAGTTTTTACAAAATACTATATTTTTGTTTGAATTTCATCAATTTTGGTTTCTAAGATGACATATGGAATCTGGTTAAATAGAATGTTTGCAGGCTAATTAAGTAAACAACGCAATAATTTTACTTTGCTGACTTATTGATATTTGTTTAGAGAAAGATGCCTTTGTTGTACTATTTCATTTCAGGTAGACGATAAAATGTATCATCCATTTCGTAGTTTGTAGTAATGAATCACGTTAAATGAATGGATGTAATTGAGTTCAACAACGAGCAATGCATCAATCTTCTTTTCTTTTGATATTTGTTCCACTGTGATTTATTGTGATATGTTGGGAAGAAGGAAACATTATTTGTGCAATTTACTTTTTTAACTATCAAAGCTGTTTGAATAATGTTATCTTTCCAAGATAGGCCCCTGACTGGTGATAAAAAGGTTCTACATGGTGACATTAATCTTTCTACCCAGGTGGATGCTTCTTAAAGGAATGGTTCACTGCAAAAGTTCCTGGCTCCACAGGCATTGAATGGAGAACGGAATGTAAGGAATAGCTCCTTAACCTCCTGGTCTTCAATTAATGCATTAAAGGAATAGTTCTTTTTGAAGAATGGAGGGGCTTGAATAAGGACAACAATACCCAAAAAAAAGCATCTCCCCATATCATGTCCACAGTTCCAGTAGCTGAAATCGCTTACTCTCATTTACAACCGTGCTAAAAGCCCGCCTCCTAGATGGCCCAGGGCCATGATTAACATATCACTTGTCACTGGGTGATGGGAAAACCTCTCTCCTCCTCCTCACTTGGCATTCAAGATGTTTGGAAACTACACACTCCCAGCTAATAAAGCATGCTGGGAGTTGTAGTTCCCAAAACATCTTGAATGCCAAGTGAGGGTGGCATTCAAGATGTTTGGGAACTACAACTCCCAGCATGCTTTATTAGCTGGGAGTTGTAGTTTCCAAACATCTTGAATGACAAGTTTCTACCCTCGGTTTATACTCGAGTCAACAACTTTTATTAGGATTTTAGCTGAAATTGGGTACCT
The DNA here is from genome assembly GCA_019447015.1 of Hymenochirus boettgeri. Lineage (NCBI taxonomy): Eukaryota > Metazoa > Chordata > Amphibia > Anura > Pipidae > Hymenochirus > Hymenochirus boettgeri. The sequence continues at coordinate 31,615,170 of CM033470.1, read as the reverse complement.
CGGTTTATACTCGGGTCGGTTTATACTCGAGTATATACGGTACTGTAGTTCTGGTTGGTACAGTGATACTATATAATATTGAGAATTACTGGTGTTAATACATATACTGTAGTTCTGGTTGGTACAGGGATACTATATTATATTAAGAATTACTGGTATTAATACATATACTGTTGTTCTGATTGGTACGGGGATACTATATAATATTGAGAATTAATGGTATTAATATATATACTGTAGTTCTGGTTGGTACAGGGATACTATATAATATTGAGAATTACTGGTATTAATACATATACTGTTGTTCTGGTTGGTACAGGAATACTATATTATATTAAGAATTACTTGTATTAATACATATACTGTTGTTCTGATTGGTACGGGGATACTATATAATATTGAGAATTAATGGTATTAATTCATATACTGTAGTTCTGGTTGGTACAGGGATACTATATAATATTGAGAATTACTGAGAATTACTGGTAATAATACATATACTGTAGTTCCGTAGTTTTCTGCTAATGGTCAGCTGACCCCTGCTCTCCTCCTGGCAGTCCCACCCACCTGCTGCTTTCATTGCTCCGGCCGGATCTAACAGCTTAGACCGCACCCCTTCTGCTTCCCTCTGGATTACTCCACATAACACCGGCTTCTCATACTTGCTTCCTTGCGTATACGGCTCTTCATTTGATCAAGGGTACTTTTTTCCAGTACTTCCGTGTTTTTATCGGGATTTTTTTTACAGTTTTATGCCCATAGGGATCAATGAAGGGTGGGTTATATACAGATAATACTTCACCTCAGAGTTCCCGGACCGCTAATAAAACACTTGACCTACGGCCTCATGCTTCTATATGGTCAGGGAAATCCTTGTGGCATAATTCCTTATATTACACCACCGTAGGTAGCGTATTATCCTTATATTATTATATAAACCTGACGGCCAGGAGCCTCCAATGAGGTGCGACAAAGGACAATTTTTGCAAGTCTTTTACGTTTGTATATCATGGTCCCCCTTTAAACGTCATATAAGAAAACATACTAAGCTTGGTATGTGTGCGCGTCTGTGTGAAAGATGAGTAGCTGCCATTTTTTTTCAATTCGAAACTTGAAATACTACTATAAAAAATACTATTTACAATATTAATAAAATACATCCACTGCCTTGACTATTATTGAAAATTGCACCTAATACTGAACTTAATGATGTGTTTTGCAAAGAGAATGATCCCAAGCTGCTTGTTAAGTGCATAAACTGTCATTACTCACTGGACGTAATTGAAAAGGTTACCATTCATTAAACCTTTAGATACGCGTTTTTATGACACTAATAGCTCCTGTCACATTGTTTTGTTCTAGTGGTAAATACCACCAACTTAGAAATATCTTAAAGTGAAGCTCATCAAAATTCCCCAGCGATTTCTCTGTGCATAAACAAATGTGATGACTTCCTGTATGCCAGTCTGCCAGTACTGTTTATCATGGTCTTGCCCTTTGACTGTAGAAATCTGAGCATACTGTAATTGTCACAGACAAAGCGAGGGACAATAAAGCATTCTGGGAAGATGGACCATTGCTGAATCTGAATGGCAGCTCAATGCTGACTACAGCAGGTATATATATAGCAAATGGAACAAGATTAATTGATTTTTCCAATGTAAATACCTAGCATGTGTACCATACTTAAAGGGCATGTCCACCCCAAAACTCAAATTTTACATTTTATTGGCCACAATTAATATCTTTAAATGCAAGCCATCCCCCTCAAAATCCATTCAGCGATTTTTAAGATACATACGTTTTTACACCATGCTTTTTGCAACAAGGAGCCGCTCACTGTAATCTGCCTTAACCTCCCTTGGTGCTCCACCTCCCCCCCCCCCCCCACCTCCGTCCATCCTCTGGTCCCCCAGCATCCTATCATTTAATCCTTTTAGGGTTTGATAGAGGACTTTCTTGTGACGTCAGCCGCGTCTGTGATTGGGATAGATGCAGCTGACGTCACAAGAAAGCGCCGCAGGAACGAAGGGCTGTAAGTAAGGCTGCAAACCGTTTTTTTTAAAAATATCCAGCGTTTGTGTCTGGGCAGGGGTTCTCTATCAAACCCTAAAAAATTAAACGCTAGATGCAGGGGGGATGAGGATGGATCCGGATGGTGGGAGGGGGGGGGAAGCAAGGGAGGCTGAAAGCTCGGATTGGATTACAGTGAGCTGCCTCTTTTCTGCAAAAGGTCTGTTGAAAACATATATATCTTCAGATTGACTGAACGGATTTTGATGGGGGATGGCTTTTTTTTAAAGATAGAATTGTGGCCAATAACATATAAAATTTGAGTTTTTGGGGTGGACATACCCTTTAATTTAAAAATATATATAAATATATTTCCTCATTGAACTTCCCCTTATTATTTTGCTCAAAATGCTGTTTATTAAAGCCTTACATTTTGTCACCAGAGTATTTAGATGTGTGGGGCTATTTAAAAAATTTTTTTTAGATTTTTTTTTTACTACAGTTAGAATGGGTACACACAATTGGTAGTGCCATGGATTGTCGTTCCGCCCAGATCTCTTGATGGTGTAGGTCGGCCAGCCATGACCTAGCTCGTCACCCGTTCACTGAATTGGAGAATGAGGCATCAGATCCATTGGTAATCACAGCCGATCATGTGGTTCCCGTATCCCGATCCCAGCCGAGACTAATTGCAGCGAACGCTGGATCAGGACAAATAATAGCCTTTGTGTACCCAGCCTTAGAAAAAAATTGATTGGTTGCTGGAAATTAAGAACAAGACAAAATTTTGCACCTCTCAATAAGTAAGCCACTTAATACTTATTTAGAAAAAACGAATATAGGACTTGTTTAATCCCGTAACCCCTGAAGCTCTTTTTAATTCCTTTTTTGAGGGGTTGTTTTTGGTTTGTTTTTTTGGTTTTTTTTTTGGTTTGAACAATCTATGCTGGAAACTTTTTAAGCGAAATGGGCACACATCACAATAATTCCCTAGGTCCCCATCTGCCAGAGTATCAGCCCACATCTGCAGGAGGATAGCAATGCCACTCGTGGTAGGATCCACAGACCTTTTCTATCCCTTGCTTGTCACTCCAGAAGTTAAACTACTGCATTAAGCTGGGATATGCTTCTTTGCTGGTCCTTAAAGGGCAACTGTGGGCTCCAAACAAGTTAGGGTTCAATGAAAGCCTGCAGTATTTCCTTAAAATTAGTCAAAATCAAACCTCTGGCTGCAGCCTGTGATAATTATATTGAGGTGAATTTTCAAACGTCCTGCTTCCAGTAGGTTAAGTGACATCACCTGACCTGTGCCCCGCCCCTCCACCCTGGGGGAGAACATGCTCAGGGAAAACTTATGCTGGGGAAAACGAAGTACCTCAGGAAAAAATTGACAGTTGTGAAGGGAGCCATATTGCAGACAGGCTGGTCACATGACTACAAGCTGGCCACATGGTTGAAAATAGGAAGTGTTCAAGCAGGAAGTAATATTGCTGAACCTTTTCTAACGATAACGTCTCACTAATTTTATCTAGAGATGTGATTTAGGGTTAATTTTGAAAATATGATGTAAGGGCTTTTTATATAACCCTAGTTAGTTGGGAAGAATTGAGACCACAGTTGCCCTTTAATAAAATACACGAATTAGGCAGAAGATATTTCCAAATGATTTGTTTGTTACAGACAGTTATCCCATTTTTTTAGTATTTAAACTCTGTTCTTATACTATTTGATAATTGTTTCATTTGTTACTTCAGTTTCTACTTTAGGGAATTAGAAGCAAGTTTTAAAAGTAGCAATGACAGCAGAATTGAAATTCAATGCTAGTAAATATGATGTCATATGGCTAACCTATGTAATAATTCCTATTACCACTCCAGAATGATTCTTTCTACCGTAACTGATAAAACTAAAAAAAAAAAAGATATTCTGTTGACTACGAAAATAATTAGCCACAAAAAAAACAAAACCTAAAGGATCTTGCTAAAGTAGCCATATAGTCATTCAACTTTTTTCTCCATGCAATTAATTACATCACATTTCCTAATAATGTCTTAGTGTGATTGCCATATCTTCCCTCTATGCAGCTAATTAGACAAGCAAATTGAATAACGAAATGTAAGTGAAAAATGTCACCTCACACGGGAACTTATTTAAATAATTTGTATTGAAATAGAATTATATCATTATTGAAATATTGTTTTTTTTCTGCTTCAATAACATTTTTTTTCATCATCCTGTTGGGAATAATTATGTGGAAGAGCAATTTATAATTCCTGTCATGCAACATTGTAAGTGGAATAATATCATGGCTCGAGGTGGCCCGAAAAAAAAAAAGAAGGAATAGATATTAAGTATCCGGTGAAGTATTTATCCATATTAACTGTAAAAGACATTCATGGCAAAACTAGATTCTGTGCTGGTCAGATTGCGGGTGGATACACCATTTTAACTGCCATTTTATTTTATTCAGTGTAATGTGGACAGCTTATCATAGCCAACCTGACTCGCCTCTAGATCAGTTTGTGCCCAAATACTAGCACTGTCTGTCAGCTCTGTGTGTCTTATTCAGGGTACACACCCTAGGTACACACAGGCAGATATTTTCGTCCCGCTGTTCGCCCCAAAAATGGTTAATGAGTTACAACGTCAGCTGCACGATTGGCTTATTTTTCATTACACTACACGTTCCATTGAGATGGCTCTGTGAATGATCTTCAGGTAGCCAAGGCCAAGAGCCACTTTTCTATTCTTTTCCTTCTTGACCTCTCTTGTGCTTTTGACATAGTTGATCATTCCCCCAATTTAGATACTTTACTCCTGGAGTTTGGAATGAAGTGACATCCTGGTTTCTATCCTATCTCTCTAACCAAACTACTCTGTATCTTATGCTAACACAACCTCTTCTCCGGTTCCCTCTTAGTGTGGGGTGCCGAAGGACTCTGTCCTTTGACCCTTGTTCTCCCTCTACACTATTTCCTTGGGAGTGTCATTAGTTCTTTTGCTTCAAGTACACTTATATGCAGACGATACACAAATCTACTTGTCCACCCCTACGCAAACTCCTGACATCCAATCACGTGCTCCAACTGTCTCCCTGATGGATGTAGTTTTTCTGCCTCAAATTAAAATTTCTAAAAATGAACTAATAATTTTCCCACCTAAACCTGACCCTATCCCATCTTTCCTATTTCCCCCATTTCCCCTATCCAATCAGCACGCTGCCTAGGGGTACTATTGACTCCTCTCACTTCTTTTCTAACCACATTAACTATATTCTAAAACCTTCCTCTTTTTCCTTCATATTTCAGCTAAAATCTCGGTTCTTTCTCTCCTCTCCCGACCAGCATGCTCTCATCCTATCATGCCTGGACTATTGTAACCTAATTCTGCTGTCCATTTAAAGGGCAACTAAAGCCTCAAAACATACAGAATCAGAAGAGAATGTTATCTATTGTTGCCTTCTGATTCTGTATTGTTTTGAGGCTTAGTTGCCCTTTAATGGACAGCAGAATTCCCATACTGTAGTCCCATACAGTAATAAACATACTGGATTTGTCTATACAGTATGGGACTACTGTATGGGATTCTGCTGTCCATTTAAAGTGCAACTAAAGCCTCAGAACAATACAGAATCAGAGGGAGTTGTGGTCATAATTTCTACCCTGTTTATACTCGAGTCAATCAGTTTTTCAGGTAAAAATAGGTACCTCGACTATACTCGGACCGACTTATACTCATGAGTATATACGGTACCATAATCTTCCATCCAGTCATCTCTGTATAAAATATGTTTTCAAAGCATTGTCTTCCTGTTTGCAGGACCCCTAATAGTGTCTGTTATAGTCCTCTGTCCCTGGGTTCAGTGGCTCAGTATAATCTGACCATGTTTAAACACAACCAATCAGTAGAAATTACTGTTGGAACATTCTAGGATAGTGTGCATTCTGGGAAGAAGAAGCGCTGTTACAGACCAGAAACAGTAGCTAACTACTGACCACAACAATGGGCATGAAATCAATTGATCTTTAAAAGGCAATATGTAGAATACCTATCATATAGATAAAGCTTTTAATTAATATGCTTTTTCCACTGAAATGCCCCTATAAAAAGTTTAATTTCTATACATACATTTTTTTGGGTCTTCGTGTTACCACCACATTCTTAATTGGTTTAGAATACAAGTTAGTTTAGGCGTCCTAGAATTCATTCAGGCTTTTTGGCTTACTTTTTTTTTTAAAAGTCATTTTTGATTTTTACAATAGGTCGTATTTTTTGCCCATTATAAATGTCTCTGTGTTCCAATCGGTTGTAGGATGACTGCATTAATTCTGAGGCTCAGCTATTGTAAGTAGTTAAAAAAAGATAATGCATAATTCTAGGTCAGAGGAACTAATGCGGTAACAGAAGTGACTAAAGAAAACAAAAGATGATCTCTTAGAATAGAAGTGTATGTGACAGTTCTCCTGTTGTCTGCAGTTAAACCACCCGGCAGGAACATATCTGACTCTAGGAATGACATGAACATCAATCCAACCCACCTGCTGTTAGGATAAATTCAAGAAAATATCTCACTAAGAAGAATTTGCAGTTACCTAAAGATTTTCACATGTTTTTCCCCCCCCCTTACTTAGTAAATATAAAAATGCACTAGTTGGGATATTTCACATATTGAAATGTTTAAAAATAAATGTTTAATAACCCGTGAGTCATAACTGAGAACAAGAGGTGGCAATGTTTTGTGCCATAAACAAGAGAGTAAGGGCTAGTTAACATTAAATCTGTTTTCAAATGCCCCCCCCCCCCCCTGAACAGACCTTCGTTGAAAAACGTTAAAAGCTATGTACACAGGAAATAATAATTTTTCCAGATTTTATGTTGATCTATCCCCATTTCTTTAGGGCTGGTACAAATGTTGAGATTTTTCCCCCATTTCACCATGACCGAACATGCAGTCAATAGGAGTAAGCAAGATTTTTCGATATCGAAAAATACAGCTGCGAGTCCGAAAAGCGAACTAGTTTGAATAGTTCGAGTTCGTCCGAACTGATAGGTTCGAGTTCGGTTTTGTGTCCATCTCTAATAAGGAAAAGAGATGGACTAGAACTCGAGTTCGAAATCCGACTTTTTAAACTTTCCGGATTTCGAACTTTTCGAACTTTTGAACCATTTTCCGAATTTAAAATTTTGTGAATTCCTAATTTTCGAAATTTTGAATTTTTATTGAACTTGTGGAAGCAATCCAGCCATATGTCCCAAATTCTCCAAAGACGGCTATTTTTAGCAGTGCCAACCCCCTTAGTGAAGTGTTACCCTTTGGCCCGCAAATATAGCAAATTGCAAAATAAAGATTAAGGGGGAAGTTCAGTGCAAATACACACTACTTTTAGGATAAAGAGGCAGAATTCCATCCCAATGACCATTAACCTGCCCATTCAGCATTTTGTCTGTGTATAAATAAATGCTTCCGAAAACTTCCTGTTTGCAGGACCCGTAATTGAGACTTTATCTTCCAACATTTATGAATCTTTTCTTACTGTGTTATGTTTTCTATTGTAGCGGGCAACTTTTCCATCAACATATCACTTAGTTTTTACAAAATACTATATTTTTGTTTGAATTTCATCAATTTTGGTTTCTAAGATGACATATGGAATCTGGTTAAATAGAATGTTTGCAGGCTAATTAAGTAAACAACGCAATAATTTTACTTTGCTGACTTATTGATATTTGTTTAGAGAAAGATGCCTTTGTTGTACTATTTCATTTCAGGTAGACGATAAAGTATCATCCATTTCGTAGTTTGTAGTAATGAATCACGTTAAATGAATGGATGTAATTGAGTTCAACAACGAGCAATGCATCAATCTTCTTTTCTTTTGATATTTGTTCCACTGTGATTTATTGTGATATGTTGGGAAGAAGGAAACATTATTTGTGCAATTTACTTTTTTAACTATCAAAGCTGTTTGAATAATGTTATCTTTCCAAGATAGGCCCCTGACTGGTGATAAAAAGGTTCTACATGGTGACATTAATCTTTCTACCCAGGTGGATGCTTCTTAAAGAAATGGTTCACTGCAAAAGTTCCTGGCTCCACAGGCATTGAATGGAGAACGGAATGTAAGGAATAGCTCCTTAACCTCCTGGTCTTCAATTAATGCATTAAAGGTATAGTTCACTTTTTGAAGAATGGAGGGGCTTGATTAAAGGACAACAATACCCAAAAAAAAGCATCTCCCCATTCATTTCCACGTTCCATTAGCTAAATCGCTTACTCTCATTTACAACCGTGCTAAAACCCGCCTCCTAGATGGCCCAGGCCATGATTAACATATCACTTTGTCACGGGGTGATGAAACCTCTCTCCTCCTCCTCACTTGGCATTCAAGATGTTTGGAAACTACAACTCCCAGCTAATAAAGCATGCTGGGAGTTGTAGTTCCCAAAACATCTTGAATGCCAAGTGAGGGTGGCATTCAAGATGTTTGGGAACTACAACTCCCAGCATGCTTTATTAGCTGGGAGTTGTATTTTCCAAACATCTTGAATGACAAGTTTCTACCCCGGTTTATACTCGAGTCAACAACTTTTATAGGATTTTAGCTGAAATTGGGTACCTCGGTTTATACTCGGTCGGTTTATACTCGAGTATATACGGTACGTAGTTTGGTTGGTACAGTGATCTATATATATTGAGATTACTGGTGTTAATACATTACTGTAGTTCTGGTTGGTACAGTGATACATATAATTTTGAGAATTACTGGTGTTAATACTATACTGTAGTTCTGGTTGGTACAGGGATACTAATTATATTAAGAATTACTGGTATAATACATATACTGTTGTTCTGATTGGTACGGGATACTATATAATATTGAGAATTAAGGTATAATATATATACTGTAGTTCTGGTTGGTACAGGGATACTATATAATATTGAGAATTACTGGTATTAATCCATATACTGTTGTTCTGGTTGGTACAGGAATACTATATTATTTAAGAATTACTTGTATTAATACATATACTGTTGTTCTGATTGGTACGGGGATACTATATAATATTGAGAATTAAGGTATTAATTCATATACTGTAGTTCTATTGAGAATTACTGAGAATTACTGGTAATAATACATATACTGTAGTTCTGGTTGGTACAGGGATACTATATAATATTGAGAATTACTGAGAATTACTGGTAATAATACATATACTGTAGTTTCTATAGTATCCCTGTACCAACCAGAACTACAGGATATGTATTATTACCAGTAATTCTCAGTAATTCTCAATATTATATAGTATCCCTGTACCAACCAGAACTACGATATGAATAATACCATTAATTCTCAATATTATATAGTATCCCCGTACCAATCAGAACAACAGTATTGTATTAATACAAGTAATTCTTATATATAGTATTCCTGTACCAACAGAACAACAGTATATGTATTAATACCAGTAATTCTCAATATATATAGTATCCCTGTACCAACAGAACTAAAGATATTATTAATACCATTAATTCTCAATATTATATAGTATCCCGTACCAATCAGAACAACAGTATATGTATTAATACCAGTAATTCTAATATAATATAATCCCGTACCAACCAGAAATACAGTATAGTATTAACACCGTAATTTCAATTATATAGTATCACTGTACCAACCAGAACTACAGTATATGTATTAACACCAGTAATTCTCAATATTATATAGTATCCCGTACCAACCAGAACTACAGTACGTATATACTCGAGTAAAACCGACCCGAGTATAAACCGAGGTACCCAATTTCAGCTAAAATCCTAATAAAAGTTGTTGACTCGAGTATAAACCGAGGGTAGAAAATTGTCATTCAAGATGTTTGGAAACTACAACTCCCAGCTAATAAAGCATGCTGGGAGTTAGTTCCCAAACATCTTGAATGCCACCCTCACTTGGCATTCAAGATGTTTTGGGAAATACAACTCCCAGCATGCTTTATTAGCTGGGAGTTGTAGTTTCCAAACATCTTGAATGCCAAGTGAGGAGGAGGAGAGAGGTTTCCCATCACCCAGTGACAAAGTGATATGTTAATCATGGCCCTGGGCCATCTAGGAGGCGGGCTTTTAGCACGGTTGTAAATGAGAGTAAGCGATTTCAGCTACTGGAACTGTGGACATGTAATGGGGGAGATGCTTTTTTTTGGGTATTGTTGTCCTTTAATCAAGCCCCTCCATTCTTCAAAAAGTGAACTATTCCTTTAATGCATTAATTGAAGACCAGGAGGTTAAGGAGCTATTCCTTACATTCCGTTCTCCATTCAATGCCTGTGGAGCCAGGAACTTTTGCAGTGAACCATTCCTTTAAGAAGCATCCACCTGGGTAGAAAGATTAATGTCACCATGTTGAACCTTTTTATCACACAGTCAGGGGCCTATCTTGAAAGATAACATTATTCAAACAGCTTTGATAGTTAAAAAAGTAAATTGCACAAATAATGTTTCCTTCTTCCCAACATATCACAATAAATACAGTGGAACAAATATCAAAAGAAAGAAGATTGATGCATTGCTCGTTGTTGAACCAATTACATCCATTCATTAACGTGATTCATTATAACAAACTACGAAATGGATGATACATTATACGTCTACTGAAATGAAATAGTACAAACAAGGCACTTTCTCTAAACAAAATCAATAAGTCAGCAAAGTAAAATTATTTGGTGTTTACTTAATTAGCCTGCAAACATTCTATTTAACCAGATTCCATATGTCATCTTAGAAACCAAAATTGATGAAATTCAAACAAAAAATAGTATTTTGTAAAAACTAAGTGATATGTTGATGGAAAAGTCTGCCCGCTACAATAGAAAACATAACACAGTAAGAAAAAGATTCTATAAATGTTGGAAGATAACAGTCTCAAACGGGTCCTGCAAACAGGAAGTTTTCGGAAGCATTTATTTATACACAGACAAAATGCTGAATGGGCAGGTTAATGGTCATTGGGATGGAATTCTGCTCTTTTATCCTAAAAGTATGTGTATTTGCACTGAACTTCCCCTTAATCTTTATTTTTGCAATTTGCGTTATATTTGCGGGCCAAAGGGTAACACTTCAAGGGGGTTGGCACTGCTAAAATAGCCGTCTTTGGAGAATTTGGGACATATGGCTGGATTGCTTCCACAAGTTCAATAAAATCTCAAAATTTCGAAAATTAGGAATTCACAAAATTTTAAATTCGGAAAATGGTCAAAAGTTCGAAAAGTTCGAAATCCGGAAAGTTTAAAAAGTCCGGATTTCGAACTCGAGTTCTAGTCCATCTCTTTCCTTATTATAGAGATGGACAAAAACCGAACTCGAACCTATCAGTTCGGACGAACTCGAACTATTCAAACTAGTTCGCTTTTCGGACTCGCAGCTGTATTTTCGATATCGAAAAATCTTGCTTACTCCTATTGACTGCATGTTCGGTCATGGTGAAATGGGGGAAAAATCTCAACATTTGTACCAGCCTAAAGAAATAGGGGATAGATCAAATAAAATCTGGAAAAATTATTATTTCCTGTGTACATAGCTTTTAACGTTTTTCAAACGAAGGTCTGTCAGGGGGGGGGGGGGGGGGCATGAAAACAGATTTAATGTTAACTAGCCCTTACTCTCTTGTTTATGGCACAAAACATTGCCACCTCTTGTTCATGTTATTGATCTCACGGGTTTTAACATTATTTTAAAACATTCAATATGTGAAATATCCCAACTAGTGCATTTTTATATTTACTAAGTAAGGGGGGGAAAAACATGTGAAAATCTTTAGGTAACGCAAATTTTCTTAGTGAGATATTTTCTTGAATTATCCCAACAGCAGGGGGTTGGTTGACTGTCATGTCATTCCTAGAGTCAGAAGTTCTCGGGTGGTTTAATGCAGACAACAGTAGAACTGCACATACACTGTTCTATTCTAAGAGATCATCTTTTGTTCTTCTCTTAGTCACTTCTGTTACCGCATTAGTTCCTCTGACCTAGAATTATGCTATGTTCTTTTTTTAACTACTTACAATAGCGAGCTCAGATCATTGAATGCTTTAGTCCATCCTAAACGATGGACACACAAACATTTTATAATGGGCATCACAGAAACAAGACATCCTTTGTAAAAATCCAAAAAGACTTAAAAAAAAAAAAAGTAAGCCAAAAAGCCTGAATGAATTCTAGGACGCTAAACTAACTTGTTATAAACCAATTAAGAATGTGGTGGTAACACGAAGACCCAAAAAAAATGTATGTATAGAAATTAAACTTTTATAGGGCATTTCAGTGGAAAAAGCATATTAATTAAAGCTTTATCTATATGTATGGATTCTACATTTGCTTTTAAAGATCAATTGATTTCATGCCCATTGTTGTGGTCAGAGTTGTAGCTACTGTTTCTGGTTCTGTAACAGTCCTTCTTCTTTCCAGAATGCACACTATCCTAGAATGTTCCCAACAGTAATTTCTACTGATTGGTTGTTGGGTAAACATGGTCAGATTCTTACTGAGCCACTGAACCCAGGGACAGAGACTATAACAGACACTATTAGGGGTCCTGCAAACAGGAAGGACAATGCTTTGAAAACATTTATTTTACAGGATGACTGGATGGAAAGATTATGGTACCGTATATACTCGAGGATAAGTCGGTCCGAGTATAGTCGAGGTACCTATTTTTACCTGAAAAAAATGATTGACTCAGTATAAACAGGGTAGAAATTATGACCACAACTGCCTTCTGATTCGTATTGTTCTGAGGCTTTAGTTGCACTTTAAATGGACAGCAGATTCCATACAGTAGTCCATACTGTAATAGACAAATCCAGTATGTTTATTACTGTATGGGACTACAGTATGGGATTCTGCTGTCCATTTAAAGGGCAACTAAGCCTCAAAACAATACAGAATCAGAAGGCAACAATAGATAACATTCTCTCTCTGATTCTGTTGTTTTGAGGCTTTTAGTTGCCCTTTAAATGGACAGCAGAATTAGGTTACATAGTCCAGGCATGATAGGATGAGAGCATGCTGTCGGGAGAGGCGAGAAAGGAACCTGCAGATTTTAGCTGAAATATGAAGGAAAAAGAGGAAGGTTTTAGCAATATAGTTAATGTGGTTAGAAAAGAAGTGAGAGGAGTCAATAAGTACCCCTAGGCAGCGTGCTGATTGGATAAGGGAAAGTGGAGGGGAAATAGAGAAAGATGGGATAGGGTCAGGGTAGGTGGGAAAATTATTAGTTTCATTTTTAAAATATTTAATTTGAGGCAGAGAAAACTACATCCATCAGGGAGACAGTTGGAGAGAACGTGATTGGATGTCGGAGTTTGCGTAGGGGTGGACAGAGTAGATTTGTGTAGTTGCAATAGTGGATACTGAAGCCAAAAGAACTAATGACCCTCCCAAGGAAATAGTGTAGAGGGAGAACAAGGGTCAAAGGACAGAGTCCTTCGGCACCCCCACACTAAGAGGAACCGGTGAAGAGGTGTTGTTAGCATAAAGATACAGGTAAGTTTGGTTAAGAGTAGGATAGCAACCAGGATGTCACTTCATTTCCCAACCCCAAGGAGTAGAATTACATTGTAAATCGCACTACCCCTTTAACCCCTTTCTAGTTTTAGTGACAATGATCAACTATGTTCACAAAGCCAAGAGAGGTCAAGAGGAAAACATAGTATAAAGTTTGGCCTTTGCACCTTGGCTACCTGAAGATCATTCACCGATAGCGCCATCTCACTGTGAACGTTAGTGTAATGATCAATAAGCCATCGTGCAGCTGACGTTGGACTCAACATTGTTTGTGTTTCCTTAACTTCATTAACCATTTTGGTTTTCCCGGCATTGAGAATTACTGAGAATTACTGGTAATAATACATATACTGTAGTTATGGTTGATTAAGGGATACTTTATCATTATACATACAAAATAGAAGCCTAGTGCACACCCCATTCAATTGCTTACATGTTTATTCCCTCTATGATGCTGCTTTAAAAGCCCACCATTCTCTCTAGATAAATAAAAGCAATTAGTTCAATAACTTGGCCAAATTATTTTAAGCCTAGCCACCACTTCAAGGTTTGCTTTTTCAGCTGGGTCCTACGTATGTATACTATATTAAATTGGTCACTAGTTGCACTTTATAATGGATGTATACTATCCCTTCTTTATATATTTTAAGGGTTATTCAATAAAAGTTCTTATTGTTAAAAATGGTGTTAATTTTGCCCCAACCAATCAGATGTTAGCTTTCAAATGTTAAATAAGATCTGATTGGTTGGGGCAAAACTAGCACCATTTTAAACAATAAGAACTTTTATTGAATCTCCCTGTTTGTGTGTTACTATGGGTGTTTGACCAAGCCTCTGGGATTGTGTACTCCATCCAAGTTAAGGTCATGGAATTAGGGAGAGTTAGTCCAAAGGAAGCTAGCCCCAGTGCAGCAAGGACTTTCAACTCATAAAAGGCAAGTACTGATAGCGTAGGACCCAGCTGAAAAAGCAAACCTTGAAGTGGTGACTGGGCTTAAAATAATTTGGCCAAGTTATGAAACTAATTGCTTTTATTTATCCAGAGAGAATGGCGGGCTTTTTAAGCAGCATCATAGAGGGAATAAACATGTAAGCATTTAAATTGGGTGTGCACTAGGCTTCTATTTTGTATGTATACTATATTAAATTGGTCACTAGTTGCACTTTATAATGGATGAATACTATCCCATCTTTATATATTTTGTGTGATACTTTATCATTGCCAGAAAGGAATCCCCCCCCTCCTTTTTTTTTTTGCCTTCCTCTGGATGAGCTGTTAGGTAGGGTTAAAAAGGAGGGTGAAAGTGTTGGACTTGATGAACGTGTGTCTTTATTCAATCACAATTACTATGTAATTGGGGCAAAGGTTGGATCGAAAATATAATTTTCCCCTGTTCGTGTGCCACTATCTTTTCTGACTTTTAGACTATAGAGATGGACCCAAACCCGGTTTCAAAGCACATTTAACAGAGCAATTTGTGAATTTCTGACTTTTTCGGATTTTTCCAAGCCGCACAACTGTTTTTGAAAATTCTCAAACAAATTTAAAAATCAAAACTTTTCGTTATTCTAGAAATTTTGAATTTACAAAATCAAAAATTTTAGAAATTTTTAGAAATCTCAAAAATACTATGTGGAATGCCAGAACAGAATGCTGTTTAAAAAAAAAAAAAAAGATTTTGGCCATATATACGTGTTCCCAGACCGTTTCCCAGGTGTCTGAGCCATTTACAGTAAGTTACTATTGCTATTCATAATTTAATTTTAGGAGGAACTTTTGGATTTTTTAATTCCTACTGACTTCAATGAGTCTGCTTGTGAATTTTCAGATTTTTTTTGTTGAATATCTGTGAATCTGCAAGCGGAACGGATTTCTACTACCAATCTGTTTATGATCTATGTAGGTCTAAAGCATACATCAGAACCAGGCCCAAATAGTGCACACTATCAGAGAATTGTGTTTCTACTACTAAAACCAGAGGAACATAAAACGAACATAGAAATATTTTTGCAATGGAGCCAGCAGAAATCTCATGTGGAGCGCAAGCTCAGAATTCGGTAAATTAAACAGACTTTGATTCCAATGTCTACTTTCTACTCAAAACAAGGGAATTCAGCTTTCTGCTGGTTTAAAATAAAACTGGTCATGGGAAATGGATTTTTGAAAAACAGAAATTATAACCTAATGCCAAAGAAAATGGAAGTTATTTCTCTTCATTTACCAGATATATCTTTAGATTAATATATGTAGTTAATGCTCGCCACAGACCGTTATTGGTATGAAGACCACCCAAATAAATGGTATACCAATACTAAATCCCATCAGCAAAATGTATTAATAGACATTAAGCCTTGGTACATTAACTGGTGCTAGAATAGGTGAGTAGAAACATTTTTTGGGAAGGGATGTGGATATCCTTGAGCAATTTTCCTCCAAATTTTATTTATATATTATTTATATCAATTAAAAAGACTAATGTTAATTATATTTTTCCATTTTTTAAAAAAATGATATTTGTAACCAAACCAATAAACATAGACAAAAGAATATGTATTGTAGTAGGTTAGGGCATCCACGTACAAAAGCAAAGAATTCAAGTAAGCTACACGTTTCCAGCCTCCACTGCTCTGGAGTGAAACAGAAATGAACAGGGCAATTTTCTCAGCAGCACTGCAGGTAAGCTCCTTTCAGCCCTTAACATTGCGCGGATTTTAAGAGGCCGTGTGACTGTTTTGCTAATAGCTGATGTTAAATACTTTCATGCAGGTGAGATTCTCAGAGGGACACACAGACTCTGGTAAATCCGATATGGGAGATTTGCCCAGGGAGCTTGAGGCTCAGGGTGACTCTCCCTGTACACACATGTTTCATCACCAATAAAGCTCTTCATTTCTACACAGCTGTAGTTCTGTGTCATCGTATGCTACACCAACAGTTATGGCAATACAGTGAGAGTAACTAACTGCAAAACTTAAATCTAATACAATAAAACCCTTAGATGTCCATACACAAAACCAATGATAGGTAAATACTGGAGGCCCCAGATTGGATTTACCCATGATTGGTAATCAGGAAAGACGGAAACATTTCTGTTGGTTGGAATCAACTCCCTTTAATTTAAGTATATGAGTATACCTTGTATGGGCAATGTGTGCGGTACCCACCACCTGTGTGCTGACAGATATCAATGAGATCTGTTGGCACAGTGGGATAGGGATCGCATGTGTATGGCCCCCTTTACTTGCTTCGTCCCTCAGCACCCTGTTCCGTCCAGCCCTTAGTAGCCAATAGCACAAGAGCTCAGACAGGCACTTGTCCCCTGATTTCCTCCATGTTTAGGCTGAGGCCCCGCTACAAGGCACTAAATCGTGCACGCAATTGCGAGTGTTATTGCGTGTGAGATTTCTGTGTGTTGCCGCGCGTTGCTCCGCCTCTGTGCATGCATCTTTATAATTTAATATTATAGAAAAATGTGCACATCGGAAACCGCAGGAATTTTTTTGTTCCCACGAACAATCGCGCAATCGCACTAAAAACGCGTTAGTGTGGCCTAGCCCTTAGGTTCTCCTCTGCTGCAAGTAAGTTTCCTTATCAGCTTTAACTAAAGGTGCGTGCGGGCCCAGTACTGTCCAGTTGATCACGCATCTTTAGTTAAATATGTTTAAAAACAGCTGATTGTGGAAACTTACTTGCAGCAGGAGGAACAGTGTAAACCAATGTGGAAGAAATGGGGGGGGCACTGTTAAAGACTTTTCCTTTTTATGATCAGAAACACGTTTTACAATGCAGTTGCATTAGCACACAACCTATACTATGAGGGTCCCTGTAATTTGCATCTTTTTTCCTTGGTTAGAAAATACTCAGGAAGAGAAAGTGCTCTCTCAGTTTAATTAGGTTTCTATGTTTCTACACTATGAATCATTAAAAAATGTATTTTGGGCCATAGCTCGCTTTTAACCATAAATAAATAGGAAATAGCTTGCTAATTTGGTTATGTTTTAGCAATATACGTGGGGGTTGTTTAAAGGAATGCACATACTGCAGTTTTGTTATTTCAGTGAATTCTGGTCTGTACAAGGTCCAACACAAGCAGTTTGTCAACATAAAGGGACACTAAACTGGTAATTAAATTGTTTAAAGATGGCTGCATAGTGTTGCAGGTGACATCTCTCAACTTTGACTAGTTTAGTGGTAGTTTATTGGCCTTTTAAACTTAAATGATATCTCCACTGCTAAACTAATGTTTTGCTATCTAAGTGCGAAGTGCAGATCTGTCGGGATCTGTCAGACTACACGGCAGAGGAGCGAGTGATTGGGTAAGTACTTTACCTTCTCTTCTGGCTCCTGTAGATTTTATTGAAGAACGGGAGGTAAGACACAGCTCCTCTACCCCCTGTTCTTCAATAAAACTGAATATCAAAAGTTATGTTTAGCAGTGTTTTTAACTAAACTCACCTCAGCCCCGATCCTCTTGTTTGGCCCTTTAAAACCACCCAGGGTGGGAACCTAGACTGCTAGGGTTCAGCTTCTAACTCCTATCCTTACCTCTTGAGGTTACTATTGTGCTGTTCTTCACTTTCTCCTTCTGTGCCGCGAGCTGGCTAATAAGAAGACACGCTGTTAAAAGAAACATGTCTTCCTATTGGTAAAACCCCAGGTGTAGGATGGGAGGTGGGGAACAGCGCAATATGAACTTCAAGAGGTAGGTTCAGGAGTTAGAAGCTGAGCCCAGTGGTAAGAAGCTAGCGATTTAGGTCCTCACCCTGGGTAATTTCACAGGGAGAAGGTACATAATTTAACAATGCTTTATGCATGAGTAAGTTACGTCTGTTTTAAAGGAAGCAGTTAAACTTCTTCAAAAAAGAATATGATCCTATTTCCACACGCACACACACACACACACAAACAAACACACATACAATGAAAGATCAGCTGCTTGTATCTTGGGATAGTGATTAGGTCATGGAGTTTGGACGTCTATAGAATGTTCAGACCAGTAATAAGTGAGAAACAACAGTTATTTGATGTTTTTAGCACGTATCCTTTTGTTTCTGTCTACGCATATTTGGCATTATGAATAATGACAACTTTTTACATTTCCTGACAGTTTTTAGACATATTTGGATTATGGATTTCATTTTCACCTGTCGTGTGTAATAGAAACATCTTGGTAAATAGTGTTAAGATTAACTCTGAACATCTGCAGCAGACTGTTAACTGTGATGTATTAACTTTAATTATGAGTCATTTTTCAATACATGCAGAAAACTGTCTTAGTAAAAAAGAGGCGTGAAACAGAGAATGGATGTCACTGCATCTCTTTTTATGAAATAGTATGGCTTTCTATTGGTCTTATGGCTTCCTAACTCATTCTTGTCAATTTTACTCACACCTTATCTTATCCACCAAGCACTGTCCGCTCTGCAGAGATTCTGATGGGGATTCCACACTTCGTCATGTCGGAGTGGGGGATTCCCAGCAGAATCTCTACATGGGTGGGTCAGTTCATAAGTCTTATATTATTTTTGAAAAAAATATTATCTGTTAGAATTTTTTTTTAACTGTATCTGAAAGGAAGTAGCCACAAATCCAGAACAGGTCTTCTATGTACTTTTCATACAATCAAATATATTTTGGTATATTTATAGAACGATTTGGCGGATTTCATATTATGAACCATTTCATAAACTTAACAGCAAATTGCATTGGACCGGCAACAATAAATGGCAAACAGGATGCACTACACAACTATTTCTCAGCTAATAGCTTCAATTCCGACATGGTGGTTTGTTCCAACGATCGCGCTGACTGGATGCCAAAACTGTATAAATTAGTAATTTGCAAACTCTGTTCCCAGCAGGCCGAATCAATTTACAATACAGTTGTCTCTAATTAGTGAGAAATCCATCATATTAATATTATATTCTGAATCAACTCAAGCTTCTAAAATAATTATATGGCCCCAACACATCCCTGTAATAGTCATTTACACTGTATTTAAAACCCAAGAAACTGAAATAGCATTTTGTGTGTATGTGTGTTCATAGTCCCTAGCCATTTTCCACATTATGTTAACCAAGGATATTCTTGAAAATATTTAACAGAAGCTAGAAACTATCAGGGAGATTCAATAAAAGTTCTTATTGTTAAAAATGGTGCTAATTTAGCCCCAACCAATCACATCTTATTTAACATTTGAAAACTAACATCTAATTGGTTAGGGCAAAATTAGCACCACTTTTATTGAATAACCCTCTATGTGCATAGAGACAGTGAATCCTGGGTTCAGGGGCGTGGCTCTTTGATGACTTCATTGACTATGAGTTGTACTGGTAACAGCATGGAAGCCTTCTTAGTTGCAGAATCTACTTAGCTACAGAATCTATTTCTAAATACAAATTAATAAAGAAGGTTACAATGTGCAGGAGGCAGGGGAAAAGTTTCACACTAAGATTTAAAAAACAATAAAGTTTAGTTCCCCTTTAAGGTCCTCACCCTGGGTACCATATTGGGAAGGGGGATGGGGGGTAGTGTAATCTTTGTTCCTTAAAATTTAAAAATAACTGCACAGTGATGTTATACATTTGCCCCGACACCTAAGACATATTGATGGTAAATTGTTTTGGATGCCATTGAAATGGGAAATGGTCCGTGGCTTGCGGTTACATTATTTATGTATTTCTTTCTTTTTTCTTCTTCTCTCTTTTGTAATGAAACTCAGAATCCACCAGCAGAGCTGTGAATTGTGGAACACTAAATAAATTCTTTTGAAGGAAACATCTTTAAAGTCATTTATAACAGTGAAAAAGGACCAAGAAAATGGCAGAATATGAAAAAGTGATTTAATGACTAAAGCCAATATGCAGTTATGGGAGTAAATATCTTCCGGAATATAGAAAAGTACAATATATATTCTGTCTTGGTCCATACTAATCCATTCACATAATCACATTGCTAGTAACCTACTGTATGGTTATTTATATTTCTTACATGGGGGGCACATTTCAGGAGCGATAAAGGCTGCAGTTTATGTTTATATTGTAACTAATTAGCCATTTTTCAATTAAGCGATGACTCCTTGCCTATGCTTATATCCATCTTATGGGCATTAACCCAATTCATTGGTGGCTCCATGGACTCTTTTAAGAATCGGCACCACCTCACTGTACACAACACACTCCCCCTACCCCTGCTCCACGACTCTCCACTTCCTGCAGCAGCGTACATCCGCTGACATGCGGTAGTGCATTGCGTCTGTGGTGCGCCCACCAAGCTGCATATATAGGATAAACAGGGTATACCTCGCTTATTTATAGTTTGCAAAAAATATGCCTCTATAATATGACATTATTGCAATTCTGTGATAATAGTGGTAGTAATATTTTTCGGTAGGAATGTCTGGACTGTTTCCAGATGTACAGACAATGCTGTGATATATCATCTGACAAGCTTCATTTTAACCTCTATCATCCTATTCTGACTTCCTCCACCTCCACTGTTTATGTTAAGGATTGTCCCAGGTCTTGTTGTCACATCACTGTGACACATATTCCATAAGAAAACTCAATTGTTGGGTGAGGGTTACAGTGAATATGCAGCCTCGCTGTGACATATATATAAAGGTTTCAACCCTATCAAACTTAGACTGCTCTTATTTCTTCTTTACGTAGTGCAACCACAGGTCCCTTAGCCCACAGATGGCACATAGTAGGCTTTTTTGGAGCATTGCTTGAGATCATGAACCATCCCAAGATGCTTCAAATAGAAATCAATAAAGGATATGTACACTGGGACATTTTTTTTTTAAATTGCCCATTAATTGAAACTATAATTCTTCCCAACTATCACTGTACCATTTTTTTGTTGATCTGTCCCCCATTTCTTTAGAAAATCCGGTTTCGGATTTTCGGATCTTTGGGATTTTCCCGAGATCCAGAAATTTGAAAACAAAATGAAACTACTAAGTTTCGGCAATTTCTAATCAAAACAAGTACTAGATTGAAGTCACGCAGAAACACAAACACATCAGAGTAAGTGCTGCTTATATGTATTAATTTATAGATTGAATCAAGGCCATTTTTTCAGTGTACAATTCCTTTAAGTGCCTAACAAAAAAATCAGAAGTGGTATTGTAGCCTGCTGGAACTTTTTTTTATCCATAAAGTCATTCCTAAATATTTACAGTTTATGGCAGATTGAAGGATTCATTAGAAAGAACACTAGAATGAGAATGTCATATTTCTCTTAAAAACATATCTAATGACCTTCACAGACTAGAACTCTGTCACATTCCAATTATCTCCAAGACACCAATTAGATTTATTTGCTTGCCAAAATGTTAAGGTGGATATTCTCCTTAGAAACACGATTTGTCACTTGATAAGGATACCAGCTGTTCACTATGCAAAAGGTGTAAAGTATCTACTTATGAAGCTTTCAGCGTGATGAAATAACCTTGAAAATGCGAAACTGTCATCTCTTAGTATGTCCTAAGTTCTTTGTTCCCGTTTAAATTATTTTTAGTTTTACCAACAGGGAAAGAGTGGCCATTCTTCGGTGGAGGTGTAGATGGCGCTGTTGCTTTTTTCAATCTGAATTCAACTGTATATAATTTTGAACTAAGAGTTCAGAGCAAAAAAAAATATATATATATATCTCAACATTATATAGTTTTATATTGGAACAATCTGGGAAAATCTGGTTAATTGCTTTCAATAAAGTTTTTTTTATCTTTTAAATTATAAATAGATATTCTATGACTGGATGATAAATCCTTAACATGTACCAAAAGAACATTTATAGAAATTACAGTGATGTGTCAAATTAAAAACATTTGACAAGACAATCCAATGCAAGAAGCTGTATATCTGTATTCAGTTAGATCAACTGGACTGGTTTAGTTCTTGAAGACGTTTCGCTAGTCATCCGACTGGCTTTCTCAATTCAGAATGACTTGTATAAGAATCTGTTGGCAATTAAGTACCCTGGAAAATCCCAATTAGCATATGACACAATACTGTATGTTTTCACTGCTTCATAAAGGAATTTGGGACAGATGCAGTCAATATGCCAACACCATCTTATTGCTTTCAAAGTTACCTCTTACTAATTCTGTGTATTTTCCATACAACCTGTGCATGAATAATCAGGAAAACACAGGAGCTACAATGTCTGCAGGTTATCAGATGTGGCACCTGTCAGAGGATATAAAACGGCGATCTCAGATAACTACAGGGGGTTATTGAAACAGGCAACACTATAAATAGAGATCTGCTTAACATATAATATAGTGATGGACATTTCAGAAAAGAGGCAACTTTCCAGCCTAATGCGATAACCAAAACAGGTCCCGTTCCTATTAGGACAATTTTGCAATATAAACAATTCTAAAAGAGACTAATATAGTTATTCTATTAACCATATGCAATCTACTAGTCTCAGTCAAGATGCAGAATCACAAGTGCACCCCAACCAGTGTTACAAGAGGTCTCCGATTCTTATTCTCTTTAGGCATCTACTGTACTTAACACAGGACAAACCATTGTCTGCACAGTTTTTCATTGCAGGACCTTCCAACTTCCAAGATTCACGTAGGCTGCGTGAGA
Source organism: Hymenochirus boettgeri (assembly GCA_019447015.1). Classification (NCBI taxonomy): domain Eukaryota; kingdom Metazoa; phylum Chordata; class Amphibia; order Anura; family Pipidae; genus Hymenochirus; species Hymenochirus boettgeri. Next base: position 31,591,994 of record CM033470.1, on the reverse strand, counting down.
CAATTCTCTGTTCGTTAAATAAAAATAATTTTAAACTTATCAGCAATTTGGTTAATGGAACAATCCAAGAATAACAACTGAAATCTGATTAGGTTTGGTTAGAGGGACTGCAGGTTACTATTAGTACTGGAACACACAGCATTGTTTATTTGCACACGTACTGTCATTTAAAACTACTAGCACTGAGCTTTCTTCCATTATAGAGGTGAGTACTGAAGGCATTTTTGAGGGCAATGAGGTGGCAGATATCATGAAATACAAAAGACGTGTGTCAAATAGATTCCCGGCATGGAACAGATTAGTTATTTTCTAGAAAAAGCAAAATAATCAGAGAGACTGCCATGTTGGACATGTAGTGCCAGGAATTGGCAATGTATTGTTCCAAGAGAAAGATTGGAGTTTGAAATGTAAAAGAAAATAGGATTGCCCCTTGCCTGACCACAGTTCCATGATGCAGCAACCTCCATGAGAGCTTTATATGCCACGATTAAGGACTCTCCCCCACTGACGCAATTTTGCAGCGTTTTGCGCTCTGTTTACCGTATTCATTTGCGATCCACAATGATATTTATTTTTCATATAGATTGTGGGCGCTGTGATTCGTTCTGATTTTTTAATGCATGGTCAGTTTCTGTCAAAAACTTAATCCAAGTCTATGGATCACAATCAATAGGAAAAGACGTTTTCTTTTTACCCATAATCCGTATTATATGTTTAAAGATAAAAAGTGGCGCTAAAACTAATGCTTAAAGGACAATTGTACTGTGAAGCCTGGAGTCCCAGAGTACACCTTCAGCACCTATACCCCGATCTATCACTGTCCTCTTCACCTATAGACAAGCCCCCGATCGTCAGGAGACTTGTCATGTCTCGCTGAACATGGTTACCCCCAGGGCTTGGGATACAAGGTATAGATGCTGAGGCCAGGTATACTCAAGAAAACCGGAACACCAATTAATGCACAGGAACTGGAAGATAAGAAAGACAAGAACAAGAAGAAAACAAGATAATGAGAAGACAAGAACAAGATAATAACAATATAATAGCTAGGAGCTAGGGAGCCAAGCACTGGACACCTAATGATATAACAGGCAAGGTAAAATGGTGGAGAGGGAACCTAAATAGTGCAGAGGGACCAATGGAATGAAATGGAATGGAGAGACAGAGTCAGATGCAGGGATAGGGTAGTTAGAACTAATTGGGTCTCCTCCATCCAATCTGGGAGCTGTAGGAGCGGAGGAGGTAAGAAAAGGTGCCTCTGCATTCACGAGTCACCAGAAGAGCACTGAGCGGGTGCGTGAGCGAAGGAGGATGTGCTCACGCACGAAGAGACCTGTAGCGGCGAGATGGCATCAGCCGCAACAGAGTTACCTGAGGATTCCCGAAGTTGGCCGGCGCCCCAGTCGTGGGAGCGTGATGCAGGTAACAGCTTACCCCTGACATGAACGTTTGGTGGTCCACTCCTCTTGAGACCCAGGGCCTAACCAATATAAACTCATGTTCTGCAAAAAGCAAATCTTCCCATTGGACAAGTCTCCAATGGAGGTGTGGGTAGAGCTTAGACAATACAGTTATCCTTTAACAGGTGCCTGTCACCGTTCATGGATATGGTGTAGGCCCCGAAGAGTAGGGGTTGAACCCACGCTAAACAGATATTACATCTAAAAGGTATGGGTTTATCTCCTTAGCTGATTATCTGAAATGTTGAACATTGTTGTTTCTAAACATCTGGAGGGTTACTGGTTGCCTATTCCTGATCTAGGTCAGTGGCTCCCAACACGGGGCCTGCATGCGGCCCGGTCGCAATCAAGAGTGCCCCGCATTGCAGATGCCCCAATACCTTCCAACTGACAAGAAATGGCTGGGAAAGTCTTTATTTTAAAGAAATACTTCACTGGAAAAGTGAACTATTACTTTAATGCATTGATTGAAAAATGGGAGTTTAAAGGGCAAGTCCAGCCCCAAAATAAAAACTTACATACAGGTAAATCACCCCCCAAAACCCTAAATGGTAATAGTTTGAAATGTGAAATATATAAGTCTAACCTGAAATCATGCACAATGTCCTGTTTCCCTTGTTTCTGCTTCCTGGTTCTTCCAGTTAGTAACTGTCAGTTATGGATTTGACATCACAGCCAATGACTGAATGTTAATCCCCTGTCTGTCTCTTCTGAGCATGCCCAGGCTCAGTACAGGCTCAGTTCAGGTTACTTTATTTGTCAGTTTCCATGAGACATCCAGAAGCATAGCAGGCATACAGTAATGAATTCATAGGACAAACTATGATATATCAACATATTTTAAAGAGGTCATTCTATCTAAAAGATGTTCTTATGAGGGTGGAGTTGTCTTACCTTCTGTTCTTCAATAAATGCATTAAAGGAATAGTTGACTTTTCCAGTGAACTATTCCTTTAAGGCTAAATCCCACTGTCCCAGTCAATCTTCTGTAAATTTTGTTTCTTGAGATTTGTTTCGGCTTTTTTAAATGACATACTGGTAATCCAATAGCATCACTGCTATAGCCAATCGGCGTTGATAGCTCCGTCCCCCACATGACATGTAAAGCTTCCCTGCACCCGTGGAGCACTGTGTGCACATGTACATTCTGCTCTCAACCTGCCTTATACTAAAAAGGGGAAAGCGTGTAGGTGGGGCTTATGCAGCTTCCTATTCCCCCAAAGCACTGCCCGAAGTCATCTACAAAGTAGTAAGTAAGCAGTGAAGTGGGAAAAAAACACAAGCTGTTATAAATATTGTGACTATTAGAGAGGGAAAGTTGGAAGGGCGGCACTGACATTGTCACTGACAGTGGCTCCCTCCCAACGTAAAGTGAGTGTGTGTGTGTATGTGTCTGAAATCCAAAAACCTTTAATGGGCATGTCCACCTCCAAACTAAAATTGAACCCACTGCTGGCCTCACTGTGTAGTTAAAAAAAATCCGTACCTTACATCTCTGCTCCTTATGGTTCTCCTGCTGTGCTTGTCCAAAGTAGAATCCTTCCTGTCCAAATGTCTCTGCCTCCAATCTGTCCTCCGGCAGGGATTGTGACACATGCAGGGGAGCACTTTCCCTTGCACTTCCCCCTAACATTAAAACTAAACTATTATCTGTAGTGTAGGCTACCCCTGCCCACCACCAACCGCTATGTCAGAGTACTAAAAAAAGAATCGATCCTGCAGCGCTCTGCATTGCTGGCAACCACATCTGTGATTGGTTGCCTCTCAGCCAATCATAGATGTAGCTGCCGGTCCAGTCCCTGTTTGCTAGTTCCATCAAGCAGGGAGTCTGATCAGAGCTCCGCAGGAGTGAGGGGCTGTAAGTAGAGTTCTAATTCTTTTTTTTAGTAATCTGGTTGGGTGTGGGCAGGGATAGCCTACATTATACTACAAATTTTTATTTAGGGTGGAGATACCCTTTAAATGTGTTGTGTAGGTCCACACAAATGTTACGTGTTTGTTTTGCCAGCATTTACAGAAAACATTGCATGCAGCATTTTACTAGCGGCAATGATATCAAAAAATGTGGGTAAAAATGCAGGCAAAGTAAAAAACAGCCGTTTATTTGAAACTAGCCTTAGGGCTGCACTGATTGACTTATTGAGATTAATTGCATTCCGTCAGTTAATGCAGTTCATTGTAATCAGTTTGAATGAGGTGACAATTTGTGACTTTCAGCCAGCTACACTTTTTAATTATAACCTAGTTAGATGATAGATGATAGATAGATAGATAGATGATAGATAAATAGAGATAGAGATAGATAGATAGAAAGATAATGGATGATAGATAGATAGATAGATAGATAGATAGATAGATAGATAGATGGATAGATAGATAGATAGATGATTAATATATACATAGATGAGTAACAGCTAGACAGAGAAAGACAGACAGAATAGTTGACTTTTTGAGTAAACTATTCCTTTAATAACTAACGATTTTTACACAGTGGGTCATTTGTGGACTTATCAGACGTAATAGTAAATATTTAGTTCTTTGGAACCAAACCAAGAGCTGCAGATTTATTGTTCAGGCAGGGTTGGGGGTTTTGGTGAATGGTTAAGCAGGTGAGAGGGAGAGTTGCATAGTCTTTGGGCAGTGTACAGTATGGCAGTAGGCCCCTGATGTTGGCAGGTATGTCATAAGAATAATATGGAAAACTGCAAATAATTTATTTATATCACAACAGTAACATGTTTCGGAGGAAGTATTAATACAAAGGAACACTGGTCATGTTGCTGCTGTGATATAAATAAATTATTTGCAGGTTAAATTCTGCTTCAGGCCCTTCCAGATTCTTCATATGATTTGCATTGCCACTGGAGATGGGGTGGAGCAGAACTAAGCCTCTGAGAAGACTAAAGATCAGTGTGAGTAACCACAATTTGCCACTGATTGTTGGCAGTTATGCACTGGATAAAACCTACTGAAGGGGTAAATTATCTTACATTTGTGTTCAGTGCTCGGTCATACCTTCAATTGGCTGTTGATCTGTTTTTATGTACCATAAAAAGATCCATGCATGCAGCCATCTTGATCCTGCAATCCTGGGATTAATATTGTTCACTCTTTGAATAATCAGCCATACACTGTCTGATTAACGTACCATATCGGAATTTGACAATATTGTACAATCATTAATGTTGTGTGTAAGTGCCCTTTTAAATGAGCCCCTAGACTGCTATGGAACAATGATAAAAACATGGTAAATTCGGTGAATGCATCCGTTCTTTCTCTTTTTATTTTAACATAAATGGCTTGTCCCCCCAAGAACTTTTAGATACAGCCTAAGTACCCCTGCAAACACAATCATAAGTTATGGGCCATCATGTCAACGTCATGGCCTTGACTGGCTGCTAAAAGGAGGAAGTGCCGCAGACACCTGCGAGGGAGTGGAGGAGTTCAAGGTAAGATGTTGGGGAGAAAGTTAAGTATTGTGAAAACAGGGGTTAGGGGTACTTAGGCTGTATCTAAAGGTTCTTATGGTGGGAGGGTGTACATGCCCTTTAACTGCTATATAACTTCATATAATATTGCATGGAGATGGCTCCTTTATGACCACAATGAAATAAAACCATAACATTAAATTCTTAGTCTTTGAAAAAAGGGAACGTGCGATCGAGGGTCCCGACCCTCTATGCGTGATGTGTCTGAACGTTTGTTTCGGCCGATAATCGGCTCGTGTATGGGCACTTTATCAGCTGAAACGGGCGTTCGTCAGGGATTGTTGCCCGACCGGGCGGATTTTGGAACGACCGGCCATTACGGGCGATAAAGGGCCGATTATCAGCCAAAACGAACGTTTAGACACATCGCATGTGTGTACGAGGCTTTAGGCTTTGAAAAAAGGGATAAATATTGAAGTTCTCCTCGCACTCCTGTATTACTGACTCTTTGAGTGGTGCTGTGTCCTCTAAGCTGTTTAACCACCAACAAGCAAAATAGAGTCAAAATAGATATAGAACGAGGACCGCACTCACTTGGTGAATTCAAACTTTTATTGTGACATCGGCTTCCTCAGGTGCATGGAAGGGGGAAACCCTGAAACGTTGTGCACATGCCTATGTCACAATAAAAGTTTGAATTCACCAAGTGAGTGCGGTCCTCGTTCTATATCTATTTTGAAAAAAGGGAATGTAATCATTAAATGTGTTTAAAAGACATTATTTAGACAGAGGACAAATTCTAATCGGAGACAAAGCTGGAAATAAAATTAGATCTGTAGTTTTCAGTTACAAAAAGCCTCAGGCAATGTAACTTCATTAAACTGTTGACGAGAATGTCACATTTCTATTTCTGACTCCTTTTTACGTAACATTGCTTTTCCTTTATATTTGCATCTGCACTTTCCTAAGTAAACGTCAGGCATCCTATTCGCTCCGCCATTAATTAAGGATTTGTAAAGATACTTGTCAAGTTGGTAATATATGTTGCCAAGGGAAAACAATGCATCACAAGACACACAATACTTCCGAAACCAGATTCAAAAAAAAGAACAGAAGGAAATTAAATGAACTTTTCAAACCCAACTTTAAGCTTCTGGGTTAAACTCGAGAATTTTACCAATTATTTTTTTCTTAAACTGTCCTTTTTTTTATATCACTAAAACGTCCATAGGGATGATTTTTAGATACTGTACGTGACTTGTAATTTCAGGCTGTAATTTGGTCTTGCAGAACCCCCAGACTTCCATTAAACTTCGAATTGCGCTAAAGCAACTCATTTCGAATCTTTGATTGGACAGTTTTAAGGGTGATTCTGTCACAATTTCAATTTCCTATAAAAACAGCTATATTTCCAGATAGCTGTATCTCAGTAGTCTCCATTTACTGACCCGCGGTATTCAGCAAATATTTTATCCCATTAAAAACCTCTATAACAGGAAAAGATGACCAGAGATTACCAAAGGTGCAGGCTGTAAATGTTCTGCTGATTAAGAAGATACTTGACAACGTAAAGCAACTAATGATATTTTTTTAAGGGAAACTTTAAACAAGATTGGATTTTGTATACTCTATATAAATGTACATTATACATACTTTCCGTGTGACCGCACTCATGCTGGCATTTGTGGCTACTTACAAAATACCAGCACTCACATGTATCAGGAGCAATGCAAAGTTGATTTTTTAAAGGGACACTACACTAATGCTGTAACTTACTGCGCTCTAGCTCCTCCCCCAGTGAGCGTCACTGACTATCCTACCATTCTCTGACACTGGCATATGTTAATGAAGGGAAGGGCAAGCTGGGGATGGGGTGGGGAAAGCTAGGCTGGAGGGGTAGTTACTGGGTGAATATAGTGTTCTGCCCTTTGACGCAGCCCTCTGGGGTATCAAATGTTCTAAGCATGTTTGAATTACTTAACAGCCAATGATGGAGAAATTACTATTAGGCCAGTTATACATGGGTCAGTAATTCCATTGCAGAACCTAAAATGGCTGTTCACTACTGACCACAGCAAAGGGTATGAAATTGATTTTTAAAAAAATGAAGAGCATATATATTACTGAGCTATATGTAACTAAAGGTGGCCATACATATATTCGATATTACTTACCCAACCGAGCACTCCCGCGACATTCGATCGATCCTGCCTGAACCACCTCTCCCGTTCTTCTATGCAACCGACATGCAATCACAAAATCCCATTCATTTCGCAATCGCATGTCAGTCACATAGAAGAATGGTAGAGGCGGTTCCGGCAGGATCGATAGAATTTTGCAGAAGCGCTCGGTCAGGTAAGTAAAATAGAATATATGTATGGCCACCATAAGGGCTGTATTCATAAAGGTTCATTATCGGTAATGTACAATAACAAACGTTTATACCGATCTGAAACAACTGCTCGTAGTGGTCTTTTTTCATGGCGGTGTTGCCTTTCACCTGGCGCAAAAATCATTGCTATGGTTGAAAAGCGTTTACTCCATACCGTATGAAAATGTAAAACTGTAGGCAAGGGATAGGCAACCAGTAGATATTCAGATGTTTAATAACTACAACTCCCAGAATTTCCTAACTACAGAGTTGTTGTAGAGGAATGGTGGGAGTTATAGCTTTCAAACACCTGGAGATCTACTGGTTGCCTATCCTTGCTGTAGGCAATGGTCTGACCAAGACAATATGTCATGTTTCCTTTGTGTATAATTACCAATCCAAAACAAGAGAGGGATGTAAATAAATTCTTCACAGTGCATGTTAAAGGAAAAAGGAAGAGAAGATTAATTTCCTTGTGTGAAGTTTATAAAGAGAATTGGACAGTTTCCTTCAGCAAAATGATGACTTCATTTTAGGAAATAGGTGACTTATGAGTAGAGATGTTCGAAACTGTTGAGTTTCGTTTTGTTTTAAAGGGCATCTCCACCCCCCATAGCAACATTCCTGCATATTGTAGGGAATGCCCTCCCACTCCCAACCACTAAGTTAAAAACTTAAAAATCAATCCCATACAGCTCTTGGTTACAGCGTCACTCTGGTCAGGCTCCCCTGCATGCCGGATCTTCTAGCAGGGGGCTGGACCAGCAGCCGTGGCTGTGATTGACTGAGAGGCAGCCAATCACAGCCGCGGCTGCCAGCAATGTAGAAGACACTGTCAGCCAGGTGCTGTAACTAGAGTTCGGAAGAGATTTTAAAACTTTTAACTATTGTAGGGTTTTCCCTACAATAGGTATGAATGTTTTTACACTAGGGGAGTTATTTGCAGAGAGGGATCAGAAGGGGAGTGAAAGGGCTCCTGTGCGCATGTCACCATCCCTCCCAGAGGAGAGACAGAAGGCAGCAACGTTAGGACAGGAAGACAGTCACTAATCTGTACTTTCCTGGACTTTGGACATGGACTACAGAAAAACCATAAGGAGCAGGTTTGTAAGGTAAGGATTTTTTTTTACTGTATAGTGGGGCCAGTAGTAAATTTTAGTTTTGTGGGGTGGACATGCCCTTTAATGCTTAGTATAACATTCACATGGTGTATATACAGTATAAATAGTTCCAGTATGAAACAGTTTGCACATATTAAATCTAACTTCCTTCCACTCCACCAAAAAAAGGCTAATCTGCTAAACCGTTTTTTTACATCGGTTTTCCCTGTTGAGAATCCTTGTCCTTACAGCAGGGATTGTAATAATATGCAGGGAAGAAATGGAGAGTATTCACATTGGCTGATGGAGGATATGGTACGGAAACAATTAGACAAAGTTAATATCAATAAAGCCCCAGGACCAGATGGATTGCATCCTCGGATTTTAAAAGAGCTTAGTTCAGTTCTATCTAGACCACTGTTTCTCATCTTTTCAGATTCGCTTTGTTTTGGGATGTGTCGCTGGATTGGAAAAAAGCCAATGTAATACCAATATTCAAAAAGGTAGTCGTTCACAGCCTGGTAACTATAGACCTGTAAGCCTAACATCAGTGGTAGGGAAAGTGCTGGAAACTTTGTTACGGGATCATATCCCTGACTTTGTCTCCAAAGCTCATCTTATTAGCGGCAGTTGCGTGGGGACATTGTAACCTTGTACAAATATATTAATGGCCCATACAATGAGCTCTCTGGGGCATTGTTCACTAATAGGTCATATCAGAGGACACGTGGACATCCTTTAAGGTTGGAAGAAAAGAAGTTTCATCTTCAAGTTAGGAGAGGTTTCTTTACAGTGAGAACGGTGAAACGGTGGAACTGTCTTCCAGCAGATGTGGTAATGGCAAGTTCATTGAATAACTTTAAAAAAGGCCTGGATACGTTTCTAAAACTAAAGAATATTGAGAATTACTGGTATTAATGCATATAGATCTGGTTGATCCAGGGATACTTTCCGATTGCCGTTTGGAGTCAGGAAGGAATTTTTTCCCCCTTTTTAGCTGGGGTTTTTTGCCTTCCTCTGGATCAACTGTTAGGTAGGGTTAAAAAAAAAAAAAAAAAAGTGAATAGGTTGGACTTGATGGACGTATGTCTTTATTCAACCTTAATTAATTACTATGTTAGTAGTCAGCATGGATTTATGAGAAATAGATCATGCCAGACAAATTTAATTGGTTTTTATGAAGAAGCGAGTAAGAAGTTAGATTCAGGGACAGCAGTGGATGTGGTATATTTGGATTTTGCGAAAGCTTTTGATACTGTGCCACATAGGCGACTAATGTATAAACTGAGGACTGTTGGCCTAGAAGAAAACATTTGTTCATGGATAGAGAACTGGTTATTGGATCACAAACAGAGAGTGGTGGTTAATGGAGCTACATCTATGTGGGCTAAAGTTCTAAGCGGAGTGCCTCAGGGTTCTGTACTGGGGCCGCTTCTGTTTAATCTGTTTAGAAATGACTTCGAACGGGGCATTGAGAGCAAGGTCTCTGTGTTTGCTGATGACACTAAACTATGCAGAGCTTTGGAAAGTTCAAATGATGTGCAAGTGCTGCAAGCAGACCTAGATAGATGATCAAAATGGGCAGCAGAATGGCAGATGAGATTCAATGTTGATAAATGTAAGGTGATGCATTTGGGATTTAATAATCCCTGTGCCACCTACACCATAAATAACTCTGTGTTAAGTGAATCTGTAATGGAAAAAGAATTGGGGGTTCTGGTAGATAACAGACTTAGCTGTAGCAATGCTAGGAAGCAATAGCTAGAGCTAGCAAAATATTGTCCCTCTTTACAAGACACTGGTAAGGTCTCATTTGGAATATGCGGTGCAGTTTTGGAATCCCATATACCAAAGGGACATCTTGGAAATGGAAGCAGCTCAGAGAAGGTCAACTAAATTAATAAGGGGAATGGAGGGGCTTGACTATGCAGACAGATTAGACAATTTAGGGCTGTTTGTATTGAAGAAGCGATGTTTGCGTGGGGATATGATAACCTTATACAAATATATTAAAGGGCATGTTCACACCCAAACCTATAGTCCCCCCCACTACTGGCCCCACTCTGTAGTGTAATAAAATCCTTACCTTACATTCCAGCTCCAAATGGTTCTCCTGTAATCCCCCCCCCTAAAGTCCCAAAACCTGCCCACCAGGAGTACTGCAGAGTCCATATAGTACTCTGCCTCCTGTCTCCCCTCCGGGAGAAGCTTGGCATGCACACTGCAGGCCTCAAAACCCCTCTCCCTCCCTATCCCTACCGTTTGTTATCCCTCCCCCTACCATAAAAGTAAAAGATTGGGGGACTTTCTTGAAATTATTTTATGGCGGTTGGGGCTGGGGGGAGGTATATTATCATATAGAAAAAATGTATTATAAGGATGGACATGCCCTTTAATGGGCCATACAATGAACTCTCTGGTTCATTGTTTACTAATAGGTCATCAGAGGACACATGTAAGAAAAACAGTTTCATCTTCAGGTTAGGAAAGGTCTTCCAGGAGATGTGGTAATGGCAAGTTCATTAAATAGCTTTAAAAAAGGCCTGGATAAGTTTCTAAAACTAAAAAATATTGAGAATTATTGGTATTAATGCATATAGATCTGGTTGATCCAGGGATACTTTCTGATTTTGCAGTTTGGAGTCAGGAAGGATTCTCCCCCCCCCCCCCTTTTTAGCTGTGGGTTTTTTTTTTTTTTTGCCTTCCTCTGGATCAACTGTTAGGTAGGGTTAAAAAAAAGGAGGTTGAATAGGTTGTACTTGATAGACATTTGTCTTTATTCAACCTCAATTACTATGTTACTACTATGTTAATATTGCATAAAGACCCAACATGTGCTATAAGAAGAGACATTATAAAACCATTCTAAACAATTATTCCGCAGCTAAATACAGTAACCACTCAGGACTGTAATTACTAAATGATGATAATAGAGAGAAGAAGAGAAGAATGTCCTTCCTCCAACAATCTCACAGATTATGAGCTATTTAGAATGAGATAAATGTCTCTCATTTCCATATTATTTGTTATTTACCTTCAGTGTTCAATAAACAGTGAAATAATGCCTAGGCTATGTTTAAAGGAGAACTAAACCCAATTTTTTATACTCCAGAATCTGAAAACAACCCCCCTGAAACACCAATAAGCTATAAAATCCCACTTCAGTAAATTGTATTAAAGTAAATGTAAGCCTGTTAAGAACTGGATAATGTATCTGTGTGTATGTGCAGTGTCAAGCAAAATGTATATAGACATTAAGCCTTGGTACATTACGTGGTGTCTAGAATAGTGTATGTATAAACATTTTTTTGGGAAGGGATTTGGATCCTTGAGCAATTTTCCTCCAATTTTTTTATAATATTAGTTATATAATTATTAAAAACTACTGTTAATTATACTTTTTTCCATTTTTAAAAAAATGATATTTGTAACCAAACCAATAAAACTAGACAAAAGAATATGTATTGTAGTAGGTTAGGGCATCCACGTACAAAAGCAGATTCAAGTAAGCTCACGTTTCCAAGCCTCCACTGCTCGGAGTGAAACAGAATGAACAGGGCATTTTCTCAGCAAGCACTGCAGGTAGCTCCTTCACAGCCCTTACATTGCGCGGATTTTAAGAGGCCGTGTGACTGTTTTGCTAATGGAGCTGATGTTAATACTTCATGCAGGTGAGATTCTCTATTGGGACACACAGACTCTGGGTAAATCCGATATGGGAGATTTGCCCAGGAGCTTGAGGCTCAGGTACTCTCCCGTACACACATGTTTCATCACCAATAAAGCTCTTCATTTTCTACACAGCTGTATTCTGTGTCATCGTATGCTAGACACCAACAGTTTATGGCAAATACAGTGAGAGTAACTAACTGCAAAACTTAAATCTAATACAATAAAACCCTTAGTTCCATACACAAACCAATGATAGGTAAATCTGGAGGGCCCCCAGATTGGATTTTACCCATGAATTGGTATCAAGGAACAGACGGAAACATTCTGTTGGTTGGAATCAACTCCCTTTATTTTAAGTATAGATATACCTTGTATGGGCAATGTGCGGTACCCACCACCTGTGTGCTGACAGATATCAATGAGATCTGTTGCACAGTGGGATATGGGATCGCAATGTGTATGCCCCTTTACCCTTGCTTCGTCCCTCCCACCTGTTCCGTCCAGCCCTTAGTAGCCATAGCCACAAGACTCAGACAGGCACTTGTCCCCTGATTTTTCCTCCATGTTTAGGCTGAGGCCCCGCTACAAGGCACTAAATCGTGGCACGCAATTTTGCGAGTGTTTTGCGTGGAGATTTCTTGTGTTGCCGCGCGTTGCTCTCCGCCTCTGTGCATGCATCTTTATAATTTAATTTATAGAAAAATGTGCCATCGAAACCGCAGGAATTTTTTTGTTTCCCACTAACAATCGCGCAATCGCCTAAAAACGCGTTAGTGTGGCCTAGCCCTGTATTTCCCCCTCTGCTGCAAGTAAGTTTCCTTATCACTTTAACTAAAGGTGCGTGCGGGCCCAGTACTGTCCAAGTTGACACGCATCTTTAGTTACATATGTTTAAAAACAGCTGATTGTGGAAACTTACTTGCAGCAGGAGGAAGACAGTGTAAACCATGTGAAGAAATGGGGGGGGCAACTGTAAAGACTTTTCCTTTTTTATGATCAGAAACACGTTTTAACAATGCAGTTGCATAGCACACAACCTATACTATGAGGGTCCCTGTAATTTGCATCTTTTTTTCCTTGGTTAGAAATACGCAGAAGAGAAAGTCGTCTCTCAGTTTAATTAGGTTTTCTATGTTTCTACACTATGAAATCATTAAAAAATGTATTTTGGGCCATAGCTCCTTTTAAACCATAAATCAATAGGAAATTAGCTTTGCTAATTTGGTTATGTTTTAAGCAATATACGTGGGGGTTGTTTTAAAGGAATGCACATACCTGCGTTTTGTTATTTCAGTTGAATTCTGGTCTGTAACAGTTCCAACACAAGCAGTTTGTCAACAGAAAGGGACACTAAACTGGTATTAAACCTGTTTAAAGATGGCTGCATAGTGTTGCAGTGACATCTCTCAACTTTGGACTGGTTTAGTGGTAGTTTATTTTGGCCTTTAACTTAAATGATATCTCCACTGCTAAACTAATGGTTTTGCTATCTAAGTGCGAAGTGGCAGATCTGTCGGGATCTGTCAGACTACAAACGGCAGAGGACGAGTGATTGGGTAAGTACTTTACCTTCTCTTCCTGCTCCTGTAGATTTTATTGAAGAACGGGAGGTAAGACCAGCTCCTCTAACCCCTGTTTCTTCAATAAAACTGAATATCAAAAGTTATGTTTAGCAGTGTTTTTAACTAAACTCACCTCATGCCCCCGATCCTCCTTGTTTGCCCTTTAAACCCACCCAGGGTGGGAACCTAGACTGCTAGGGTTCAGCTTCAACTCCTATCCATTACCTCTTAGGTTTACTATTGTGCTGTTCTTCACTTTCTCCTTCTGGTGCCGCGAGCTGGCTAATAGAAGACACGCGTGTTAAAAAAAACATGTCTTCCTATTGGTAAAACCCCAGGTGTAGGATGGGAGGTGGGGGACAGCGCAATATGAACTTCAAAGAGGTTTCAGGAGTTAGAAGCTTAGCCCAGTGGTAAGAAGCTCTAGCGATTTAGGTCCCACCCTGGGTAATTTCCAGGGAGAGGTACATAATTTTAACAATGCTTTATGGCATGAGTAAGTTACGTCTGTTTTAAAGGAAGCGTTAAACTCTTTCAAAAAAGAATATGATCCTATTTCACACGCACACACACCACACACACAAACACACATAAATTGAAAGATCACTGCTTGTATCTTGGGATAGTGATTAGGTCATGGAGTTTTGGACGTCTATAGAATGTTCAGACCATAATAATGAGAAACAACAGTTATTGATGTTTTAGCACGTATCCTTTTGTTTCTGTCTACGCATATTTGGCATTATGAATATGACAACTTTTTACATTTCCTGACAGTTTTTTAGACATATTTGGATTATGGATTTCATTTTCACCTGTCGTGTGTAATAGAAACATCTTGGTAATAGTGTTAAGATTAACTCTGAACTCCTGCATCAGACTGTTAACTGTGATGTTTTTAAACTTTAATTATGAGTCATTTTTCAATACTGCAGAAAACTGTCTTAGTAAAAAAGAGGCGTGAAACAAGAATGGATGTCACTGCTCTCTTTTTTATGAAATAGTATGGCTTTCTATTGGTCTTATGGCTTCTAACTCATTCTGTGTCAATTTACTCACACCTTACTTATCCACCAAGCACTGTCCGCTCTGCAGAGATTCCTGATGGGGATTCCCACACTTCGTCATTCGGAGTGGGGATTCCCAGCAGAATCTCTACATGGGTGGGTCGTTTCATAAGTCTTATATTATTTTTGAAAAAAATATTATCTGTTAGAATTTTTTTTTAAACTGTATCTGAAAGGAAGTAGCCACAATCCAGAACAGGTCTTCTATGTACTTTTCATACAATCAAATAATATTTGGTATATTTATAGAACGATTTGGCGGATTTCATATTATGAACCATTTCATAAACTTACAGCAATTGCATTGGACGGCAACAATAAATGGCAACAGGATGCACTAACACAATATTTCTCAGCTAATAGCTTCATTCCGACTGGGTGGTTTTGTTCCAACGATCGCGCTGACTGATGCCAAAACTGTATAAATTAGTATTTTGCAAACTCTGTCTCCCACAGGGCCGAATCAATTTACAATACGTTGTCTCTAATTATGAGAAATCCTCATATTAATATTATATTCTGAATCAACTCAAGCTTCTAAAATAATTATATGGCCCCAACACATCCCTGTAATAGTCATTTATCACTGTATTTAAAACCACAGAATACTGAAATAGCATTTTGTGGTATGTGTGTTCATAGTCACCCTAGCATTTCCACATTAATGTTAACAGGATAATTCTTGAAAATATTTAACAGAAGCTAGAAACTATCAGGGAATTCAATAAAAGTTCCTTATGTTAAAATGGGCTAATTTAGCCCCAACCAATCACATCCTTATTTAACATTTGAAAACGCACCTAATTGGTTAGGCAAACTATCACCACTTTTATTTGACATAACCCTCTATGTGCTAGAGAACAGTGAATCCTGGTTTCAGGGGCGTGGCTCTTTGATGACTTCATTGACTATGAGTTGTTACTGGTAACAGCATGGAAGCCTTCTTAGTTGCAGAATCTACTTAGCTACAGAATCTATTTCTAAATACAAATATATAAAGAAGGTTACAATGTGCAGGAGGCAGGGAAAAGTTTCACACTAAGATTTAAAAACAATAAAGTTTAGTTCCCCTTTAAGGTCCTCACCCTGGGTACCATATTGGGAAGGGGGATGGGGGGTAGTGTAATCTTTGTTCCTTAAATTGTAAAATAACTGCACAGTGATGTTATACATTTGCCCCGACACCTAAGACATATTGATGGTAAATTGTTTTTTGGATGCCATTGAAATGGGAAATGGTCCGTGGCTTCGGTTACATTATTTATGTATTTCTTTCTTTTTTCTTCTTCTCTCTTTGTAATGAAACTCAGAATCCCCAGCAAGCTGTGAATTGTGAACACTAAAAAATTCTTTCTTTGAAGGAAACATCTTTAAAGTCATTTATAACATGAAAAAGGACCAAGAAAATGGCAGAATATGAAAAAGTAATTTAATGACTAAAGCCAATATGCAGTTTGGGAGTAAATACTTCCGGAATATAGAAAAGTAAACATATATTCTGTCTTGGTCCATACTAATCCATTCACTAATCACATTGCTATAACCTACTGTATGGTTTATTTATATTTCTTACATGGGGGGCACATTTCAGGAGCGATAAAGGCTGCAGTTTATGTTTATATTGTAACTAATTAGCCATTTTTCAATTAAGCGATGACTCCTTGCCTATGCTTTATATCCATCTTATGGGCATTAACCCAATTCATTGGTGGCTCCATGGACTCTTTTAAGAATCGGCCACCACCATCACTGTACACAACACACTCCCCCTACGCCCCTGCTCACGACTCTCCACTTCCTGCAGCAGCGTACATCCGCTGACATGCGGTAGTGCATTGCGTCTGTGGTGCGCCCACCAAGCTGCATATATAGTAAAAACAGGTATAACCTCGCTTATTTATAGTTTGCAAAAAATATGCCTCTATATATGACATATTATGCAATTCTGTGATAATAGTGGTAGTTAATATTTTTTCGGTAAGTAATGTCTGGACTGTTTTCCAGATGTACAGACAATGCTGTGATATATCATCTGACAAGCTTCATTTTAACCTCTATCATCCTATTCTGACCTTCCTCCACCTCCACTGTTTATGTTAAGGACTGTCCCAGTCTTGTTTGTCACATCACTGTGACACATATTCCATAAGAACAACTCAATTGTTGGGTGAGGGTTCAGTGAATATGCAGCCTCACTGTGACATATATATAAAGGTTTCAACCTATCAAACTTAGACTGCTCTTATTTCTTCTTTACGTAGTGCAACCACAGGTCCCTTAGCCACAAGATGCACATATAGGCTTTTTTGGAGCATGCTTGAGATCATGAACCATCCCAAGATGCTCAAAGAAAATCAATAAGGATATGTACACTGGGACATTTTTTTTTTAAATTGCCCATTAATTGAAACTATAATTCTTCCCACTATCACTGTACATTTTTTTGTTGATCTGTCCCCCATTTCTTTAGAAATCCGGTTTCGATTTCGGTCTTTGGGGATTTCCCGAGATCCGAATTTGAAAAACAAATGAAACTACTAAGTTTCGGCATTTCTAATCAAACACGTACTAGATTGAAGTCACACGCAGAAACACAAACACATCAGAGTAAGTGTGCTTATATATTAATTAAGATTGAATAGGCCATTTTTTCAGTGTACAATTCTTAATTGCCTACAAAAAATCAGAATTGGTATTGTAGCCTTCTGGAACTTTTTTTTATCCTAAAGTCATTCCTAATATTTACGTTTATGGCAGATTGAAGGATTCATTAAAAGAACACTAAGATGAGAATGTCCATATTTCTCTTAAAAACATATCTAATGACCTTCACAGACTAGAAACTCCTTCACATTCCATTATCTCCAAGACAACCAATTAGATTTATTTGCTTGCCAAATGTTAAGGTGATATTCTCCTTAGAAACACGAATTTGTCACTTGATAAGGATAACCAGCTGTTCACTATTGCAAAAGGTGTAAAGTTCTACTTAGTAAGCTTTCAGCGTGATGAAATAAACCTTGAAAATGCGAAACTGTCCTCTTCTTAGTATGTCCTAAGTTCTTTGTTTCCCGTTTAACATTTTTTTTAGTTTTACCAACAGGGAAGAGTGGGCCATTCTTCGGTGAGGTGTAGATGGCGCTGTTGCTTTTTTCATCTGAATTCAACTGTATATAATTTTAACTAAGAGTTCAGAGCAAAAAAAATATATATATATATCTCACCATTATATAGTTTTATATTGGAACAATCTGGGAAAAATCTGGTTAATTGCTTTCAATCAAGTTTTTTTTATCTTTTAAATTATAAATAGATATTCTATGACTGGATGATAAATCCTTAACATGTACCAAAAGAACATTTATAGAAATTACAGTGATGTGTCAAATTAAAACATTTGACAAGACAATCCAATGCAAGAAGCTTTATATCTGTATTCAGTTAGATCAACTGGACTGGTTTAGTTCTTGAAGACGTTTCGCTAGTCATCCGACTGGCCTTTCTCAATTCAGAATGACTTGTATAAGAATCTGTTGGCAATTAAGTACCCTGGAAATCCCAATTAGCATATGACACAACATACTGTTGTTTTCACTGCTTCATAAAGGATTTGGGACAGATGCAGTCAATATGCCACACCATCTTAATTGCTTTCAAAGTTACCTCTTACTAATTCTGTGTATTTTTCCATACAACCTTTGCATGAATAATCAGGAAAACACAGGAGCTCAATGCCTGCAGGTTATCCAGATGTGGCACCTGTCAGAGGATATAAAACGGCGATCTCAGATAACTACAGGGGGTTATTGAAAAGGCAACACTATAAATAGAGATCTGCTTAACATAATAATATAGTTGATGGACATTTCAGAAAAGAGGCAACTTTCCCAGCCTAATGCGATAACCAAAACAGGTCCCCGTTCCTATTAGGACAATTTTGCAATATAAACAATTCTAAAAGAGACTAATATAGTATTCTATTAACCATATGCAATCTACTAGTCTCAGTCAAGATGCAGAATCACAAGTGCACCCCAACCAGTGTTACAAGAGTTCTCCGATTCTATTCTCTTTAGCATCTACTGTACTTAAACAGGACAACCATTGTCGCACAGTTTTTCATTGCAGGACCTTCCAACTTCCAAGATTCACGTAGGCTGCGTTAGACCATTCTCTGTTCGTTAAATAAAAATATTTTAAACTTATCAGCAATTTGGTAATGGAACATCCAAGAATAACAACTGAAATCTGATTAGGTTTGGTTAGAGGGACTGCAGGTTACTATTAGTACTGGAACACCCAGCATTGTTTATTTGCACACTACTGTCATTTAAAACTACTAGCACTGAGCTTTCTTCCATTATAGAGGTGAGTACTGAAGGCATTTTTGAGGGCAATGGTGGCAGATATCATGAAATACAAAAACGTGTGTCAAATAGATTCCCGGCATGGAACAGATTAGTTATTTTCTAGAAAAAGCAAAATAATCAGAGAGACTGCCATGTTGGACATGTAGTGCCAGGAATTGGCAATGTATTGTTCCAAGAGAAAGATTGGAGTTTGAAATGTAAAAGAAAATAGGATTGCCCCTTGCCTGACCACAGTTCCATGATGCAGCAACCACCATGAGAAGCTTTATATGCCACGATTAAGGACTCTCCCCCACTGCCTCAATTTTGCAGCGTTTTGCGCTCTGTTTACACCCGTATTCATTTGCGATCCACAATGATATTTATTTTTCATATAGATTGTGGGCGCTGTGATTCGTTCTGATTTTTTAATGCATGGTCGTTTTTCTGTCAAAAACTTAATCAAGTCTATGGATCACAATCAATAGAAAAGACGTTTTTTTTTACCCATAATCCTATTATATGTTTAAAGATAAAAGTGGCGCTAAAACTAATGCTTAAAGGACAATTGTACTGTGAAGCCTGGAGTCCCAGAGTACACCTTCAGCACCTATACCCCGATCTATCACTGTCCTCTTCACCTATAGACAAGCCCCGATCGTCAGGAGACTTGTCATGTCTCGCTGAACAGGTTACCCCCAGGGCTTGGGATACAAGGTATAGATGCTGAGGCCAGGTATACTCAAGAAAACCGGACAACCAATTAATGCACAGGAACTGGAAGATAGAAAGACAAGAACAAGAAAGAAACAAGATAATGAGAAGACAAGAACAAGATAATAACAATTAAATAGCTAGGAGCTAGGGAGCCAAGCACTGGACACCTATATATAACGGCAAGGTAAAATGGTGGAGAGGGAACCTAAATAGTGTGCAGAGGGCACCAATGGAATGAAATGGAATGGAGAGACAGAGTCAGATGCAGGGATAGGGTAGTTTGAACTAATTGGTCTCCTCCATCCATCTGGAGCTGTAGGAGCGGGAGAGGTAAGAAAGGGCCTCTGCATTCACGCGTCACCAGAAGACACTGAGCGGGTGCGTGAGCGAAGGAGGATGTGCTCACGCACGAAGAGACCTGTAGCGGCAGATGGCATCAGCCCGCAACAGAGTTACCGAGGATTTCCCGAAGTTGGCCGGCGCCCCAGTCGTGGAGCGTGATGCAGGTACAGCTTACCCCGACATGAACGTTTGGTGGTCCACTCCTCTTGAGACCCAGGGCCTAACCAATATAAACTCATGTTCTGCAAAAAGCAAATCTTCCCATTGGACAAGTCTCCATGGAGGTGTGGGTAGAGCTTAGACAATACAGTTTATCCTTTAAACAGTGCCTGTCACCGTTCATGGATATGGTGAGGCCCCGAAGAGTAGGGGTTGAACCCACGCTAAACAGATATTACATCTAAAAGGTAGGGGTTTATCTCCTTAGCTGATTATCTGAAAATGTTGAACATTGTTGTTTTCTAAACATCTGGAGGGTACTGGTTGCCTATTCCTGATCTAGGTCAGTGGCTCCCAACACGGGGCCTGCATGCGGCCCGGTCGCAATCAAGAGTGCCCCGCATTGCAGATGCCCCAATACCTTCCAACTGACAGAAATGGCTGGAAAGTCTTTATTTTAAAGAAATACTTCACTGGAAAGTGAACTATTACTTTAATGAGCATTGATTGAAAAATGGGGAGTTTAAAGGGCAAGTCCAGCCCCAAAATAAAAACTTACATACAGGTAAATCACCCCCCAAAACCCTAATGGTATAGTTTTGAAATGTGAAATTATAAGTCTAACCTGAAATCATGCCAATGTCCTGTTTTCCCTTGTTTCTGCTTCCTGGTTCTTCCAGTAGTAACTGTCAGTTATGGATTTGACATCACAGCCAATGACTGAATGTTAATCCCCTGTCTGTCTCTCTTCAGCATGCCCGGCTCAGTACAGGCTCAGTTCAGTTACTTTATTGTCAGTTTCCATGAGACATCCGAAGCATAGCAGGCATACAGTAATGAATTCATATGGACAAACTATGATATATCAACATATTTTAAGAGGTCCATTCTATCTAAAGATGTTCTTATGAGGGTGGAGTTGTCTTACCTTCTGTTCTTCAATAAATGCATTAAAGGATAGTTTGACTTTTCCATGGAACTATTCCTTTAAGGCTAAATCCCACTGTCCCAGTCAATCTTCTGTAATTTTGTTTCTTGAGATTTGTTTTCGGCTTTTTTAAATGACATACTGGTAATCCAATAGCATCACTGCTATAGCCAATCGGCGTTGATAGCTCCGTCCCCCACATGACATGTAAAGCTTTCCCTGCACCCGTGGAGCACTGTGTGCACATGTACATTCTGCTCTCAACCTGCCTTATACTAAAAAGGGGAAAGCGTGTAGGTGGGGCTTAATGCAGCTTCCTATCCCCCAAAGCACTGCCCGAAGTCATCTACAAGTAGTAAGTAAGCAGTGAAGTGGGGAAAAAACACAAGCTGTTATAAATATTGTGACTATAGAGAGGGAAAGTTGGAAGGACGGCACTGACATTGTCACTGACAGTGGCTCCCTCCCAACGTAAAGTGAGTGTGTGTGGTGTATGGGTCTGAAATCCAAAAACCTTTAATGGGCATGTCCACCTCCAAACTAAAATTGAACCCACTGCTGGCCTCACTGTGTAGTTAAAAAAATCCGTACCTTACATCTCTGCTCCTTATGGTTCTCCTGCTGTGCTTGTCCAAAGTAGATCCTTCCTGTCCAAATTGTCCTCTGCCTCCAATCTGTCCTCCGGCAGGGATTGTGACACATGGCAGGGGAGCACTTTCCCTTGCACTTCCCCCTAACATTAAAACTAAACTATTATCTGTAGTGTAGGCTACCCCTGCCCACCACCAACCGCTATGTCAGAGTACTAAAAAAAGAATCGATCCTGCAGCGCTCTGCTTGCTGGCAACCACATCTGTGATTGGTGCTGCCTCTCAGCCAATCATGATTAGCTGCCGGCTCCAGTCCCTGTTTTGCTAGTTCCATCAAGCAGGAGTCCTGATCAGAGCTCCGCAGGAGTGAGGGGCTGTAGTAGAGTTTCTATTCTTTTTTTTAGTAATCTGGTTGGGTGTGGGCAGGGATAGCCTACATTATACTCCAAATTTTTATTTAGGGTGGAGATACCTCTTTACATGTGTTGTGTAGGTCCACATAAATGTTACGTGTTTGTTTTGCCAGCATTTACAGAAAACATTGCATGCAGCATTTTACTAGCGGCAATGATATCAAAAAATGTGGGTAAAAATGCAGGCAAAGTAAAAAACAAGCCGTTTATTTTGAAACTAGCCTTAGGCTGCACTGATTGACTTATTGAGATTAATTGCATTCCGTCAGTTAATGCATTCATTGTAATCAGTTTGAATGAGGTACAATTTGTGACTTTCAGCCAGCTACACTTTTTAATTATAACCTAGTTAGATGAATAGATGGATAGTGATCGTAGATGATCTAGAGATGAGATATAAGTAGAGATAATGGCATTAGATAGATAGTATCAATAGATCAGTAGATAGTAGATAGATGAGATAGATGATAGATCTAATGATAGATAATAGATAAGGCTAGATAGATATTAGACAGACCCGCAGAAAAGAGAGTAGAGAGGAGCCGAGAGCCGAGAGAGCTCCGCTGCTCGATCGATGAGTAGCTAGTGACCTACAGCCGATCTGATCGCTCCGCATCGCTACTCGCTAGCCTACGCGCATAGCTTCTAGTCGTCGCATAGATAGATACTGATAGATAGAATAGATGATTAATATATACATCGATGAGTAACATCTAGACAGAGAAAGACAGACCGAATATTGACTTTTTGAGTAAACTATTCCTTTAATACTAACGATTTTTACACAGGTGGTCATTTGTGGACTTATCAGACGTAATAGTAAATATTTAGTTCTTTGGGAACCAACCAAGAGCTGCAGATTTATTTGTTCAGGGCAGGGTTGGGGGTTTTGGTGAATGGTTAAGCAGGTGAAGGGAGAGTTGCATAGTCTTTGGGCAGTGTACAGTATGGCAGTAGGCCCCTGATGTTGGCAGGTATGTCATAAGAATATATGGAAAACTGCAAATAATTTATTTATATCACAACAGTAACTTGTTTCGGAGGAAGTATTAATACAAAAGGACACACTGGTCACTGTTGCTGCTGTGATATAAAAATTATTTTGCAGGTTAAATTCTGCTCATCAGGCCCTTCAGATTCTTCATATGATTTGCATTGCCACTGGGAGCATGGTAGTGGGGAGACAGAACTAGAAATAGATATCTTTAGACTAAAGATCGACTGGAATAACAGAATTGCATAGTGGTTGATGACTGGTACAACCCACTGGCAAGGGAAATTACTCTACTTGGTCATTGGCTAAACGTCTAACTAAATTCATGCGATGTTAAACTTGAGCAGCTTAAAAGATCATGCATTAGCCATTTGTCTCCTGCAAATCCGGGAAATTTTTCATCGTGAATGAATCGCCGGGAGTTGTAGACACAATATACAAGGTAATTACAATCATGTAAACGTGGTAAGTCCTAAAAATCGAGCCCTAACTCATGAACCAATGAGTAACTGTGCATCACGTGAGCAAAGTCACATTCGATATGTCTCGGTTATTACAGAACATAACGGTGTCCCCGACACCCCAAAACTAGATCATCTCTAGTCCCCAGGGGCAACACTACATACAATAAGTTAGGGCATATGACAACATCACTTGAGGCGCAAAGGAGAAGGCGAACCTAGGAGTGGCAGGACAGAGATTGGACGAATAATATTGGGCAAAAATGGAGAAGCAAGGGTACCATTGCTGAATCACATGGTAATTCTTATGGATGGGAGTGGGTGAAGGACCACTGAGAAATGACTATATAACTTGATATAAGTAGGTGCATGGAGATGTACTGTAGAAGGGGCCAGTCAAGGGGTGAAAAAACATAAATTAGAATCTATTTAAAAAGGGAGAGAATGCAGAGGTCGACCATCGTTGATCGAAAAGTCTTATATGTGGCGATGATCGGCCGTGTAGGCAATCAGCCTGAAACGGGCGCGTAATCTTCAGGATTGTGCCGACGGGGGATGGAACGACGAATACGCGATAAGGTGATAGGGTCAGCGGAAACGACGTGGGTGATCCAATGTGTAGTGGTTATTCGAGGGTCGTGTATTCTATGTGAAGGAAAACGGGGTAAATAGTTGCAAGGTTGGGCTGGCTCGTACAATCCCTGATTACGGTAGACTCTAGATGCAGTGGTATCCTCTGTGTCTGCTAAGTGTTAGACCGACAACATAGCAATAGTAGCAAGATATACTAAGAGAGGACCGCTAACCACGTCATATCAAAAACTCTTATGTGCATCAGGCGTTCCCGGGCAGCGGGGGGAAACCCATAGAGGGATCGGGTGAAGCTGTTTTGTGGTCACAAATCGCACGTGGAATATGACATCATCAACTCAAACGCAGTGCGTGGGGCACGGAATCGACCGCAACGTGAGAAATGCCGGGGCACCGCTGACAGGCTGGGTCGTATAGCTTCTTGAAAAAAGTAAGTGGTAATCGCCCCATCGTAGCTTGTTTAAGACATCTTTAGAGTTTGAGTGTTAACCACAACAGCCAAATAGATCAAATAATATAACGGGACGACTACTGGGAATCATGATTACTGTCTCTAGTCAAGGAACCTGAAACGTGGCACATTCCATGTCACTAATTGGTAATCAGGAGTGCGGTCCTTTGGTTTATATGTTTAAAGATGAACATGTAAGATTACAGAACAAATCAGAACCTAAATCATGAGTTTCAGTAACTGGATAACTTCATTAAACTGTTTGACGAGATGTCATCATTTCTATTTCTGACTCCTTTTTTACTAACATTGCTTTTCCTTTAATATTTGCATCTGCCACTTTCCTAGTAAACTCAGGCATCCTATTCCTCCGCCTACCATTTAAGGATTTTGTAAAGAATACTTTGTCAAGTGGTAATATATGTTGCCAATGGCAAGAATCAAGCATCCAGACCACAATCACTCTCCCGAAACCGAGTTCACAAAAAAGAACAGAAGGAAATTAAATGAACTTTCAAACCCAGACTTTAAGCTTCTGGGTTAACGTCGAGAATTTTATACCAATATTTTTGTTTGCTTAAACTGTCTTCTGTTTTTATATCACTAAAACGTCCACTAGGGAGATGATTGTTTAGATACTGTAACGTGACTTGTAATTGCAGGCTGTAATTTGGTCTTGGCAGAACCCCCAGACTTCCATTAACTTTCGAATTGCGCTATAAGCAACTCTTTCGAATCTTGATTGGACAGTTTTAAGGGTGATTCTGTCACATTTCATTTCCTACCTAAAAAAAACAGCTATATTTCCAGATAGCTGTACATCTCAGTAGTCTCCTTTACTGACCCGCTGGTATTCAGCAAATATTTTACTCCATTAAAAAAAACCTCTATAGACAGGAAAGATGACCAGAGATTACCAAAGGTGCAGGCGTAAATGTTCTGCTGATTAGAAGATACTTGACAACGTTAAAGCAACTAACTGATATTTTTTTAAGGGAAACTTTAAACAGATTGGATTTTGAATACTCTATATAAAGTACATTATACTACTTTCCGTGACCGCACTCATGCTGGGCATTTTGTGGCTACTTACAATACCGGCACTCACTGTCATCAGGAGCATGCAAGTTGATTTTTTAAAGGGACACTACACTAGGCTGGTAACTTACCTGCCTCTAGCTCCTCCCCAGTGAGCGTCACTGGACTATCCTACATTCTCTGACAAAACGGGCATATTTAATTAAGGGAAGGGCAGCTGGGGATGGGTGGGGAAATCTAGGCTGGAGGGGTAGTTACCTGGGTGATATATAGTTGTTTCTGCCCTTGTGACGCAGCCCGTCTGGGGGTATCAAATGTTTTCTAAGCAGTTTTGAATTACTTAACAGCCAATGATGGAGAAATTCTATTAGGCCAGTTATAACATGGGTCAGTTAATTCCCGATTGCAGACCCTAAAATGGCTTGTTCACTACTGACCACAGCAAGGGTATGAATTGATTTTTAAAAAAATGAGAGCATATATTTACTGACTAATGTAACCTAAAGGTGGCCATACATATATTGATATTACTTACCCAACCGAGCACTCCCCCCGCGACATTCCGAATCGATCCTGCCTGAACCACCTCCCCGTTCTTTCTATGCAACCGACATGCAATCACAAATGCCAATCCAATTTCGCAATCCGCATGTCCAGTCACATAGAAGAATGGTAAGGCGGTTCCGGCCGGATCGATACGAATTTTGTCGGGATCGTCCTCGGGTCAGTAAGTTAAATAAAGAATATGAGGGGGGAGTGGGATCGAATAACTCAATGGTGGGGGAAGGGGGGGGGGAGGGTTGGGGGGGGGGGTTGAGGGGAAGAGAAAAGGATTGGGGCGCAAAACACGAAAAAGAGAACAGGGTCAGAACGCGGGTGTGGGGGGGGTGGGAGGGGTTGGGACGGGATAAAAACAGGCTGCAAACAAAACAAGGGGGGGGGGGGTCTGGGTGGGGGTGCACAGACATCTAATCACTCTAAAACTATCTCCAGCTAAGAAAGGAGAAGGAGACTGATAGAGGGTGTGATGTTGGGGGGGGGGGAGGGGGGTGGGGGTGGGGGGTGTTTGGCAGAACTCTAAACATGGGAAAAAAATGGAATGTTGGGGTGTGTGAAATTGAGCCGTGTGTGGTGAGGGGCGCTGAGGGGGGGCGGGGGCGGGGGGGTTGAAAGGGTAGTGGGGTACCAAAGGCCGAAGGGGGGGGGGGGTGGGGTGGGGGGGGAAAATACGGCCCGCTGGGTGGACACAGGACAGGTTGCAACGGGAGGCAAGGCGTTCGGTTAAAGAGTTATCGCCGGGCTACACAAAACATCAAGACAGAAACCCACAAACAAACTACTGTCAGGGTGGTGTCATTCGAGTGCTGGGGGGTGTGTAGGGAGTCGGGGGATTCATCAGTGAAGGGCAGATCTACTGTACTACACCCTGTATCCCGCTCTGACACAACGTGCTCGTAGTGGTCTTTTTCATGGCGGGTGTGTGCCTTTCACCTGCGCAAAATCATTGCTATGGTTTGAAAGTGTTTACTCCATTCCGTATGAAAATGTAAAAACTTAGGCAAGGGATAGGCAACCAGTAGATCTTCAGATGTTAATAACTACAACTCCCAGAATTTCCTAACTACAGAGTTGTGTAGAGGAATGGGGGAGTTATAGCTTTCAAACACCTGGAGATCTACTGGTTGCCTATCCTTGCTGTAGGCAATGGTCTGACCAAGACAATATGTCATGTTTCCTTTGTGTATAATTACCAATCCAAAACAAGAGAGGGATGTAAATAAATTCTCCACGTGCATGTTAAAGGAAAAAGGAAGAGAAGATTAATTTCCTTGTGTGAGTTTATAAAGAGAATTGGACAGTTTCTTCAGCAAAATGATGACTTCATTTTAGGAAATAGGTGACTATGAGTAGAGATGTTCGAAACTGTTGAGTTTCGTTTTGTTTTTAAAGGGCATCTCCACCCCCCATAGCAACATTCCTGCATATTGTAGGGAATGCCCTCCCACTCCCAACCACTAAGTTAAAACTTAAATCAATCCCATACAGCTCTTGGTTACAGCGTCACTCTGTAGGCCCCTGCATGCCGGTCGCTCGCATGGTGGACGGATCTATACTGAGCCAGCGGGAGCAGCGTGCTGGTGAGTGGGCAAGCCACAGACAGCTCGCCTAAGTAGCTGTCAGGTGTTGCTGTAACAGAGTTCGGAGGAAGAGATTTTAAAACTTTTAACTATTGTAGGTTTTCCCTAAATAGGTATGAATGTTTTTAACACTAGGGGAGTTATTTGCAGAGAGGGATCAGAAGGGGAGTGAAAGGGCTCCTGTGCGCATGTCACATCCCTCCCAGAGGAGAGACAGAAGGCAGCAACGTTAGGACAGGAAGATCACTAATCTGTACTTTCCTGGACTTTGGACATGGACTACAGAAAAACCATAGGAGCAGGTTTGTAAGGTAAGGATTTTTTTTTACTGTTATAGTGGGGCCAGTAGTTAAATTTTAGTTTTGTGGGTGGACATGCCCTTTAATGCTTAGTATAAAACATTCACTGGTGTATATACAGTATAAATAGTTCCAGTATGAAACAGTTTGCACATATTAAATCTAACTTCCTTCCACTCCACCAAAAAAGGCTAATCTGCTAAACCGTTTTTTTTACATCGGTTTTCCCTGTTGAGAATCCTTGTCCTTACAGCAGGGATTGTATAATATGCAGGGAAGAAATGGAGAGTATTCACATTGGCTGATGGAGGATATGGTACGGAAACAATTAGACAAAGTTAATATCAATAAAGCCCAGGACCAGATGGATTGCATCCTCGGATTTTAAAAGAGCTTAGTTCAGTTCTATCTAGACCACTGTTTCTCATCTTTTCAGATTCGCTTTGTTTTGGGATGTGTCGCTGGATTGGAAAAAAGCCAATGTAATACCAATATTCAAAAAGGTAGTCGTTCACACGCTGGTAACTATAGACCTGTAAGCCTAACATCAGTGGTAGGGAAAGTGCTGGAAACTTTGTTACGGGATCATATCCCTGACTTTGTCTCCAACTCATCTTATTAGCGGCAGTTGCGTGGGGACATTGTAACCTTGTACAAATATATAATGGCCCATACAATGAGCTCTCTGGGGCATTGTTCACTAATAGGTCATATCAGAGGACACTTGGACATCCTTTAAGGTTGGAAAGAAAAGAAGTTTCATCTTCAAGTTAGGAGAGGTTTCTTTACAGTGAGAACGGTGAAACGGTGGAACTGTCTTCCAGCAGATGTGGTAATGGCAAGTTCATTGAATAACTTTAAAAAAGGCCTGGATCGTTTCTAAAACTAAAGAATATTGAGAATTACTGGTATTAATGCATATAGATCTGGTTGATCCAGGGATACTTTCCGATTGCCGTTTGGAGTCAGGAAGGAATTTTTTCCCCTTTTTAGCTGGGGTTTTTTGCCTTCCTCTGGATCAACTGTTAGGTAGGGTTAAAAAAAAAAAAAAAGTGAATAGGTTGGACTTGATGGACGTATGTCTTTATTCAACCTTAATTAATTACTATGTTAGTAGTCAGCATGGATTTATGAGAAATAGATCATGCCAGACAAATTTTAATTGGTTTTTATGAAGAAGCGAGTAAGAAGTTAGATTCAGGGACAGCAGTGGATGGGGTATATTTGGATTTTGCGAAAGCTTTTGATACTGTGCCACATAGGCGACTAATGTATAAACTGAGGACTGTTGGCCTAGAAGAAAACATTTGTTCATGGATAGAGAACTGGTTATTGGATCACAAACAGAGAGTGGTGGTTAATGGAGCTACATCTATGTGGGCTAAAGTTCTAAGCGGAGTGCCTCAGGGTTCTGTACTGGGGCCGCTTCTGTTTAAATCTGTTTAAATGATTTAGAACGGGGCATTGAGAGCAAGGTCTCTGTGTTTGCTGATGACACTAAACTATGCGGAGCTTTGGAAAGTTCAAATGATGTTGCAAGTGCTGCAAGCAGACCAGATAGATGATCAAAATGGGCGCAGAATGGCAGATGAGATTCAATGTTGATAAATGTAAGGTGATGCATTTGGGATTTAATAATCCCTGTGCCACCTACACCATAAATAACTCTGTGTTAGTGAATCTGTAATGGAAAAGAATGGGGGTTCTGGTAGATAACAGACTTAGGTAGCAAACAATGCTAGGAAGCAATAGCTATAGCTAGCAAGATATTGTCTTGTATAAAGAGGAATAATTCAAAGAGAAAATATTATTCACCCTCTTGGAATATGCGGTGCAGTTTTGGAATCCCATATACCAAAGGGACATCTTGGAAATGGAAGCAGCTCAGAGAAGGTCAACTAAATTAATAAGGGATAGGATGGAGGGGCTTGACTATGCAGACAGATTAGACAATTTAGGGCTGTTTGTATTGAAGAACGATGTTTGCGTGGGGATATGATAACCTTATACAAATATATTAAAGGGAATGTTCACACCCAAACCTATAGTCCCCCCCACTACTGGCCCCACTCTGTAGTGTATAAAATCCTTACCTTACATTCCAGCTCCAAATGGTTCTCCTGTAATCCCCCCCTAAAGTCCCAAAACCTGCCCACCAGGAGTACTGCAGGTCCATATAGTACTCTGCCTCCTGTCTCCCCTCCGGGAGAAGCTTGGCATGCACACTGCAGGCCTCAAAACCCCTCTCCCTCCCTATCCCTACCGTTTGTGATCCCTCCCCACCATAAAAGTAAAAGATTGGGGACTTTCTTGAAATTATTTTATGGCGGTTGGGGCTGGGGGGAGGTATATTATCATATAGAAAAATGTATTATAAGGATGGACTGCCCTTTATGGGCCATACAATGAACTCTCTGGTTCATTGTTTACTAATAGGTCATCAGAGGACACATGGAAGAAAACAGTTTCATCTTCAGGTTAGGAAAGGTCTTCCAGGGATGTGGTAATGGCAAGTTCATTAAATAGCTTTAAAAAAGGCCTGGATAGTTTCTAAAACTAAAAAATATTGAGAATTATTGGTATTAATGCATATAGATCTGGTTGATCCGGGATACTTTCTGATTTTGCAGTTTGGAGTCAGGAAGGATTCCCCCCCCCCCCCCTTTTAGCTGTGTTTTTTTTTTTTTTTTTGCCTTCCTCTGGATCAACTGTTAGGTAGGGTTAAAAAAGGAGGTTGAATAGGTTGGACTTGATGGACCATTTGTCTTTGACCACACCTCCTGACCTCACTACATGCTTCCTTGCTTTATCTGTCCTGAAAAGGATTGGATAGAGATTATTAATGGGTGTGACCAACTGTAACAAGTTTCTCTGCCATAGCTAAGGACTGAGCATGTGCAGAACATAATGGTCATTGACCAAACTGTGTCTAGAATGATGTGAAGTAAAGCACAAACCTTATGTTATTTAGGAAAATTCCCCAGTGCCCGTATCAAAATGAGAGTAGACACAGATTACTGGTTTTATATCAAGGTGTTCTGCCTTCTGGTTCAGTGTTGTTCTGTGGTGTAGTTTGTCCTTTAACATTAAGATTAGTAATGACAAGTTGATGCTACTGAAAGTTTACAAAAACCTGTGAAGCTCTTTCTTTATTTTCAAAGCTCCTAAAATGAATGAGTTAACCTTATTAAAGTTGGATGTGATTTACATGTTCAGAAAAAAATTGATGCAGCAGGAGGGTTATTTGCTGGAAATGTATCATAAACAATAACACACTCTTCCTTACCCCCCAACTTGGGTTGCCAAATCATTTGGTCAGCCAGTAGTGATGGCCAAAACTCACCATTCTCGTTCCATTTTCGGATTCCCGGATCTCGGGAAAATCCTGAAATCTGAAAATCCGAAAACGAAATGAATTTTTGGATATAATCGAATGTTCAAGGCTATTTTCGATAATTTCCGAAATAGCCTTGAACACTCAATAATCTTAAAAATACGATCGGAGACTGCTTTTGAGTTTAAAAATCGTATTTTTAGATTATCAAACATCAAGTCTATTTCGTCATATCCAACATTCAAAAATTGCAAAATAGGGCCCGAAGTCCCAAAATCCCATCTCTACTAGCCAGGACACGCTTAACAAATTAGCAGGGCTGCATCGATTGTCTACCCCCCAATGATACACTATGGAGAAATGCATTGTACAGAGCTGTCGTGAGATCAGTTCACTTTATTATCCTCCTCCAGCAGATCTGAACAATATATTGTTTTTATAAGTGTAACAGGCAGGGATGGGAGGTTTGTGATTGCAAAGTGACTGAAATTAAACAACTGTATATCTATGGCCTTGCCTTGCCTTTGCGACCCAAACATGACCCAGAAAAGTGAGGGTTCTTTTGAGGGCTACCAAAAGTAGCCTCGTACATTCAGTAACCCTCTAAGGTATTCTCGGTAACCCTAAAAATAGCTCAGTATTTTTGAGGTTAACAGAAATGGAATTTGGTAGCCGGAGTTCATTGGGCCCTGATCGAATCGGACCCAAACTTCATATCTAATTGCTACTAAAAACTAAACCCACATTTTTATACTCAGAATCTGAAATCATCCCTCCAAAAACTGATAACTTTATTGATAACCCTGTAATTGTGTTTTTTTAAAAAGACTACGTCGAGAATGTATTGATGTATTGGTACACTGACTAACCTTGCTAAATCTCATTTATTTTATTTCTCTATTCTATTTATATAAAGGACTTAAATGGATGTTAAAATCTGCAGTGTTACAATAAAGGTATAACAGTGTATTGAGTTGGAATGATTCCGCTCTATTTAGCTATAAGGGATGATCATTTGCTTTGACTGCAAATTAGCTGAGACTTATTGCTCATTACTTATAACTCTTTACTGCTGCTGTGACTGTTCGTCCACCATCTTAATATCAACCTTCCCCTGAATCCATTGTCCCATGACATTTCTGTTGTTTCTTCTAATGCTAACCTGTATTATTTTTCTGTCTGCTAACCCCTGATAGTCTTCATTGCTGTCATAGTTCTGCCTGGTGTGAAAGTTGTTTATTTACAAAAAAACACAAAGTGGCGTGTAATAACTAAAAAAGAAAAAAAAACGCAGGGGGGAAAGGGAAAAAAAGGGAAGAAGAAATAGTGCAATAAAACCTCCAATTCTGCAGCTGTAAATTTGAAACAC
Organism: Hymenochirus boettgeri; assembly: GCA_019447015.1. Lineage (NCBI taxonomy): Eukaryota > Metazoa > Chordata > Amphibia > Anura > Pipidae > Hymenochirus > Hymenochirus boettgeri. Next base: position 31,559,161 of record CM033470.1, on the reverse strand, counting down.
GTTCCCACATAAAAGAAAAGCGGACTATGTATCACAGAAAGCGTTACAGAGCAAGACCAAAGCCCCAGGGGTTGAAGATATATAGTTAAGACAAAACAGAAACAATAAAATAAATTCCTTTCAAGTAGGTTGAATAAAGACAAATGTCCATCAAGTCCAACCTATTCAACCTCAATTACTATGTTACTACTATGTTAATATTGCATAAAGACCCAACATGTGCTATAAGAAGAGACATTATAAAACCATTCTAAACAATTATTCCGCAGCTAAATACAGTAACCACTCAGGACTGTAATTACTAAATGATGATAATAGAGAGAAGAAGAGAAGAATGTCCTTCCTCCAACAATCTCACAGATTATGAGCTATTTAGAATGAGATAAATGTCTCTCATTTCCATATTATTTGTTATTTACCTTCAGTGTTCAATAAACAGTGAAATAATGCCTAGGCTATGTTTAAAGGAGAACTAAACCCAATTTTTTATACTCCAGAATCTGAAAACAACCCCCCTGAAACCCCAATAAGCTATAAAATCCCACTTCAGTAAATTGTATTAAAGTAAATGTAAGCCTGTTAAGAACTGGATGAAGTATCTGTGTGTATGTGCAGTGTCAGACCACACCTCCTGACCTCAGTCACATGATTCCTTGCTCTATCTTTTCTGTAAAAGTATTGGCTAGAGATTATTAATGGATTAATGGGTGTGACCAACTGTAACAAGTTTCTGCCATAGCTAAGGACTGAGCATGTGCAGAACATAATGGTCATTGACCAAACTGTGTGATACTAGAATGATGTGAAGTAAAGCACAAACCTTATGTTATTTAGGAAAATTTCCCAGTGCCCGTATCAAAATGAGAGGTAAGACACAGATTACTGGTTTTATATCAAGGTGTTCTGCCTTCTGGTTCAGTGTTGTTCTGTGGTGTTAGTTGTCCTTTAACATTAAAGGATTAGTAATGAACAAGTTGATGCTACTGAAAAAGTTTACAAAAACCTGCGCTTTCTTTTTATCTTCAAAGCTCCTAAAATGAATGAGTGTACCTTATTAAAGTTGGATGTGATTTACATGTTCTAGAAAATTGATGCAGCAGGAGGGTTATTTGCTGGAAATGTATCATAAACAATAACACACTCTTCCTTACCCCCAACTTGGGTTGCCAAATCATTTGGTCTAGCCAGTAGTGATGGCCAAAACTCACCATTCTCGTTCCATTTTCGGATTCCCGGATCTCGGGAAAATCCTGAAGATCTGAAAATCCGAAAACAGAATGAATTTTTGGATATAATCGAATGTTCAAGGCTATTTTCGATAATTTCCGAAATAGCCTTGAACACTCAATAATACTTAAAAATACGATCGGAGACTGCTTTTGAGTTTAAAATCGTATTTTTAAGAATTATCAAACATTCAAGTCTATTTTCGATAATCCTCAAACATTCAAAAATTGCAAAAAGTAGGCGCCGAAGTCCCAAAATCCCATCTCTACTAGCCAGGACACGCTTAACAAATTAGCAGGGCTGCATCGATTGTCTACCCTCCAATGATACACTATGGAGAAATGCATTGTACAGAGCTGTGCTGAGATCAGGTTCACTTTATTATCCTCCTCCAGCAGATATGCAATATATTGTTTTTATAAGTGTACAAGGGGCAATGTTGGAGGGTTTGTGATTGCAAAGTGACTGAAATTAAACAACTGTATATCTATGGCCTTTGCCTTTGCGACCCAAACATGACCCAGAATATGTGAGGGTTCTTTTGAGGGCTACCAAAAGTAGCCTCGTACATTCAGTAACCCTCTAAGGTATTCTCGGTAACCCTGAAAAATAGCTCAGTATTTTTGAGGGTTAACAGAAATGGAAAGTTTGGTACCGGAGTTCATTGGAGCCCTGATCGAATCGGACCCAAACTTCATATCTAATTGCTATCTTAAAGAACTAAACCCACATTTTTATACTCCAGAATCTGAAATCATCCCTCCAAAAACTGATAAACTTTATTGAATAACCCTGTAAGTGTTTTTTTTAAAAGACATACGATTGGATGTTATCTGGTAACATGACTAACCTTGCTAAATCTCATTTATTTTATTTCTCTATTCTATTTATAAGGACTTAATGGATGTTAAATTGTGCAGTGTTACAATAAAGGTATAACAGTGTATTTGAGTTGGATATGATTCCGCTCTATTTAGCTATAAGGATGATTCATTTGCTTTGACTGCAAATTAGCTGAGACTTATTGCTCATTACTTATAACTCATTACTGCTCGTGAACTGTTCGTCCACAGATCTTAATATCAACCTTCCCCTGAATCCAATTGTCCCATGACATTTCTGTTGTTTCTCTAATGCTAACCTGTTATTATTTTTCTGTCTGCTAACCCCTGATAGTCTTCATTGCTGTCATAGTTCTGCCTGGTGTGAAAGTTGTTTATTTACAGCAGTCGTTAATGGAAATAGTGCATAAAATCTTCCATTCTGCAGCTGTTTTGAACACGTTCCCACTAAAACACTTGTCCAGGCTTTCAGTAAAAGACTGCCATTGAAGTATTTAGAAAGGAATTTTCCCTTTAAGTCTACATCAGATGGTTTTAAACCCAGAGGGTCCTGTTTATGAACCTGGAGCCAAGATCCGTCTTAAAACAAATTCTGCTGCAGGAACCTGGCTGAATTATGTAAACCTTGTGCCCTTGAATGGCAACTGAAATGTAATAGCATTGCCAATTACTGTGTTATATAACCCAATAACTGGTCTTCACATGGTGAAAAGTGAGCTGTACAGGAAAGAGAATTCATTCCTATCATCATTAATCTTTATCATCACTGTTCAGGAATATGTGTGTGTTTATGTTGAATAGATAGGTAGGTAGGTAGGTAGGTAGATAGATAGATAGATAGATAGATAGATAGATAGGTAGGTAGGTAGGTAGGTAGGTAGATAGATAGATAGATAGATAGATAGATAGCAGATAGATAGATTGATGATAGATAGTAGATAGATAGATAGATAGATAGATAGATAGATAGATAGATAGATGATAGATAGATAGGTAGGTAGATAGGTAAGTAGGTAGATAGTAGATAGATAGATAGATAAATAGATAGTAGATAGATTGATAGATAGATAGTAGATAGATAGATAGATAGGTAGGTAGGTAGGTAGGTAGGTAGGTAGATAGTAGATAGATAGTAGATAGATAGATAGATAGATAGATAGATAGTATATTGATAGATAGATAGATGATAGATAGATAGATAGATAGATAGATAGTAGATAGATAGTAGATAAATAGATAGTAGATAGATAGATAGATAGATAGATAGATAGATAGATAGATAGATAGACAGATAGACAGATAGATAGAGTTGCATTTAAGGATAAGTATGCTGTAAAAACAAGTTAAGGTTAATGGGAAGCTGCAGCTTTAAAAACAATTTTGGCTATTTTGATTTTTTTCCTATCCCCCAGAGCTTACCTTTACTGCTTCAAAGTTGCTGGCTTTATCATCCTGTATATTATAACTTGTAGCTCCATCCCGCTGAGATCGCCTGGCTCCTCCAGCTTTCTGGGCCTCAACAGGTAAATTCTGTTTGTTGCACTCGCGCGCACCCTCGCCATATGTGTGAGTGTACATGACGTCACCGCACAGGCGTAATGATGTCAGTGTGCATGCAAACGTGTGCGCACGTGGCGTGGCGAGATGACATCACATGCGCATACGTAACATTCGCGCCACTGAAGTCATGTCGCGAGTGCAGCATAACTTGTTGAGGCACAGCACTAATGCGGTACAATAGGATGGAGGGCCCTGCCCTAAAGAGCTTACAGTCTAAAAGAGATGGGGGTGAGACATAAGGTGACAGATCAGTAGCTGTAACTAAGTTGTCAGTGGATTATAACTAGTCGGTCTGTGATGGGTCAGTAAGAGGGGTAGAAGTGCCCAGGTCCAGATTGTAACCTTACAGTCTAGAGGAGATGGGGGTGAGACATAAGGTGAAGCAGATCAGTATCTGTAACTAAGTTGTCAGTGGATTATAACTGGTCAGGCTCTGATGGGTCAGTAAGAGGGGTAGAAGTGCCCAGGTCCAGATTGTAACCTTACAGTCTAGAGGAGATGGGGGTGAGACATAAGGTGACAGATCAGTGTCTGTAACTAAGTTGTCAGTGGATTATAACTAGTAGGTCTGTGGTGGGTCAGTAAGAGGGGTAGAAATGTCCAGGTCCAGATTGTAACCTTACAGTCTAGAGGAGATGGGGATGAGACATAAGGTGAAGCATATCAGTATCTGTAACTAAGTTGTCAGTGGATTATAACTAGTCAGGCTGTGATGGGTCAGTAAGAGGGGTAGAAGTGCCCAGGTCCAGATTGTAACCTTACAGTCTAGAGGAGATGGGGATGAGACATAGGTGAAGATCAGTATCTGTAACTAAGTGGTCGTGGATTATAACTAGCGGTCTGGTGATGGGTCAGTAAGAGGGATAGAAGTGTCCAGGCCCAGATTGTAACCTTTCAGTCTTGAGGAGATGGGGATGAGACATAAGGTGAAGCAGATCAGTATCTGTAACAAGTTGTCAGGGGATTATAACTGGTCAGGCTGTGATGGGTCAGTAAGAGGGGTGAGGTAGAAGTGCCAGGTCCAGATTGTAACCTTACAGTCGAGGAGAGGGGGGTGAGACATAAGGGGACAGATCAGTTTCTGTAACTAAGTTGTCAGTGGATTATAACTGGTCAGGCTGTGATGGGCGTAAGAGGGGTAGAAGTGCCAGGTCAGATTGTAAACCTTACAGTCTAGGGAGATGGAGGGGTGAGACAAAGGTGACAGATCAGTCTGTAACTAGTTGTAGTGGATTATAACTAGTCGGTCTGTGGGGGTCAGTAAGAGGGGTAGAAATGCCCAGGTCCAGATTGTAACTTACAGTCTAGAGGAGATGGGGATGAGACATAAGGTGAAGATCAGTATCTGTAACTAAGTTGTCAGTGGATTATAACTAGTCAGGCTGTGATGGGTCAGTAAGAGGGGGTAGAAGTGCCCAGGTCCAGATTGTAACCTTACAGTCTAGAGGAGATGGGGTGAGACAAAGGTGACAGATCAGTATCTGTACTAAGTTGTCAGTGGATTATAAACTAGTCGGTCTGTGGTGGGTCAGTAAGAGGGGTAGAATGTCCAGGTCCAGATTGTAACCTTACAGTCTAGAGGAGATGGGGATGAGACATAAGGGACAGATCAGTATCGTAACTAAGTTGTCAGGGGTTATAACTAGTCGGTTTGGGGTCAGTAAGAGGGGTAGAAGTGTCCAGGTCCAGATTGTAACCTTACAGTTAGGGAGATGGGGATGAGACAAAGGTGACAGTCAGTATCTGTAACTAAGTTGTCAGTGGATTATAACTAGTCGGTCTGTGGTGGGTCAGTAAGAGGGGGTAGAAGTGTCCAGGCCCAGTTGTAACCTTACAGTCTAGAGGAGATGGGGATGAGACATAAGGTGAGCAGATCAGTATCTGTAACTAAGTTGTCAGTGGATTATAACTAGTCGGCTGTGATGGGTCAGTAGAGAGAGGGTAGAAGTGTCCAGGCCAGATTGTAACCTTTCAGTCTAGAGGAGATGGGGATGAGACATATAGGTGAAGCAGATCAGACGTAACTAAGTTTCAGTGGATATAAACTAGTCGGTCTGTGATGGGTCAGTAAGAGGGATAGAAGTGTCCAGGCCCAGATTGTAACCTTTCAGTCTAGAGGAGATGGGGATGAGAAATAAGGTGAAGAGATCAGTATCTGTAACTAAGTTGTCATGGTTATAACTAGTCAGGCTGTGATGGGTCAGTAAGAGGGGTAGAAGTGCCAGGTCCAGATTGTAACCTTACGTCAGAGGAGATGGGGATGAGACATAAGGTGAAGCAGATCAGTATCTGTAACTAAGTTGTCATTGGATTATAACTAGTCAGGCTGTGATGGGTCAGTAAGAGGGGTAGAAGTGCCCAGGTCCAGATTGTAACCTTACAGTCTAGAGGAGATGGGGGTGAGATATAAGGTGACAGATCAGTATCTGTAACTAAGTTGTCAGTGGATTATAACTAGTCGGTCTGTGATGGGTCAGTAAGAGGGGTAGAAGTATCCAGGTCCAGATTGTAACCTTACAGTCTAGAGGAGATGGGGATGAGCAATCCCCATCTCCTCTAGACTGAAAGGTTACAATCTGGGCTGGACACTTCTATCCCTCTTACTGACCCACCACGACCGACTAGTTATAACCCTGACACTTAGTTACAGATACTGATCTGCTTCACCTTATGTCTCATCCCATCTCCTCTAGACTGTAAGTTACAATCTGTGCCTGGACACTCTACCCCTCTTACTGACCCACCACAGACCGACTAGTTATAATCCACTGACAACTTAGTTACAGATACTGATCTGTCACCTTATGTCTCATCCCATCTCCTCTAGACTGTAGGGTTACAATCTGGACCTGGGCACTTCTAACCCTCTCTACTGACCCATCACAGACGACTATTTATAATCCACTGACAACTTAGTTACAGATACTGATCTGTCACCTTATATCTCACCCCCATCTCCTCTAGACTGTAAGGTTACAATCTGGACCTGCACTTCTACCCCTCTTACTGACCCATCACAGCCGACTAGTTATATCCATGACAACTTAGTTACAGCTACTGATCTGCTTCACCTTATGTCTCATCCCCATCTCCTCTAGACTGAAAGGTTACAATCTGGGCCTGGATACTTCTATCCCTCTTACTGACCCATCACAGACCGACTAGTTATAATCCACTGACAACTTAGTTACGTACTGATCTCTTCACCCTTATGTCTCACCCCATCTCCTCTAGACTGAAAGGTTACAATCTGGGCCTGGCCTCTACCCCCCTCTTACTGACCCATCACAGACCGACTAGTTATAATCCACTGACAACTTAGTTAGTCATCTGATCTGTCACCTTATGTCTCATCCCCATCTCCTCTAAACTGTAAGGTTACACCTGGACCTGGACACTTCTACCCCTCTTACTGACCCACCACAGACCGACTAGTTATAATCCACTGACAACTTAGTTACAGATACGGACTGTCACCTTTGTCTCATCCCCATCTCCTCTAGACTGTAAGGTTCAACACTGGACCTGGACACTTCTACCCCTTACTGACCCATCAAGACCGACTAGTATAATCCACTGACAACTTAGTTACAGATACTGATCTGTTCACCTTATGTCTCATCCCCTCTCCTCTAGACTGTAAGGTCAATCTGGACCTGGACATTTCTACCCTCTTACTGACCACCACAGACCGCTAGTTATAATCCACTGACAACTTAGTTACAGATACTGATCTGTCACTTCTTTCTCATCCCCATCTCCTCTAGACTGTAAGGTTACAATCTGGACCTGGCACTTCTACCCTCTTACTGACCCCACAGACCGACTAGTTATAATCCACTGACAAACTTAGTTACAGATACTGATTGCTTCACCTTATGTCTCATCCCCATCTCCCTAGACGTAAGGTTCACATCTGGACCTGGACATTTCTACCCCTCTTACTGACCCACCACAGACCGACTAGTTATAATCCACTGACAACTAGTTACAGAACTGATCTGTCACCTTATGTCCCACCCCCATCTCCTCTAGACTGTAAGGTTACAATCTGGACCTGGGACTTCTACCCCTCTTACTACCCATCACAGCCTGACAGTTTAATCCACTGACAACTAATTACAGAAACTGACTGCTTCACCTTATGTCACCCCCCATCTCCTCTAGACTGTAAGGTTACAATCTGGACCTGGCACTTCTACCCCCTCTTACTGACCCATCACAGCCGACAGTTTAATCCACTGACAACTTAGTTACAGATACTGATCTGCTTCACCTTATGTCTCATCCCCATCTCCTCTAACTGAAAGGTTACAATCTGGACCTGGACACTTCTACCCTCTACTGACCCTCACAGACCGACTATTATAATCCCCTGACACTTGTTACAGATACTGATCTGTCACCTTTGTCTCATCCCATCTCCTCTAGACTGTAAGGTTACAATCTGGCCTGGACCTTCTACCCTCTTACTGACCCATCACAGACCGACTAGTTATAATCCCTGACACTTAGTTCAGATACTGATCTGTCACCTTATGTCTCATCCCCATCTCCTCTAGACTGAAAGGTTACAATCGGGCCTGACACTTCTCTCACCCCTCTTACTGACCCATCACGACCGACTAGTTTAATCCCCTGACACTTAGTACAGATACTGATCTGTCACCTTATGTCTCATCCCATCTCCTCTAGACTGTAAGGTTACAATCGGGCCTGACACTTCTACCCCTCTTACTGCCCATCACAGACCGACTAGTTATAATCCACTGACAACTTAGTTACAGATACTGATCTGCTTCACCTTATGTCTCATCCCATCTCCTCTAGACTGTAAGGTTACAATCTGGACCTGGACACTTCATCCCCCTCTTACTGACCCATCATAGACGACTAGTTATAATCCACTGACAACTTAGTTACAGTACTGATCTGTCACCTTATGTCTCACCCCCCATCTCTTTTAGACTGTAAGCTCTTAGGGCAGGGCCCTCCATCGATTGTACTGCATTAGTGCTGTGCCTCAACAATTTGCTGCACTCGCGACATGACTTCAGTGCGCGAATGGACGTATGCGCATGTGTGTCATCTCGCCACGCCACGTGCGCAACACGTTTGCATGCACACTGACATCATACCGCCTGTGCGGTGACGTCATGTACACTCACACATATGGCGAGGGTGCGCGCGGTGCAACAAACAGGATTTACCTGTTAGCCCAGAAAGCTGGAGGAGCCAGGCGATCTCAGCGGGATGGAGCTACAAGTTATAATATACAGGATGATAAAGCCCCACTTGAAGCAGTAAGGTAAGCTCTGGGGAAGGATCAATACATGTATAAAGCTGCAGCTTCACATAACCTAACTTGTTACAGCATACTATCTTAATGCAACTCTATCTATCTGTCTATCTGTCTATCTATCATCTATCTATCTTCTATCTTCTATCTATCTATCTACTATCTATTATCTACTTCTATCTACTACTATCTACCTATCTATCTACTTCACATCTTCATCTATCTATCATCTATCTACATCTATCTATCTACTATCTATCTACTAGCACCTACATACCATACCTACCTACCTACCTATACTATCTATCTACTATCTATCTATCAAGCATCTACTACTATTACTCTATCTACTACATCTACCAACCTACTACCTATCTACCTACATCTATCTATCACTCATCTATCTATCTATCATCTACATCTATCTATCTATCTGATCTATCTACATCTATACATCTATCATCTATGCCACAGTCACATCATCAGCCCTACCTACCTACCTACCTACCTCTATCTATATCTATCTACTATCTACTACCTACCTACTACCTACCTATCTATTCACAACAACATATTCCTGAACAGTGATGATAAAGATTAATGATGATAGGAATGAATTCTCTTTCCTGTACAGCTCACTTTTCACCATGTGAAGACCATTATTGGGTTATATAACCAGTAATTGGCAATGCTATTACATTTCAGTTGCCATTCAGGGCACAAGGTTTACATTTCAGCCAGGTTCCTGCAGCAAATTTGTTTAAGACGGATCTTGGCTCCAGTTTCATAAACAGGCCCCTCTGGGTTTAAAACCATCTGATGTAGACTTAAAGGGAAAATTCCTTTCTAAATACTTCAATGGCAGTCTTTTACTGAAAGCCCGACAAGTGTTTTAGTGGGAACGTGTTCAAACAGCTGCAGAATGGAAGATTTTATGCTATTTCCATTAAACGACTGCTGTAAAAAACAACTTTCACACCAGGCAGAACTATGACAGCAATGAAGACTATCAGGGGTTAGCAGACAGAAAAATAATAACAGGTTAGCATTAGAGAAACAACAGATGTCATGGGACAATTGATTCAGGGGAAGGTTGATATTAAGATCTGTGGACGAACAGTTCACGAGCAGTAATGAGTTATAAGTAATGAGCAATAAGTCTCAGCTAATTTGCAGTCAAAGCAAATGAATCATCCTTATAGCTAAATAGAGCGGAATCATATCCACTCAAATACACTGTTATACCTTTATTGTAACACTGCACAATTTAACATCCATTAAGTCCTTATAAATAGAATAGAGAAATAAAATAAATGAGATTTAGCAAGGTTAGTCATGTTACCAGATAACATCCAATCGTATTCTTTTAAAAAAACACTTACAGGGTTATTCAATAAAGTTTATCAGTTTTGGAGGGATGATTTCAGATTCTGGAGTATAAAAATGTGGGTTTAGTTCTTTAAGATAGCAATAGTATATGAAGTTTGGGTCCGATTCGATCAGGGCTCCAATGAACTCCGGTACCAAACTTTCCATTTCTGTTAACCCTCAAAAATACTGAGCTATTTTTCAGGGTTACCGAGAATACCTTAAGGGGTTACTGAATGTACGAGGCTACTTTTGGTAGCCCTCAAAAGAACCCTCACTATTCTGGGTCATGTTTGGGTCGCAAAGGCAAGGCCATAGATATACAGTTGTTTAATTTCAGTCACTTTGCAATCACAAACCCTCCAACATTGCCCCTTGTACACTATAAAAACAATATATTTGCAGATCTGCTGGAGGAGGATAATAAAGTGAACCTGATCTCAGCACAGCTCTGTACAATGCATTCTCATAGTGTATCTTGGAGGGTAGACAATCGATGCAGCCCTGCTAATTTGTTAAGCGTGTCCTGGCTAGTAGAGATGGGATTTTGGGACTTCGGTGCCTACTTTTTGCAATTTTTGAATTTTTGAGGATTATGAAAATAGACTTGAATGTTTGATAAACCTCAAAAGCAGTCTCCGATCTTATTTTTAAGTATTATTGAGTGTTCAAGGCTATTTCGGAATTATCGAAAATAGCCTTGAACATTCGATTATATCCAAAAATTCATTCTGTTTTCGGATTTTCAGATCTTCACATGGAGATGAGACATAAGGTGACAGATCAGTATCTGTAACTAAGTTGCCAGTGGATTATAACTAGTCGGTCTGTGGTGGGTCAGTAAGAGAGGAAGAAATGTCCAGGTCCAGATTGTAACCTTACAGTCTAGAGGAGATGGGGATGAGACATAAGGTGACAGATCAGTAGCTGTAACTAAGTTGTCAGTGGGTTATAACTAGTCGGTCTGTGATGGGTCAGTAAGAGGGGTAGAAGTGCCCAGGTCCAGATTGTAACCTTACAGTCTAGAGGAGATGGGGATGAGACATAAGGTGACAGATCAGTAGCTGTGACTAAGTTGTCAGTGGATTATTACTAGTCGGTCTGTGATGGGTCAGTAAGAGGGGTAGAAGTGTCCAAGTCCAGATTGTAACCTTGCCTGAAGAGGTGAGTTTTGAGGTTGTGTTTGAAGATATGAAGTGATGGTGAGTGATGAATAAATCAAGGAAGGGAGTTCCAGAGCACAAGAAAAGTCCTTTATACGGGCGTGGGAAGAGGTGATCTGAGTAAATAAGAGAAGATCATTAGCATTTCGAAATTAGGCCTTGGGTAGTATCTGTTTCTCAGATCAGATATGTATGGGGGGGCTGTATTGGAGAGAGCCTTGTAGGATAAGGTTAGCATTATAAATTGGATCCTTTCTGTAATGGGAAGCCAGTGGAGAGATTAACAGAAAGGGGCAGCGTGTGAGAAGTGGGAAGAGAAGTGAAGGAGCCTGGCAGCAGAGTTAAGGATTGATTGAAGGGGAGCCAGTTGGTTGCTTGGTAAAGCACACAGGAGGGTGTTACAGTAGTCCAGCTGCGAGATGATAAGGACATGAACTAGAATTTTGGTATCGTTCTGTGAAAGGAAAGTTTTGAGCTGTAACCGACAGGAATTAGACAGGATATTAATGTGGTATTTAAAGGAAAGTTCTGAGTCAAAGAATATTCCATCACACATAAGGTGTTGGGGAGATTGGTGTGTCATTGATGTGGATAGTAATGTTAGGTAGGGGGTGAATCGAGGGGATGGGAAAATGACAGGTTTAGTCCTATCCATGTTCGGTTTGAGGCAGCAGGAGTACATTAAAGCAGAGATTGCATTCAGGCAGTCAGGGACCCGGGAGTAACAAGGTCAGGGAGATGGACATTTGTGTATTGTCAGCATACAGGTGGCATTGGAATCCAAAAGAACTAATGAGCTGACCTAGCCCAAAGGTGTAAACAGAGAAGAGAAGGGGGCAAGTACTGAGCCTTGTGGTACCCCCACAGGGAGGGGGAATGTGATGGAGTTGGAGCCAGAGTGGGAAACACTGAAATTCCTACCTGATAGGTAGGAGGACAGCCAAGAGAGTGAAGAACCCTGGATACCTAGGGAGGATAAGATGTGAAACAGTAAAAGGTGATCCACTGTAGTAAAGGCTGAAGACAGGTCAAGCAAAATAAGTAGGGAATAGTGGCCTTTAAATTTAGCATTAAGCAGATTGTTAGTAACTTTGGTAAGAGCAGTTTCCGTTAAGTGGTTAGGGCGGAAGCCAGACTGTAGATGATCAAAGATAGAGTTAGCAGAAAAGTGATAAAACTATTCAGCATAGACATGTCATTGAAGCAGGATGCGAACTGTGGAAGAGAGACATGCCGGTAACTGGATAGAGCAAATGGATTAAGAGAAGGTTTCTTGTGAATAGGGCATATAATAGCATGTTTAAATGAGGAGGGGAAAGTACCAGTGGATAGGGACAAGATAAAAAGTTAGGGCGGGTGTAAAAGAAGATGAGAGATGGGGAATGAGAGTCAAGGGGGTAGGTGGGGAGATGGGCCTTGGAGAGAAGGTTTAAAAGTCAATGTTTCGTAATTGGAAAACTTGGTAAGGATAGAGATGGAGGTGGTGGGAGGGAGGTTCACATGTAGATGGGACTGGCAGCTGTGGAGATGAGCCAGAGCATGCAAAAAGAAACATTTCTTATATTAACATTTTTTTCCTATGAAATAAGGGGCAATTTCATCAGCAAATTAACAGGGTGTAGGAGGAGGAGGTGGCGGACAGAGCAGGGAGTTGAAAACTTTGAAAAGCTGTTTTGGATTGCGGGATTGTTTAGAACTAAGGGGGAAGAAATAGGGGGGGGGGGGGTTTCGCTGAAGACAAAGTGCTCCTGATACGGTAGAGTGCATTTTTAAAATAAAGAAAGTCATTGGTCTTGTTGCTTTTACGCCATTGTCATATACATGGGATTGTCTGGTAGTGGAAGGCAGCGAGCTCGAGGTCAGAGAAGGAGGCCATATTGATGAGAGGTTGGATAGGAAGGGAGAGTGAAGGGAGGGTTAAATATTGCGCAAGTCTCTGGGTCTGTGTGTGTATGTAGGAATTGGGGTAGTGGATGGGATGGATGTAATATAATTACATTTGAGAAGGTTGTGATCGGATAGGGGGAAAGGAGAGTTAAAAAAGTTAGATAAGGAACATAGATGAGTGAAGACTAGGTCAAGTGTGTGTCCATTATGGTGAGGCTCTGTGGACAACCACTGATAAAGGTTAAGGGAGGAGGTAAGCAAGCGACAGAAATTTGGAGGGAGAGTTGTTGGCAATCTGTAGGTGTGTTGGGGAATAAATACGAACGTGAGTGAGACTCAAAAGAAAGATGGGACAGGGCAGCTTAATAGCTTAATAGGTTTGAAACGGCAGTGCTCAGACAGAAGAATGCAGACTCCCCTACCACATTTGATTCCAGGCCGTTGATCGTTGCTGAAGTGAAGGCCTCCATATGATAGTGCCACAGGTGAGACTGTGTCAGATGGGCTGATCGTACATGGGCAGTGTGGGAGAAGGGCCAGGATTTGGGGATATATCGCAAGAAGCAGCAAGCCGAAGAGGGAGAGTGACAGTGGAATTTCAGTTGGGACCGTGATTGTCTGTTAATTATTTAGGAAACGGAGGAGAATTAAAAACGTCAAGCATTTCATGAAAAGACAGAAGAGTAAGAGTATAAAATGGAAGGTGCAATGCAAATGGTCTTATCAAAAGTAGAGTAGGTTAGCAGTATAGTGATGAATAAGGTAATCTGGAGTTAGTTAAGTGTGATGTAATAAGGCAGCACAGGAGAGGGATGTAAACTAGATTGTAAGCTCTACAGGGCGGGGACCTCTTTTCCTCTTGTGACAAAGCTCTAGCACTTCTATTTATATAATTTATATATTTATATACTGAACTATCTATATATTTATCCCCTTGAATAATAATAATAATAATATCCAGTGCGCAAGTATGAGTAATGGAAAAGTTTGCTAATGGTAATTGTAAAAGTAAAAAGTTAGGACCTTCCAGACTGGGGTTACATTGACGTGGTTGGAAGGCTTTTCATTCATGTGATCACAGTAATGTATACTAAAACCCCTTTGTTATTAAGTATGCCAGTGTGCAGATAGTATGATATTGTATGGGGCCAGAATGTATTTATTATCTTTTCTATGTTGTTTATAATGTTTGACCAGATCAGTAGCACTTCCGCTAAAAGTAGTTGTAAATTAGCTTAATTGGAGTGCTTCCACAATCCTAGTATTGTATGTATTTATTATGAAGCCTGGTCAAGCTTCCATGTGGTATAGCACCCCCAACAGGCCCTTTTATGGGAGGTCCTATGCCTTTAATATAAAGCACTGGATGGCCTCTTCCCTCATTTAAAAAGCCAAAGGGCTGGGGGAAGGGAGAAAGAATTTTTATGGATCCAGTGCACAACTATGAGAAATGCAAAAGTTTGCTAATGGTAATTGAAGTAATAAAGGTTAGACGTTAGGACCTTCCAGACTGGGGTTACCTTGACGTGGTTGGAAGGCTTTTCATTCATGTGATGACAGTAATGTATACTAAAACCCCTTTGTTTATAAAGTATGCCAGTGTGCAGATATGTATGATATTGTATGGGGCCCAGGAATGTGCATTTATTATCTTTTCTATGTTTGTATAAATGTTTGACCAGATCAGTAGCACTTCCGCTAAATGTAGTTGTAAATTAGCTTAATTGATGTAGTTGTAAATTAGCTTAATTGGAGTGCTTCCACAATCCTAGTATTGTATGTATTTATTATGAAGCCTGGTCAAGCTTCCATGTGGTAATAGCACCCCCAACAGGCCCCTTTTATGGGAGGTCCTATGCCTTTAATATAAAGCACTGGATGGCCTCTTCCCTCATTTTAAAAAGCCAAAGGGCTGGGGGGAAGTGAGAAAGACTGTTATATGGATCCAGTGCACAACTATGAGAAATGCAAAAGTTTGCTAATGATAATTGAAGTAATAAAGGTTAGACGTTAGGACCTTCCAGACTGGGGTTACCTTGACGTGGTTGGAAGGCTTTTCATTCATGTGATGACAGTAATGTATACTAAAACCCCTTTGTTTATAAAGTATGCCACTGAGGGGTGGGAGAGAAAGAGAGAGAGAGTGCAAACTGGAAATTTTTGTTCCAACATCATTACCCCAGAAAAATTACCTTTTAGACAATTCAATACAGTTATCAACATTCCAAAGAAGTGTGTCCTGGGAAGAAGGGGCCATTGCAGAACCCGATATTGCAGCCTACTAATAACCACGGAAGAGTATAGCAAAAGATGTGAAATTAATTGATTTTTCAAAAATAAAAGAAGTGTAATGTATAGACTGTAACCTTGGTATGTGTAATATAAATAATTTTAAAAATATTTTTTATATTGAACCTTCCCATTAATATTTTCTTGATCCATCGTGAAAACCCTCTTCCTCACTTTATGAATGCCACAAAGGTTTTTTTTCCATTTTCAGATTTTGCCAAAAACTGCCAAAAAGTGTCATTGCTGCACAATTATGTCCATTTAGTGCAGACGTTTTGGTGAAAAATTTGGTACTAAAATGCATTGCACAATTAAAGATGCTATATATGTTTTCCAGTTAAAAGTATCTTTCAAATGATTTGTTTTTTTTGTTTCAGCAGAAGAAAATTGTTCTAAATCCCTATTAAGAAACTTGACAAGAAAAAAAAACAAGCAAAAAAATAATAATCCAAATGTAACACTGAAAGAAATGTAATACGCATTTCATATTCTCCTATGGAGCTGATTATTTTAATATTCTTATTGGAACTTGAAGGAACCTGTAACATACTCATAAGGCAGATCTGGAAGGCAATTGAATCAGGCAATGTATTACATACAGACACTAGTGCTCATTTAAATCTTATTCATTTTTTTGTAAATCACAATTGTAATATTTTTATTGGTCTTAGAAATCTCTTATGATCAAGTTACAATATGACATGACTTGTAGTAAAATTGTATATAAAATAAATGTAATTTATCCCATTCTTTGTGTGTGAGTTTGTGTACCCTAAGAATAAATAAGCATAGAAAAGATAATCAATGCACATTCCTAGGCCCCATACAATATCATATTATCTGCACACTGGCATACTTTATAAACAAAGGGGTTCTAGTATACATTACTGTGATCACATGAATGAAAAGCCTTCCAACCACGTCAAGGTAACCCCAGTCTGGAAGGTCCTAGTCATCAGTAGCACTTCCACTAAATGTAGTTGTAAATTAGCCTAATTGGAGTGCTTCCACAATTCTTGTATTGTATGAATTTATTATGAAGCCTGGTCAAGCTTCCATGTGGTAATAGCACCACCAACATGCCCCTTTTATGGGAGGTCCTTTGCCTTTAATATAAAGCAGTGGATGGCCTCTTCCCTCATTTTAAAAAGCCAAAGTGCTGAGGGGGAAGGGAGAGAGCCTGTTATTTAGATCCAGTGTGCAAGAATGAGAAATGCAAAAGTTTGCTAATCGTAATTGAAGTAAAAGAAATTGAACAGGTTAGACGTTAGGACCTTCCAGACTGGGGTTACCTTGACGTGGTTGGAAGGCTTTTCATTCATGTGATGAAGTAATGTATACTAAAACCCCTTTGTTTATAAAGTATGCCAGTGTGCAGATAATATGATATTGTATGGGGCCTAGGAATGTGCATTGATTATCTTTTCTATGTTTGTATAAATGTTTGACCAGATCAGTAGCACTTCCACTAAATGTAGTTGTAAATTAGCCTAATTTTAGTGCGTCCACAATTCTTGTATTCTAAGAATAAATAAGAGCACCCATTAATAAGAGGTACAGATACCAGAAAGAGACAAGAAATTGAGCATTTAAATAAAATTGACTGTATAAATGCCCTCTGCCCCGATATGTGTCATACTCCACCCAGGGACCACTTAAACCCCACCCAATAATGTTTTTATGCCCTAATTTGTAAAATTTGCTTTTTCTTGGCTCTGCAAGACGCATGGCTTCCCATTGGACAGATCCCAGACTGATGACCTGGACAGGATAGATTAAAAGTGATTAAAGGTAAACTTAGAGGTGACCGCCTAGATTTAATGGGAAGGGGGGGGTCACTTAGGTTATACTTTATGAATTATTACAGTACAACTTTTTACTGTATCTCACCATTTCAAAACACTATAGAGCTTCTATGGATTCATTTAAATTTCCTTTTCTATTTCAAGATGTGTTCATTATCTTAATATAAAACTTGTGCAATTAAAGTATGCTTCATTAATCATTTGAACAAAAGACTTCTGTGCTTACTGATAATGGGGTTGAAAGTCAGGGTCACTTAACATCCTGAGAAAGTTTAACAAAAGACGGTTAATCAGATAATTACACAAAGGTGGACAAAGAAATTTCTCTAACCTGCAAATTCAGTTAATTTTTTAATAACTCAATGCAGGGAAGAAAGTTAGACAGAAATAGAGACAATTGCCAGGGTAATCAAATGTTCACTCAATGCATGCCCTGGGAGAGATTTCATATAATGACAGATGAAAATGTATTGAAAACAGGTGGTTCCACACAAATAATAGATATGAGTCCTGGTTTTAAAATTAACCTGGTTTTATTTCAGAACTGCTGATTTTTAAAATCCTGCTTCTGCCAGGCTTCCTTAGTGCTTCTGTGATATCTTTAAAGGGCATGTCCAGCCCCAAAACTATAATTTAACCCACTACTGGCCCCATTCTGTAGTATAAAATAATCCTTACCTTAAATCTCTGCTCCTTATGGTTCTCCAGCTATGTCTTTTCAAAGTCCAGGAAACTGAAGACTCCAAGCTGTCTGTGACCTGTCTGTTCCATGCTGAATCCTTGTCCTCATCAAGGTCTGGGGCATGCGCAGTCCCTCACACCATCTGGATCCATCCTCAGCCATCGTTGCACCTTATGTGAAATCCTATGGACACAATATTTCTTAAGCCCCCCAATCCATACTTACAGAGCCTTCTCTCCCGCATCGTTTTCATTGACGTCAGCCACATCTGTGATTGGCTGCCTATCAGCCAATCACAGACGCGGCTGTGGTCAGGCCCCTGCTTGTAAGAAGGAGGCCGGAATGGATCGCTGCGGGAGAGAAGGCTGTGTAAGTAGAAATATGAGGATTTTTAAAAAAGAATTATGGTTGTGGTTGGGGGTGGGTAGAGGTTACCTAACTTACCCCCAAAGTTTGTTTTGGGGGTAAACATGCCCTTTAATATAGGAAGTCCCAGGGCCATAAGGTTTCAGATGAAAATTGTATGTGCTGGTGCTCCTCAACAAAACAATAGTGGGTGGTAGGGATAATCAATCCTACCTCCCTGTCCCATTTACTGTTTTTTTTTGTTTGTTTGTTTTTTTAATACTGTAACTATGTAAAACAGCATTTCTGTATTTAAAAAAAAAAACATAATTATGTAAAAATAAATTTCTGGCTTGTAAATAACAAATAAAAATACAGTTAAATGATGCTGTGAATGTGACACATTAGGTACTTCTACACAGAGAGACTTTATAATTGATGGTTGAATGATGTGGTACAAGACTGAACAACAGGACTCTCCTTGTCATTTCAATTACAAAAGCTAAATCATTCTAGACATGACTGACCTTATTTATTTCCAGTCCTTGTTCACAACGTTCTATAGGCAGATGACATGAATATTCAGGAATTGGAATCTTTTTCTACACAAAGGAATATTTGTTCAGTTTCAATGACATAATCAGTTGAGCAACAGTGAAGTGGTCACTGCTTTAGCATATTTCAAAATGATTAATTGGAGAGTAATTCTTTGTCAGCTGATCAGGATGAGGAAAGTGACAGGAAAGCAGCTCCAGCAGGTTCTGTTAGTGAAGTTGAAGTTAAACACGGCAAAAAATGCTGAGTCATTGTTCAGGCATGAACAATGGAATGGGCGGAGTAGTGGGATATAAGAAATGAGTCACTTAGTGACATAGCTGAGTGATTTTTATAAGGATATATACCACTGCAGCTCCCATTATAAAATACCACACTTATGTATTATATAGATATTCTGATACCCTGGCTGTTAAAAACATGAGGTTGCAGTCTAAACTCTCTTCTACTATATATTAAAAAGGATGTAGTTTGGGGTGGAGATGATGATACAGCTCCAACCTTCAAACACAGTACAGGTAATGTTACTGCTGTAACTTTTGATAGACTGCAGCTAGGAGCATGATCCTGGAGTTATTCTAAAGGTAGTAGTGTGACCTAAAGGCCACTGGTAAGGAGACCACAGTTTCCCTTTAAAAAGGATTACAATCTAACTGCAAAGACTGTGCTCTGCTTATATCTTTATAAAGGGTTTGCTGGAATAAGTGTCCTTTAAAGGGCATATATAGTGGGAAAATTACATTTTTTTGTTGCTTTCTATGTGTTCTATAATTTCCCCCAACTCCCAGAGTACCTTTATTTTCTTCATTTTCCTCCTTTGTCCCGAGATATAAGTTAAAAGATGTAAGTTAAAAGAAGTCAAGATTTTAATACACTACTCCTGCTTGAGCTGCCAATCAAATCCCCTAACAGCATGCGGGTGTAGTGTGTAGGCGTACACAAGTTTTACAGCAAGACACCCAATGACTCCTTCCTGCTCACTAAAATGCTTGGCAAATACTGGGTTAAAAACAGAAGTAAAGGGAAGGAGAATGAAACAGAAAGAGCAGCAATGGACCCCCCCCAAAATTATTTATAAGATCCACAGCATACCACACAACATGTTTCGAACGTGTTCTTTTTAAAAAAGAACACATAGCGTTCTAAACATGTCGTGTGGTATGCTGTGGATCTAATAAATAATTTTGCAAGCTGATATCGGCTGCAGTGTGTCTTTGTGCATCTTGTTTCTTTACATACGGAGGGTTTGTGTAGGAGGATTAATGCTCATGAGCGGTTTGGTTCACAGGCTTGGTTCACAGCCGGACTATATGAATGGGGGAATGACCAGAGTCACAGAAGAAGGTTGGAATAAGGCATCATACACAAACCCTTGTATTATGTCTGGATTGGAACAATGTATACATTTCTCTATAGATGTCCTTTAACTTGCAGAAGAAGTAAAAAAAATTGGTTGACTCCTATGATGAGTCATGAAAGTCTTCTCCTGCTGACAGAGCATAGTTAAAACACTTGCGAGCTGCTAATTGCTGTGCTTGTATCTGAACTGTTTTTATAATCATTTCCTAATATCCTCTATGAACTATTCACCCACATCTGTATTTATTAAAACTGGGAAGCAAAACCTTTACCGGACGAAGTGTTTGGGGAAAAAAAGAAAAGGAACCACAGACTATTTCAACTCCTGGCATGGTTAGCTTGTTTCCTGTATTAGTTCATGTTTTCCTGTGAGAAAAGGACTTTGCATAATTCTATATATCATTGAACGGATATTTATATATTAATGCAGGGGACAGGTCCAAAAAATGTGAATCCTAACTACATTTCAGTAAATAGTAAAATCTAATTGCCTTTAATCCTCTTCGGATCTAATTATATTCAATGTGTTAGTTGAAAAATATTTTGCCATTATTATTTTTTTTTTTACAAAAAGAGCATATTTGGCAGAACAGAAGGTATCCACTAAATTATTTCTTATAAACACTGTGTAATGTTTTCTTGCTCCAGATTGGTAATTATGTATCACTGGGTCCAGTTAAGTGTCACAAAATAATGTTAATCACTAAAATGATTTCCCTGTGACCTCGGGATCCGTCATGTTCCAATCTAGAAGAAGAGTTTTTAAGAAGACCTCATTTTATGCTCATCTGGACCTGGCCTTCTGATTTCTGTGGATTATCCCAATGTTAATAAACAGTTTGCTTTGCATAGATAAAGTTTAAAAGCTAAGAACTTAAGCCTTTATCACTCTTCTTAGCTGCAGTAGCTCCAAGTAACGATGACTTACTTTTCCAGTTCCCTGCTTGGCCTTGGGGTTTGTCTTGTTAGGCTGAGGATTGATGCATAACTCTTGTGTAGAGCTAAATCCAAACAACTAACTATGTAATTGGCAGCCATAGACAACAGGGAGTTCTCAGGCTCATCTCTTGGCTTTAAAGGAGAACTAGAGTGTGTATAAACTATTTTCAAAAACAGTTAAAATTTAAAGTACCTGGAACAGGACGGAAGGATTGGTACTTTCTATATTATTATTATAAAGAGCGGCAGCACGAAGAATATTGCTTTTGACAGGCTTCTGAGTGCTTCAACGCTATCTTTAAAACAGGAAGGCCCAGGGCCATAACCTGGCAGATGAAAACTGTATGTGCTGTAGCTCCGCAACAAAACAATCTTTGGAGGTGGGAATAATCAATCCTAACTCCCTGTCCCGGGAACTTTTCATTTCTAAAAAGTACATTTTTACAGTTTAGTTATCTTTTAATCATTGGCCCTGGCACCATGATTCCTTTAAGCTTCTAAAATATAAATCTAAAATATAAAAAGGTCATATCTATATTTCTTATATATATATCTTATAAATTATATATATATCTTATAAATAAAAGTATATCTAAATCTATAATTCATTTTCTCTAAATGCAATAAAATCAGGAATATCAATGTGTTTATCAACACCTGTGAAAGCTAAAAAAAAGAAAATTATAAGGATCATTGCTTCTCTAATACGATATTAGTGAATTTGCAGATCACAAATATGATTGCTTACAATGATACGAGCGGTTGCCAGCCATTTCTACACCTCGCTGCCTGAGTCTAAAAATGACTGTTGGATTTCACAGTCTGTGGATTCCTGCAAATATTTTCAGATCATTCTTGTTTAGTTATATCTGCGCTGCCTCCATATAACATTATCTATGAGTAAAAAGGTAATAAAAAGCCGATTTTGTTAAAACTTAATATCAAGTTTATATAAAAATAATTATTGTGATATTTCCAGTGAATCTCACTGGAGAGTTTTACTGTATAGCTTAGGAACTAGGAGCTGTGAGGGAATAGTAAGAGGGGTAATGTCTTGGCCAGGTTATTTTCAAGCAAGCATATAACCTGGTCTAGACATTACCCCTTTTACTACCCAATATGATCCAACCCGCCTTTCACACTCCACTGACAATCTATTTACAGCTTACCGATTCCCGAAACCTTATGTCTCACCCCATATCTTCTAGTCTGTAAGCTCTTTGGGCAGGGTCCTCTCTCCTATCACGCATCACTCTGTTTACTTATATTATGTATTACCTGTGTATGTTACTTTGTAACATGTATTACCCTATATGTAATGTATGACTATGTAAATGTAAAGCACCATGGAAGATGTTGGCGCTATATAAATCAATAATAATAATAATATCCCTAAGAAGCATCCCTGTCTCTGCAAACTTTATTTGAACTTTTTTTCTTTTTTGTGGAACAGACAAAATGGGGTAAATTGCACTTAATAAATGCAATGCCTGTCTATATAATCCAAAATTAAACATAAACAGTGAAATCTGAAGTTACTGCCCCCTCACTTAGCTTGTTGAGCACAGACATGCTCAGTAAGTGTGGTTCATCCAGGAAGGAAGAGAGCATTTTATCCAGTCACATACTTTAATAGAAATATACCAAGTGCCACAGTGGCAATTTTCCTATTTCCCTATTTACAAAGTGTGTTTTTTAATGGGGAACTGTGGTGGCTGTGGATGTTTCAGGAAGGTCCCCCACCCAGCCACTGCAATAGATTTAATATCACGTTTGTTTCAGATTAGCATAACTTTTTTAATGCCAGCAAACATCTGACATTAAATTCACGCATGGGCAAAACTAGACCAGAATTTACACAGACCCACTAGGGTTGCAGCTAGAGGAGGAGAGATTTCTGTAGGGAAAATATATTGATTTCAAACAGATATATCTTCAGCTATGTATTAGATAGAAAGACAAGAGATACATCACTTAATCAGATTCTGACTGGTCAGGAGAAATTTTGAAGAGAACAAGAACATCATTTTAGGTTTTTTTTATGTATTACTTGCTGTATGCCTGTCTCCCTGGATCTGATATTCCCAGATTGCAGAGTGTGCTGTGAAGGGGCCCGGTAATTCTGCATAAGCATGTGAATCCTGGAAAGAGAGGCTGTGCATACATGGGAATACCTAGATAGATATCACCGGCTTAGGCAGGTTTAACCATAGCACATGTTACATTCACATACAGTAGCACTAAGCAGAGGTACCCAAAATTCTACATTCCATATTTGTATATGTGAGAGGGGAGCTCTATAGCCTTAACTCTACCAATCTTACTTGATTCCTTAGTGACATCTGTTAATAGGCGATTCACATTTGAAAAACCAGAAGCCTACCTACACTGATGATGACTTAATATATCCAAAACCGGTCTGTAGTTGGGACTTTTTGTTGGGGGGGGGGGGGGGGTTGCATTTAGCTCATGGAATGCAGTTACAACCTCTAATAAGGTATAGCATTTCCTTAAGAGCTACCATGGAAATATGGAAATTACCCAGAAGTCTCTGTTCCTTATAAGCAGAGGTGAAATTATTAAAATGACTTTATTTGATTTAGTAGGGTATTGAAACTTTACAGGAAGTTTGAGCCATGAATGCAAATTAAGGTTTTGAAAGCACTCTCCTCTTGTAAACATTTAGTTCTAAACTTTTAAATGCTCTTTCAGTTTTTATGTAAAACATCTCATACAGAAATAATTGCAAAACGTTCAGAATAAAGAAATATTTAATGTATCAATCTAACATTTTTATCAACGATTTAGAAGACTGCAAAGCACAATGTGTGATGTCTACTCTTTAACACCTGGGAATATTTTCCATAGAAAATAATATAATGGCATCTTATACTGAATATGCCATAACGTTATTGTTCCTAATACAGACAAGCCATATAACATTCAATAGAACTTAATTGCAAGACATCTATTATATTTGTCCTTTCACGTGGTTAAATGTAGCTCAGATTAAGTAGCTAAAAGAAAAAGTTAAAATGAAAAGTACCTGTGATAGGGAGGAAGGATTGGTAATTCTTACTTCCCAATATCGTTTCTGTGCCAGACATCTTCAATGCTTCAGCACAATCTTTAATACAGGAAAGTCTAGGAATAACCTGGCAGATGGCTGGCACTCAATTTTGGGGCTTATTCAAAAACAGGATCAATATTACCCAGGCTTTTTTCTTTATGTTTTCTTATGTTTAATGTTTTAAAAAGGCGAGAGCACCCTGCTTATATGCAAACAAAATAAAGAATTTTGGGTAATTTTCATGTTTCCATGGAAGCCTTTGAGCAAATGCTATATCTTCAAAAAGGCTTTTAACAGCATAGCAGATGCAGTGTTTAATGTTTAAAGAGAGTGTCTTGTTTTTTTGTGCAGTAAATTTGTTACCATATTTAGTAAGTCACAAAACAATCTTAAATTCTTACTGTAATCCACTATTATGGAATTTAATATCTTCAGGATATTCACTTGTGGGTTTAAGTGCATAGAAAAAGTGGCTTTGATTTCACAATAAGTAATACGGGTACTGAAGGAAGATCTATCAGGGAAAATCTCAGAGGATAAATCTTTCACTGCATAGAACTGATTGAGATTAGTGATGAAACCACCAAAATGTCTCCAGTCAAAACTTTCAACAAAATGTTGATGCAGAAATTCTGAAAATAGTTGAATCCAAAAATTCCTCTACTGTAGACTGTAAGCTCATATTCTTTAAACTGTAAACCTACTTCCTCTAGATTGTAAACCCACTTCCCTCTAGACTGTAAATCCACTTCCTCTAGACTGTAAGCTCACTTTCCTCAGACTGAAAGCTAATTTCCTCTAGACAGTAAGCTTACTTTCTTCTAAACTGTAAACTCACTTCCCTCAGCCAATTTGCTGAGTCAAAGGTATTTTAAAATATCAATGTATACACTAACTAAAGGACAACAATGCCATTCAAGGGGGACATTTTAATGAGGCAACATGAGACAAATGCTCAGGGTGTCACCCCTAGTGAAAATTAGAGAGGTAGGCAGGACTCTCCTTTATTTTGAGAAAGGCAGCAGTTAATGCAGAGCAGGAGAAAAAAAACTGTGGGTGTGCTGGTGTTGCGTGTTCACACACTAAATTTATTTTTCATCTCTCCACTAACTGCTAGAGATGGACTAGAACTCGAAAATGAGTTCGAGCCGAACTATTCGAATTCGAACGAATTCGGACTTCTCGAACTATCCCGGACCCGGATTTTCAATATTTTCGGACTTTCGATAAATATCGAATGTTTGACCATTCGAATGTGCAAGTAAAATGCACAGTAAAATGCAGTAAAAATACGCGAGCATCGAATCTGCGAGTAAAGTGTCCATTAAAACCTACACGCGAGTTTTGAATCTGCGAGTAAAATGTCCATGGTATCTAGGTGCGAACGCGAGCATCGAATCCATGAGTAAACTGGCCATTAAAACCTATACGCGAACATGGAATCCGCGAGTAAAATGTCCATGGTATCTAGCCGCGAACATGGAATCCGCGAGTAAAATGTACATGGTACCTAGGCGCGAACATCGAACCCGCGAGTAAAGTGTCCATTAAAACCTATACGCGAGCGTTTAATCCGCGAGTAAAATGTACATGGTACCTAGGCACGAACGAGCTCGAAAATAGCGTGCGTGAGGGAAAATTTTATTTTTCGAATGTCCTGGATATTGGAACATGTTCCCCAGACCATTTCCCAGGTCCCACAGCCATTTACATTAAGTTACCATTGATATTTTATTTGTATTTCATTAGAACTTTTCGAACTATTTGACTTCCATTGACTTTAATGGGTCCGTTTTCGAACTTTCGCACTTTCGAACTTTTCATATAGTTTGAAAGTTCGAAAACGGACCGAACATTAGAAAGTTCGGCCATCTCTACTAACTGCCACCTTAATGCAGCCACTCAGATCCTACTCTACTCATCATGGTGTAGGTGGAGTAAGTGTCTGTTTGGGCAGTGCTGGGCACATCTTAAGTATAAACTTTGAATTTGGCTTGAAAAGCTGCATTTTGGAAGGGAATGTATAGCTGTCACGGGAAGGATGGGTATGCCATTTGGTGTGTACTCGTGTCAGGTTGGAGGATAGAAAAAACTAACTTTTTTGATGAATGGTCAAAATGTGTTTTTTTGACTATATTTGATTATACTTAATTATACCCTTTAAATATGGTTGCCACATGAATGAATGGGTAGCTCATTTCGTGTGTGTACCTGTGTCAGGTTGGAAGTTAAATAAAACAAACTGTTTTGATTATTGATCAAAATTAGTTTGTTGACTATAGTTACCCTTTACGTATGGCTGCCACAGAAATGGAAGGGTAGGTCAGTAGGTGTGTGTACCTGTGTCAGGTTGGGGGTTAAAAAAACTAACTTTTTTGGTTATTGGTCAAAGTGTGTTCTTTGACTATAGTTACCCTTTAAGTATGGCTGCCATGGAAGTGGAAGGGTAGGTCAGTAGTTGTGTGTACCTGTGTTAGGTTGGGGGTTAAAAAAAAAACAAACTTTTTTGATGATTGGCCAAAATTTGTTTTTTGACTATAGTTAGCCTTTAAGTATGGCTGCCACGGAAATGGAAGGGTAGGTCAGTAGGTGTGTCTACACTTGTGGGGTTTTAGCATGTATGACCATATAACTAACTTTTATTGAGGATATAAAAAATTCGTTTTTTTTATTTTATGTACCTTTTAAGTATTGCTGCCACAGGAATGGAAGGGTAGGTCAGTAGGTGTGTGTACCCATGTGAGGTTAGGGGTATGTGTTTTTGCATGTATGACCATATAACTAACTTTTATTGATGATTGATCAAAATTAGTTTTTTGACTATAGTTACCCTTTAAGTATGGCTTACATGGGAATGGAAAGGTAGGTCAGTAGGTGGTTGTACCTGCATCTGTGTGGGGGGTTGGGGGTATCAGCATTTGTATTTATGACCATGAAACAAACT
The DNA here is from genome assembly GCA_019447015.1 of Hymenochirus boettgeri. Classification (NCBI taxonomy): domain Eukaryota; kingdom Metazoa; phylum Chordata; class Amphibia; order Anura; family Pipidae; genus Hymenochirus; species Hymenochirus boettgeri. The sequence continues at coordinate 31,531,827 of CM033470.1, read as the reverse complement.
GTTTTGAAAAATCCACATTTTAGGATTGTTACCATTATAGTGAATGGGAAAAAATGTCCCTTAATTCACAAATAACACTGTAACAATTTTGCGGATTTCTTAGCTAGGTAATAGCACACTTCTCCTATATGACCCGCACGTCTGTACCGAATTTCCTGTCTCTCACTCAAAAACTGTGGATGGAGATACAGTCCAAAAAAGCGGAAGAATAAAACGGAAGAAGAAATAGAAAGAAAAGTAATTTGTCTCTTCAAGCCAAAAAATAAACAGAACTGGATGCAAAATGAAACTGAAACCCAAACCCTAATAACAGCTCCTTTTGCACCTTTTATTAAATAAGCCTGCGTTTTGCATTATGGAAAATATAAGCTAAAAAGAAGGTTGTGGGTAATCTCAAGGCACTTGTGGAAAAGGATGAAATATTATTTGTTTGTAGCAATGAATTTGCACTTGGAAAAAAAAAGATTTTTTCCCCTAGATGATGAAATAGAAAATAACTTTGCAGCTTTTTTCTGATCAAATAAAACATTACAAGGATCCTAGCTACATACAAATTAATTACCACGGAAAATGAATGTCGCCTATGCACTGTATATAGCAAAATGACTTCTGTCAAATGATACATTTACCTTTGCTAATAATGCAGGGAACTATTTTTACTAAGAGCTAAATAACAGTCTAGCAAACAATTACAATTCTAACAGTTATTATTGTATAAATTGCCTGAAAAGTCGCCATTACATAATATTATTAATTTACAACGAAATAACTATCATATACTGTAAATTATACAGGAGTGTAATATAGAGAGAATAATGCACCCCTGCTGTGTATTACAAGAATAATAAAAGTCACATTAACTTTAGTATAATTAGATGTGTGTTCTGTTGATTAATTTACCTAAAAAACCTTTGGCGACAGTTTTACCAGATTAAAAATGAATTACTTTTTATACATGTGAAATTGGGAATTCCAGCACAGTATTTACACGTCTCAGTCTATGGCTAAACCAGAGTCAAATTACACTGGTTGAAATTAGTGATAACATTTTGTTGTGGAACGGCCATTTTATTGACCATCGAAACTGACATTGAAACTTCTTCCCATTCCTCAGACCAGCAAGTGGAATGAACCATGGCGAGTTGGTGCGTATTAACTTATACTCCAGCATAATGCAAATAAGCTGTGATCTTTCTGGCCTTTCCCTTAGAAGAAGATAACAATTATATTATACTACATAGACCAGCCTCTCTCAGGAATGCTGGGAGTTGTAGTTTCCAAACCTTTAGGGTTGGTCATCCCTAAAGTAAACAGACTTGCTATGCCCAATACTCATTTCCATCGCTGATTCTTAGGAGCATTAAATTACTTTTTTTCTTGTAAATTAAAGGAATAGTTTACTCTCAGACTGCTTCCCTGTACAGCTATAGTGCGCATGAGCGATAATGCGCGATATAGCTGTACAGAGCAGCAAATGTTAAGTTTCTTCTTTCCTTCATTCCCGGACTTTGCACTATTTATTGAAGAATGGGAGGTAAGGCCTAGCTCCTTAGTCCTTAACCTCTCGGACTTTAATCAATACATTAAAGGAATAGTTCACTTTGACAGTGAACTATTCCTTTAAAGCTGCAGTATTAGAAAAGTTAGAGATGTTATCAGAATTATTAAAACTGTTCATAACCTAAAGCTTAGCCTGCACAGCAGAGTTGGAAATAAAGCCTGACAGACCTAATTCAAATTGGAGAGTGTAGCAGTATTCACTTACCTAGATACCTAGGTGGATTCCTTTTTTTATAATGTGATCATGGCAAAGAATGATAATTTGGGAAGGGCTATGGCCGCATAGTCAGTCCTTGAACATTGATGTTATCTAATAGCATTAATGCTAAATGATATTCTTTGTTTTTTAGTCTGAAATTGTACTTTTATGTTATTTTGGGTTACAAAAGACCAAAGCTCACCTAGTTCAACCAATCCATGCTAAGCCAAGTCTGCCTTAACCAATGACAAGATCATCTTCCTTTACCTACAACTAGAGATGTTCGAAACTGTTTCATTTCACTTTCAAATTTTGGAAATTTTCGGAAATTTCTAAAGTTCAAATTTTGATTTTCGAAAATCGTCTACATTTGATTTTCGTTAATTATCTACTTTCAATAATTATTTACTTTCGATTTTCGAAAATTGTCTATTTTCGATTTTCGGTGATTATCTACTTTCAATTTCGATAATTATCTACTTTCGATAATTATAGAAAACTCTGAAAATTCGGATTCGATTTGAAACTGGGTTCTATAAGAACCCACAGTACATCTCTACCTACAACCAATCATATATGCCCACATATGGATACATTTCTTAGCTGAACCACTAGATGTTCTATCTGTCCAAGAAGACATCCAAGCCTGCATGTGTTTAGAGATTTAACATACCCAAGAGAGTATTTCACACCCTTACTGGCCTCACCATAAACAACTATTTATGTTGCCTAAAGACTAGTCAATGGGGGTGCTGATGTATTATCCAACCTTTTACCACTTATCCATACATTATTACTTCCATCTTCTATAAAAACAGAATATATAGTACAAATGCAAATACAATGTCTGATATGTATCTATGACCTATTGGTCATTAAACACGCATGTCAAGGCAGAAATTGGTTGTATACTTATTTTACTTATGCAAGAGTGTTTTTTTTACAACCCACCCACCTTATAAGTTGGTGGCTAATACACATCAATAATAATTACTGGTAAGTAATAATAATTACTTGTAAGGTTTCTTTTCTGTTATGTCATCACACTGATAGGCCACTTATACTAATGATGTGCGAATCATCTGGAAAAGACACAATATCTGCATTTTTTTTTCTTTTTTCTTTTGCGTGAGTAGTATAATATTCCATCCGATATGTTGAAAGCTGTAAACCTAATTATGCATTACCAGTGAGGTTATATTACTGTCAAACTGACATTTATATTATGCAAGGATCTGTATTGGAACAAAAATAATGGGCAGATTAAAAAATCATTGAATTCGAATCCTATACATTAGGTACCCAATCCAGATTAAACCATGTACATTTTGTACTGTTTTATATGGGGAATGTTCTGTTACAGGCTGTCTAAGGCTTTTAACGCAAACACTATTTTTATGTTCTACAGGGTTAACTCAGCATGCAAATGACAGTGACTGAAATATATCTATTCCGTCAGGAAACATTGTTGCTATGGATTCCAGCAGACATCTTTTTTTTTTTTTTTTTTGCAGCTTGGCTAACTCTCCGCCTTACAAAGTCTCGCTGTCTAAATCTGTAGCGTGAAATCATCATAATGTCTTAATTAAACAGAAAAATCTCGATCTTTGAAAAGCCACTGACTTTATCTGTATTAATACATGTAGAAAAGTTTTTTTTAAAAAAAAAATAATCCCTGCAGTGTGCGCCGTATCATATTAGATGCTTCAGTTGTTTACTTTGAAAAATTAAAATTCTAATGGTTAATGACAAAATCTGATATTCAGTTTTGATATAGATGACATCATAGAACCAGTTAGAATCAGACTGAGCAGAAAATAATTCACAAAAAATAAATCTGTGCTCACTTTATTTTTTCTGTTTATCTGGGTGGAAAATTTCAAATAATATAGGAAATGAAGCCTGTTCTATTTCAGCATTGGTAAGAGAGAAATAATAATGTAATTGAAATGTTTAAAGGAAAAAACAAGTGGCATGGTAATTTAATATTAGCAAAGCCCCAATCGTTATCACAAATGCTTCCTCTAGAGTTTCAATGCTGATCAGAAATGCTTCCTATATGCAGGGAAGCTGGTGATACTGACCTGCAACTTATCCTGTATAGAGATGGCCGAACTTCATAAAGTAAAAGTTCATAAGTTCGAATTCGGACACATTAAAGTCTATGGGAGAGTGATATTGAAAAGTCTAGGTGATTGACAGCTAAACTAACAATGGCAACTTACTGTAAATGACTGTGTCACCTGGGAAATGGTCTGGGGAACATGTCACTGTCACCTAAACTTGTTAAAACACTTAAACACGAGCGGGCAATTGTCAGGTTTTGAAAAAGCTACATTCAAGGGTTAAGGCCAATTTTGAGGGTTACCGAATGCTACTTTTGAGGGTTAGCAGAAATAGAACGATATTTTCAAGGATTATCGAAAACGAAAGATACTCTGAGGGTTAGCAAATGATACTTTTGAGGGTTAGCGAAAAAAATCCATAAATTCGAGGGTTAGCGAAAACGACCGATACTTTCGAGGATTATCGAACATGAATAATACTTTTGCGGGTTAGCGAAAACGATCCATACATTCGAGGGTTACCAAAAATGAACTATACTTCCGAGGGTTAGCGAACGATACATTCTAGGGTTAGCGAACGGGCCATAAATTTGATAATTATCGAATTTACCATAATTATCAAAAATACAGCCGCGAGTCCGGAAAAATTAACTAGTTCGAACCCAAACTAGTTTGAATAGTTCGAGTTCGTCCGAACTCCTAAAGTTCGGCTCAACTTGGGTTCGAGTTCGGTTTTATGTCCATCTCTAATCCTCTGCAGGCTTTTGTTTCATTAGCTTAAATCAGCCAAAAGCTGGTCTGAATCACAATATTTTCCGTAAGTTGTGTTGAGAATGTCAAGTATCTCCATAGTCGTAACATCTTTATGGTTTGCTTTCAAATTTAAAACACAGTTAGCTGCAGGTGGACACAGGTGATACATAATCCACTCTTTTTTGATCTGTTCAGAACAAGTTCATTTGTCCAGAGCTTGTAATGCAGAACCCTTCCAGATCTCAAATCCCACTTCTCCACGGGAACAGGCTCTATTCCAGAAAATGTCTTTACCTTTTTGTAATGGCTTAACTGCAATCCTTGAGCCAATATCTGTCATTTTAGCTAATGTCTGATTCAGGAGATTCTGTGAAATATTGGTATCTTTGGCTCCACTATTTTCAGGTATAGTATATGCTTGCATTATTGTGGATGTCAGCTTGCAAGGGGTTGGTGGTAGCATTCTCCTCCTCACAGCAACAGGAGCTAAAGGAGAGGATGTCCAAGTGTCTATAACTGGTACTTTCTATCATTTTTAAGCGTAACCTCTGGTGGTATGCAATCAACTGCAAAGGTGTTTTAAGGGTTTAGCATTTTCCTTAAGGGCCCAAGCATAAACCACTGCTGGAGTAAGTAATGGCATATTTGTGATTTACTCCTACTTCGAATCTCAGCAGTGCCTCCAGATGTAGCCCTCTGTTTAAACAGAGTAGACATTTGGTATTTATAGTCTGGACTGGCGCTACAGGAGTCCTGTGTCTCCGCTATATGGGAGAGCAGGAATAACAGATTAATTTCTTTCTGTTTACACATTTATCATAGTCAGTTTTTATTATACTGATTCTCTCTTTACTTCCCCCTCACTCCCTAACTTCTTAAATTACTAGTTACTCCCTCCCCCTCTCTTCTTAAAAATCTCTATGATACAGAATGAGTAGCAGGAAAGTATCCCCATCTTCCCTACATAGAGAGCCCCAATGTTTATTATAGATGTTTCTTCTAGAAACCCCCAGTTTATCAGAGATGTTGCCTCTTGCTAGTTCCACATCCCGCATTATCTTTGGAGCTGGGTGCAGCCATGATGGTAAATTGATTACATTGCCAGCAATTTTGAATTCTTACACCAACAATATTAACACTGTGGTCCTCCATATATTTGAAAACTATAACATTTAGCATTCTCCTACAAGTGCTGGGCAGAGGAAGGGGGCGGCAATGATATACAGGAGGGTCAGACATTTGAGAACCCTATATAATACATAAGGCTCTGGCATTTCAATGGGGAGGTGCAGTAGCGAGAATCTATATTACAGTCACTCAGTGATGTCACTGAGTGGCTTCCTGTATTGCACTGCCCCTCCCCATTTCTCTGCCTGTCTTAGTAATGTAGATGACAAGCCCGTTTCTGTGCTCTGACTGACTGACTGACTGACTGAATTACTGTGCTGATAAGGAGGAGCGAGCAGTCGACTTTTTTTGAATCACAGGAATGTGCTCGCTCCTCCTTATCAGCACAGTAATTCAGTCAGTCAGTGTAACGAACCGGAACTGCACCGGGTGAGAGACAATGTTTATTGTCTTCTTTTAGTTCGAGATAGAAACAGCAGTTAATTATTTGTATTTACAAAAACAGGCTTGTTATTTACATTACTAATACAGGGAGGGAGACAGGGAGGGAGAGACAGGGAGGGAGGGAGACAGTGTCTGTGCTGGATTTTTCTTATGTATTATATGGAATAATTTGCTACTTACAGAATAATATACGGATTTACCTCGGAGTTTCCTGACCTCTACAAAAACACTCGGCCTAATGGACTATGCTTTTATATGGTCAGGGAACTCCTTGTGGCGTAATCTCCTTATATTACACTGTAGGTAGCATATTATCCCTTATATTACACTGATTCATTCTTCCAGTATTTTTGCCCATAGTGCCACTACTGAAGGGCCATATGTTTGTTAGTCAATGTACTTGTAGTGTTCTGACAACTGCTTGGGACGATCAACATTGTGCTCTTATGTTGATCAAAAATGAATAGTCCAGGTGAGAGGAATGCTGTGGTATTTCCAGCCGGTAGTACCATTGGACCACCAGATATTAGATGATTGAATGTTAAATTGACCTAATATCGGGCCAGTGTATTTACATGATGCAGCATCATCACACTTTACATGAATTACGCATAAATGACACGTCCATTCATAAAGGCATGTGTGCATTCTAAACCACATATACACACTTGCTCAAAAGGCAGGATGGTGGCTGAATGATTAGTAGTGATGCCTTGCAGTGCTGAGTCATTGATCAAATGGTGATTGAAATTCACTCTGCAAGGAATTTGTATGTATCTGTATGTATGTTTGTTTGTATGAGCAAATTAACTGAATAATGTTTATGCACTGAAAACAACATTTTGTTTCCTAGAATTATATAATAAAACCAGCACTGTTTGCCCAGTTACATTTGTATAAAAATGGTAAAAAGAAAATATTTTACAAGTGAACTTTAGGGCACACTGATTTTGTAAATATAATTAAAAAAAATGTTTTAATGCATTTCAATGCTGCACAGTTTGCAAAGTTTATGAAAAGTAACTTTTTGGCACTACCTGATTTTTATTTAGGTTGAAAAACATTTCTTATTAGTGATGGGCCCTGGTTTCAAAACTAGCCTGGTTTTTCAATTCGGAAATTAAATTTTTTTTTCGATCCTATAAAATTTTAATAATGTTCTAAACTTAAATTTTATCAGAACTTTTGATATAAAAATGACATTAAAAAAATATAACATTTCTATTGATTACTCAAATTGCAATTGACAATTGAAACAAAATTTGTCAGTTTCATTCATCTCTATTAGAGATGGCCGAAAGTGATGGGTTTTATTCCGTTTTCGGGTTTTCGGATCTCGGGAAAATCCTGAAGATCTGAAGATCAGAAAACAGAACTTAAAATCGGGACTTCAGAGCGAGTTTTCGATTTTTATCGATTGTTCAAGATATTTTCGATTATTCTCAAAAATAACATTGAATGTTCAATAATACATTCAAGGCTATTTTCGAGAAGTATTGAAAAAAGCTTGAACATTTGATAAAAATCAAAAACTCGCTCCGAAGTCTTGAAATCCGAAAGATCCGAAAGATCCCATCTCTATTTCTAACAGCATAAAAATGACATTGGTAGTATGGGGAAAGGTATTGGGAACAAGGTTAATGTTAGAAAAAACTATGAAGCGCTGTTCATTGAAGCCCTATAATTTGACTTAAGCAATTTTACTAGTGTATCATGGCTGGGTTCTATTTTGCTGTTGTGTTTGCGATATATATGTGTGCATTTTATAGTTGAAATTTCTATAGCAAAACCCCCCAAAAAATTTCAATGACAGAACCAGAAACTAAAATTTTAAGTTTGTTGTCAGAATTGTGATGATTTTATAAATTTTGTTTTGGAGATTTCAGGTTTGAGAACAATACTTTCAAGGTGAAGTTTTGGCAGAAGTTTTTATTTCGTTGTCAAAACTGGTGATTTGGTCACAAAATTAGTTGAGACAAAATCACCATTGAAAAGTTTTTGCCAACAAAAATTTAATTTTAGCCACATGGGAAGACATTTTCTATCTCTACTATTGTATAAAACTTCTGTTACATATATCCATGTAATATTTCCTTGTTGGGTACTTTGCAAATGTTGCTGAAATCTCATTTTTGCTTTGAGATCCTTGATGAAGGAAAATTAAATTTAAAACCCATTTTGTATGTGGTTCCAACATACTTCACACAATTTTCACTATATACTGTACTAAATATAAAAAATCATATGCTCGAGCTGATAAGCCTATTATAAAAAGGAAACGCCCTGTTACTCCCTGTGATTTACCTTATCTTCTAGCTGCACATTAAACATCAAAACTTCCCAAGCCCACCGGTAAAATAATAATGAATGAAAAGTAATAGTTCCGTGTAACCTTTATAAATTACTAACAATTTTTAGCTCAGTTTTATTTAATTAGTTTTTTTTTTCTCCCTTCCTAAACTTTAATTCATTGGCAAGCCTGTAATTACAGCTTTCCTTTTCCAGCACAGCAGGAAGGAAACTGTCCTCTCAAGAAGACGTCAATCGGCTGTTTCGGCTGAATTAAAGCCTTTTATAGGCAGAACAAGACTTTGATTACTAAGCTACAAACGTAACAAATATCCTGTTCTTACTATTGTCTCTCCAAATGCCAGAGGTGAAAAGGATACACATTATGATGACCAATTTGCTAAGCTGAGCCCTTTATAATGATTGGGAAAAAAAAAACTGCAGTTGACAAATAAATGCAATTAAAATGAGAGAAAAGGATGTGTATTTGCAACTCTTTGCCCTTATAGGATGTCTGTATCTGCTAATACTTTTGAATAAAAACTATTTTTTACTTATAGATTTTTAAAAGAGAAATTCACACTGAAACAAATTTATTTTTGCTTTACAGGCTGTTGAATAAAACAATGTACTTCTTTTCTTTTTATTTAATCCCTAATAAAAGATACACAGTAAAATTGAAAGTTTCTGACTTTCAAGTTATTTTGTTTAGTATCTAACTATACTGGGAATAAAGTAAAAAAAACAACAACAAACAGTTAAAATGAAAAATACTTGGGACAGGATACAGGATTTGTAATTCCTACCTCCATATTGTTTCTGTGAGGAGCACCAGCCCAAAGATAACTTATTCTGCCAGTTTTTCTCCTGGCTTCAGCACTATCTTTAACACAGGACTAGTCCAGGATTAACCTGGCAAGTGAAAACTGTACATGCTGTAGTTTCTCAACAAAATGATATTGGGTGGTAGGAATAAGCAATCCTACCTCCCTGCCACAGGTACTTTGCCCCCATTTTAAACAGTAAATTTTTAGTATAGTTATTCTTTAAGCATATTCCATATACCACACTGAGATATAGAGAAGTAAACAGATATGTAGAGAGAGGGAGGTTAAAGGGACAGTTCAGTGGAAATTATTTTTTTAGTTTGTGTAATGCATACTTAGTTATTTTACATATTCTCTCCTGTTTTGAAAAATCAGTTGATTTCATACCCTTTGCTGTTCTCTGCTGTTGACATTAATGAGCTGCCATTTCATGTTCTAATGGTCCTTCTTCTTCCCAGGATGCACCACAAACAGTAATTTCTACTGATTGGCTGTTGGATGGGTCAAAGATGCTCAGATCCCAGGTGCTGGGTCAAGGGCAAGACCATAACGGTCTCTATTAAGGGTCCTGCAAACAGGAAGTCAGTATTTTGGAAGCATTTATTTATACACAGACAAAATGCTGAATGGGCAGGTTAAGGTCATTGGTAGGGAAAAATACTGCTCTTTTTTCTGAAAAGCATATGTATTTGCACTGAACTTCCCCTTTAAGTCAGGAGTGGTAGGATTTTAAAGGTTATAGAGGTAGAGGCTATAGAGGCGTTGTCTTAAAGGAAAACAGTCATGTGCCATTAGATGGTGGAATTAAATATCCAAACTATAAAAGTACAAAAGTGTGTCTATATTATGATGAAAATATACAACACAAATACTACCAACAATAAATCTACAGGGTTATTCAAGTAAAAGTTCTTATTGTTAAAAATGGTGCTAATTTTGCCCCAACCAATCAGATGTTAGCTTTCAAATGCTGAATAACTGATTGGTTGGGGCAAATTTAGAACCATTGTAAACGATAAGAACTTTTATTAAATCTCCCTGTTAGTATTTTATTTAGACTGTTCACATATTATCTCCCGCAAATAAAATAAAGGAAAACATTTAAAACAGCATCTTACTGTATGTGATCACAGGAATGAGAAATGATCCAAAAAAGAGAGCTGTGTCCTTCTAGTTGGTATGTAACAGCCACAGATAATAGAACACTTCTGTAAAATCATAAGGGAGCTCTCTCTGGTGTTTGCAGTGACTTAGCCAACCCACAAGAGAGCAAAAAACATATGCATACTAGAGATGGCTGAAACTCACTGGTTTCATTCAGTTTTCGGATTCCTGGATCTCGGTAAAATCCTGAAGATCCGAAAATCCAAAACCGGAAAAAAATGTTGATAATTTTCGAAAGTACGAGGCTCTTTCGATAATTTTTGAAAATAGCCTCAAACATTCGAAAATTATCAAAAATACGATCGGAGACCATTTTAATATTTAAATATTTTCAAATGTTCGAGGCTATTTTCAAAAATTATCGAAAGTAGCCTTGAACGTTTGATTTTCGAAAAAATACTTTCGGAAACTCGAAAATAGTCTCAGATCGTATTTTCAATAATTTTTGAATGTTCAAGGCTATTTACAGTAGATAAGTACTAAAAGTAGGCAGAAACAAGATAGAAGAAGGGAGACCAAGAGGAAATAATAGAGAAAGACAGGTTAAACTTGGGGCACAAAGCCTTTAAGGCACGCAAACTGCGTCAAAGGCAAAAAATTATTTCATCAGGATATGCCATCTTTAAACTTTACAACCCTGAATAGGTAAGTGCCCTCCCCCTACACACCCCCATCACTCCTCCCCCAGCACTGTAATATACTATTGCACAACCCACATACCCGCAAAGTGACTCAATGAATAAATAAGTAAAAGCCATAAACAGATAAAGACTAAAAACTATGTAACAAGTATCAGTAAATTGTTACATAGTTTTTATTTATTTATTTATAACTATCAATAAGTATTTATAAACTTATTGGTAGTTAAGTATTGCCGTCCATGAGTATTGAGTTAGGTTTCCCCCCGAGTGGTACATTTTACAGAAGGTCACTGATACTGTGACTGTTGACATGACAACCAATGATTGACTGCTGTTTAACCTGCTGCCTCCTCTGCACATGCTTATGCAGATTAAAAGCTCTTTAAGCAAAGGAAGGAGGTAGATACCTTTGCCATAATGGCTAATTATTAAATATCTGGTTACAAATACATATAATTAACTGGGTTGCGGACAAGTCACCAGTTTTTTTGTTTTGAAGGCAGACATGCCCTGTAAGAATGCCCAAATATGGCCCTGCCTGCAGAAGTGTTCCATGTTATGAAAAACATTTTGTGCGATTGCAGCATTTTAAGATTTTTTTTAAGTCTTATGTTTTTTTTTTTTTACCCTTAAAGGGCATCTCCATTCATTAAAAAAAAAAAAGTTTAGTTTGAGAGTATACCATCCCCCGAGTAGTTTGCTTGCAGCAGATTCAGAAAGTTGTGCTAGTTCCTGAGAGCATGTCTCCTCCTGTGCTGGGAGTGTTCCCGACACATCCTCTAGGTTTTGTCAGTGGGTACACAAGCAGGTACATGGAAATGGGTGGAGCTACAACCAGAAATGTGCTTGTGACATTGGAACATCAGTATCTTCCACAAGATTGCGCAATATTGCAGGTACAGCTTACTATTATGTTAAGGATTAATTTGAGCCAAGGTTGTTTTTAGTGCAGATACCTTTTAAAGATCATATCCACCCTTTTAACTAAACTTTTTTTTATTGCTTTAGCCATACCTACCTTTTTCAAAGATTCTCCAAACCTTACTTACAACCCAACCCCACACAATGTTCTTCCTCTCCTCTACAAGTTTCCATAAAACACATGTAGCAGCAGCAGAGGAGGTGTAAATCTGCTAGGATAGGGTTCTGTGAGAGAGTACATTTACAGTGCATATTTGGAAAAAGGTAGGTATAACAAAACATAGTTTTGCGGGACAGGTTCTTAAGATATGTACACTTTGGGGGTTATTCAATAAAAGTTCGTATCATTTAAAATGGTGCTAATTTTGCCCCAACCAATCAGATGTTAGCTTTCAAATGTTAAATAGGATATGATTGGTTGGGGCAAAGTTAGCACCATTTTAAACGATAAGAACTTTTATTGAATAACCCTGCATGTTTGTTAAAAGGGTGAGTTTGCATTTTAAAGCTTTCCACCCCAGAACAATTTGTATCCCATGTACATGTAAGAAGTGGATTCTGTAACTAGGATGGCTTCCATGTTGTTGTCGGTACATTTCCTTGTCCATGTAGTCTTCAAACTGCCTTGTGATTCGTATCTTTTGGCCATTCCCCTTGACCCCAGTATTCACTGTCTTTATTCACAGAACATATTCTGAACAGATTTCTCCACACCAACATGGAAGCCCATGATAAGACTTTGAAAGCTGCTGATACCCTGCAGTTTATTTTACAGCAAGCATAAATGGCATTTATAAATACATTTTTAGTAGATAGCCTACTAGGAACAATACTAGCCAGCTTTTTACTGCCTTTTTTTTGCCTTCATTCTGTATAGGTAGCTCTGGTGGGTTAGTGTACTAATGTTTTAATTTTGAAAGACAGAACCAGTGAAGTTAAAATCCCTACACTTACATGTGAAATTTTAATTTTTCTTTCTGCCATGCATGCTGGCTAGGAAATACAATTATTTTTTGTATAGAAATCAATATTAGGTAGGGGAAATTAGACAGAGAAAAGACTTTTAATAATGAACAACAGTGTTAGTAGCTGAGAGGCAGGATCTCTGTGCTGTAACATGATCTGGGTCTAATAAAAGCTTTATCATGATTGGCTGGAGCTTTCATGTTTTGATCTGCTTTTCAGAATTATACAGCATATATCTGGTCCGATCCAGTGTATGCTGATATTCTGATCAACAGCTTGACAATGTCGAGCAGTTAATTAGAAGGGGAAAAAAAGATTGGGCCAGGCAAAAAGTTTTTGCCTGGTTTGTTGTACAGCTTGTTGTATAATTGTAAATGTGCTCTGCCTATTGGTCTAAAAGTTATTTGCAGGTAAGATAAATTAAAAGGAAAAAAGGGGAAGATCCTGAGAAATGAGAAAAGCTGAAAAAAGTTTAACATATGCACACCATATACAATGTCAGACATTCGTCTAGTAATAACTTTACAGATCCTTGTTCAGATGTTGGCCAACTACTTGTGAAGGCAAAGTTTGTTATGTTAAACAGCTGGAATGTGATCTCGCAGCCTTTGGAAGATAAGCTCAGAGAACACCCCGCACTTTGTCCCTTATGTCATTTCTCTAAAGTAATTTAGTTAAACATAACTGTCTCTTGGGGAGAAGGAAAGAATGATTGTTATAAACCCTTCTACCATATGTTACATTACAAAAACAAAGTGATCTGCTCAGTATTATATATCTTTACACCAAATTTCCAGTGCGGTTTCACAATCTAGAGCTTACAAAAATCTAGTGCAACAGAATTTTATGGTAAAGAAACAACATAACAAATGTGTTTGTCCCTTCAACCAAAGATAAAAACATACAAAAGTAAGGAAAGATTTGTGAACTCAAACAGATGTGATGTGGTTTGAAACAAATGGAATCTATAAATTGATGCCTGAAATATAAACAAAATGGACATAAATCTAAAATAACAAAATTGAAAGCAGAATTGTTTTGTGTGTGTGTGTGTGTGTGTGTTTGTGCAATAGGCAATTTAAATGGCATATACAGTACTTCATATCTAATTTTTTACACTATATGTTAAAAAAAAATCTTCGCTTGATATTAGTAATGAATCTCATTTTCCAAACTAAACTGGTTCCTGAGGGTCCGACAGATTTTTAAACATTTTCTAAACTTTTAATTGAAAATGCGAAAATCAAAATTTCAAGAATTGTTTATTAACATAGCTACTGTAATGTGTTTATTAACAAAGCTACTGTAATATGTTTATTATCATAACTACAGTAATGTGTTTATTATCATAACTACAGTAATGTGTTTATTATTATAACATCAGTAATGTGTTTATTATCATAACTACAGTCATGTGTATATTATAAGAACTACAGTAATGTGTTTATTATAATAACTACAGTAATGTGTATATTATAACTACAGTATGTATATTTTAATAACTACAGTAAGGTGTTTATTATCATAACTACAGTAATGTGTTATTATTATAACTACAGTAATGTGTTATATACATAACTACCGTAATGTGTTTATTATCATAACTACAGTAATGTGTATATTATCATACTACAGTAATGTGTTTTTATTATCATCACTACAGTCAGTGTTTATTATCATAACTACAGTAATGGTATATTATCATAACTACAGTAATGTGTTTATTACCATACTACAGTAATGTGTTTTTATAAAAACTACAGTAATGTGTTTATTATTCATAGCTACAGTAATGTGTTTTTATTACCATAACAGAATGTGTATTATCTAACTACAGTAATGTGTTTATTATCATAACTACAGTAATGTGTTTATATTCATACTACAGTAAGTTTATCATAAACTACAGTAATGGTTATTATCATAACTACAGTAATGGTATATTATCATTAACTACAGTAATGTGTTTATTATCATAACTACAGTAATGTGTTTATTATCATAACTACAGTAATGTGTATATTATCATAACTACAGTAATGTGTATATTATCATAACTACAGTAATGTGTTTATTACCATTACTACAGTAATGTGTTTATTATAATAACTACAGTAATGTGTTTATTATCATAGCTACAGTAATGTGTTTTTATTACCATTACTACAGTAATGTGTTTATTATCATAACTACAGTAATGTGTTTATTATCATAACTACAGTAATGTGTTTGTTATCATAACTACAGTAATGTGTTTATTATAATAACTACAGTAATGTGTTTATTATCATAGCTACAGTAATGTGTTTTTATTACCATTACTACAGTAATGTGTTTATTATAATAACTACAGTAATGTGTTTATTATCATAACTACAGTAATGTGTTTATTATAATAACTACAGTAATGTGTTTATTATTATAACTACAGTAATGTGTTTATTACCATAGCTACAGTAATGTGTTTTATTACCATAACTACAGTAATGTGTTTATTATCATAACTACAGTAATGTGTTTATTATCATAACTACAGTAATGTGTTTATTATCATAACTACAGTAATGTGTTTTTATTACCATAACTACAGTAATGTGGTTAACATAACTACATGTTCATAATCATAACTGTATTAACATGTTTAGAGGGTTTTGAATTAATTTATAACTGTCATTACAGAATAATGTTTGAATGGTTGAGAAATGGGAAATACATTTACCAATACTGTATTTATAAATGGGAGGATAGGCCCATCAAACCAACACCACATGCGATGGTCCCACGATAGCACTGTGGGAGACATTAATATCTCTGATAATACGTGTCCAGGGCCAGTCATGTTTGATATTGATTGTTTGAAATAATCATCTAGAAAAAGAATTTTGGGTTGTTGGGATACTACAATGTACAGATTTAAAGTTATAGGGCCTGAGTAAATTCAGGATTAAAGATTAAAGTGTTTAGAACATGTCGTGTGTCCATTATTACTTCCTGCCTCTGGAACCCTCTGGTGTGTTGCCTAACTTAACCTGCCTTGTTGGATAGGCTTATTTGTAGGTAATGCCAGAACCTGTTGTTTTACTTTTGTTAAAATGTACAAATTTCTACAGAATGTGGCTTACAATACATTCCCCTTTTTATAAATTCTAGGACAAAGGCAGAAAATTCACAGCAATGGCCATCATATTGAGGGAGGGTTTGTTTGTAAACTTAACGAAGTACTACTGTACCTTACTGACCTTTTCTTCTCTATATTTTATTTTTGTCAGGCATATTTAAAACATAACAAGGAAGGATATGAAAGATGAGACATTTGTAGGAATTGCTGTTATGAGACGGTTGTATGAAATACTTTCCAAAAATAAAACAAATTTCATGTTGAAGCCGTTTGAATGTTTTAGGAAAATACACAAAACTAAAGTAATGGATGAGATCATTATGACAACTATACTGCCGATTTGTCTATCACGTATCATAGAACTTACAAGTAAAGTAGTGGTCCACCTTCTCTCAGCCCTTTATTGCCCACTCCAGAACATTTTTAAAAGGCAACTTTAATGAAAAAATGACTTTTCCTCATCTTAATCTATAAAGAAATATGTTCAAGTAGCACCTGCTTTGAGGTGTGTTGCTGTCTTCATTCAATCCAGTTTTTGCCAGGCTCACCTCCCTCTTTTAATAACTCCCCTCTCCATCTGACCAGACCTTTTTATGAGAGCAAGCATGCTCAGAGAACCACCACGAGACAGCACTAGAAAAGAACATTTTCAAAACAGTACACATCATACCAACTGTCAAAACTCTGTCAACTTTTCAAGAGTTTATGATAATAATATGGCATGTGATTGACAGCTGAAATGTATGATGGTTCAGATTGGATATCTGAATAAACAGATCATTACTAGAAGTATAGATATAATTATTGGAAAGGTAGATATAGTTACTGGGAAGATAGATATTATTACCAGAAGGGTAGACCATTATTACTGAGAGGGTTTATATAATAACTAGAAGAGTAGATATCATTATTAGAAGTGTCTCAGCCAATCACTGATGCCGTTACCAGTCCAGCCCCTTCTGCTGCTGGTTAGAGATGGACCCAACCCAAAACCGCGTTTGACCCAAATTTTAATAAACCCAACAAAAAAAACCAAAAAAGCCAATAATTTAAACTGGGGAAAATTCAGTTTTATTCATAGACTCCCACTATTTAAATTTACCAACTACATAAACAATTATAAAATATCCAGATTGGCTGGCCAGCCACAATACATAAAACATTTTTAAATACATACTAGTCATTAAAATATAAATACTTATACATAACCCATGTACCATGGTTTAAATTTTGTGACTTCTTAGTGATTGAAAATAATGTCTCTCAAATAAATCAATTTGTAACAATGGTCTCAGTTTGATACTTATCATTCATACAGTCCATTTGCCACTGTTATTGCACTTAGTCCATCCACGTGTGTGTTTCCCTTGCGGTATAGAAGCTTAATAGCATGATGAAAAGACGACCCAGTTGGATTTTTATTTCTGCCTATGGGTACTAACCCCGACTCCTTTTACAGACCCCCTGCGGAGTCCCTGGTTCCGGGCTTCCAAGACCACTTAGTATGGCAATTACTGATCTCACTCCCATCTACGTCTGTGGCTACTGACCCTGATCCCTTTCACAGATCCTCTGCCGGGTCCCTGGTTTGGGGCGTCCAAGGCTGCTTTGCCTAGCAGTTGCCGGGTCCTTCAGTCTTTCACGTCTTGCATGCCTCCCGCCGGGAGGACATTGAATCTGCGCCTTACAAGATTAATACTTTTTAGAGGGTAATCTCCTTTTATGAAAGTCACTATTAACCAGGCACTAAGGTATACAATTATAGCAACAAAAAAAAAATCGCAACGCATTTCACCTAAATGGCTTCATCAGGTGAATAACAAACATTATTTCCCTTAATCAGGCTTATATAGCTGGTATCAAATCCTCCCCTTTTACATGTTTCATCCTCCCTTAAAGGTATATCACACCCTTAAAGGTGTGTCACTCCCTCATATAACGCTTAACCTCCTATTTCACATGTCATTCAGCTAATTACTCAATAAGTAAAGTTGATCTGCATGATTAACAGTTGGATAATTCAAATTTACAATTTGTATAATTTGCAAATAAAAGTCATAATCATAACAACATATCCTATTCCCTCATTCCTCTCCAAGGAATCATGGTCCCTCATTCTTAAGAGGAATGCAATCTCGATGGCTTCGTTTAACCCTTTAGACTTAAGTGAATCAAATTCATAAATATATCTTTGTTCCATCTTTAACAGTGCATTACTTAAGTTCCCCCCTCCCCTTTAATTTAACCCCATCCACTACTTTATAAAAACTGCCCTCAAAATTCCCATTGTGACATAGTAAATAGTGCTCATACATATAGGAAATAGGGAATCCCTTAGTTTTCCTAAGGCTATCACCCCGTTAAAAAACGGCTTATCTTTTATCCTTTTCCCAAATTTTTATAGTTCAGATGAATTCAAACTCTTGACTTATTTTTGATAATTATCGAATTCTTGAATCGGTAACCCTCGAATGTATCCTGATATCGATATGTGATATGTGCGTGTTCCCAAAAACATTTCCCAGGTGCCACAGTAAGTTACCATTGCTATTTTAATTGTATTTAATCCAAACTATTTCTCCCCATTGACTTCAATTGGTTCATTTACAAACTTACGGAATTTTACTGAAGTTCAAAAATTCGATAATGAACTGAACTTCAGGAAGTTCGTCCATTTCTGCTGCTGGTGTCCACCGAAAAGGCACATAGCAGTAGAAGAGGGAACGAGGGCTGGTAAGTATATTAAGGAACTTACAGGGAGATTCAATAAAAGTTCTTATTGTTAAGAATTTTGCCCTAACCAATCAGCTCTTATTTAACATTTGAAAGCTAACATCTGATTGGTTGGGGCAAAATTAGCACCATTTTTAACAATAAGAACTTTTATTGAATCTCCCTGTTAATATCTTAATATGGAACTTTAACCAATGCAAGGTCTAGGTTTAGGGGAATGATAAAGATATAAATATTTATTTTTTGGGGGGGGTATTAAAGCTAAATCTCCAAAATGCCTTCTGAATATTCTTTATTATTCTTTATTATAAAAAAGGTTAGAAGAGACTTTACAGTACAAATGTTGTATTAATATATTGATACATATTGTAAAATATACAGTATATGTGAATCTATTAATTAAACAAATTCATTAAAACATTAAAAACACCCTATTTTTTTTCTCTCCTAATGTCTCTTATTTTTCTAACCGTGTGCACATCGGATATGATTTCATAGCTGGGATTGTCTAGGTCGGAATTTGAGACAGGTAGTTGTGTCATCACTCTCGGCAGCCCTGCATGTTTTTCAGGCTTTGGGTGTTTACCGGCATTGAAATTATTAAAAACCAACCGCTCATAAAAATGAAAGAGGGAAAGGAAAATTTCACTTCTCTCTCTTAAGCGAGCCAAACTGTGTGAGAATGAACATTCCTTTCTATACGACTCACGACATAACATCACCTACCATGTAATGTGGGGGGCAGGAAATAATATGGAGCCTGAGGTCACTATGTAAATGTGAATGTGGTTTTCTGTTTGTTTTGTTTTATTACTATAACGCTAGTTCATTGGTCTGTCAGAGGGTTTTTTTGTGTGTTTCCTAAAAATTTGTAAATTTCCCATAATTATTAAACGATCAGTAAAATTCCAGGTATTTTATAACTGATGATGTGTACGTGACAGAGATGAACAAATACAAGGAGTTCCATGGCGATTTTCATCTCTTTCGGCATTAAAATCTTGCGATAAAAGTAGCGCAAACATGGTATTAAATTGTGAGGGTGAGATGCACGGGTGTCTTTTATAAAACCCGCCCAGCCGTAAGAAACTTAGCTTTTGCATGATCCTCCACTCTAACACTGAAAGGTTCCAACCGCTTCCTGGTTTTGATTAACTATAGTGCGCATGTGCGATCATTTCCGGGCTAATTATCAAATGTCAAATGTGGGTAGCGCGTGTGTGAAGGAAGTCACTTTATTTCAAGTTCTGGATGTTTGTACATGTTCCCGAGACCATTCCCCAGGTCCCAGAGCCATGTTCTGTAAGTTAACATTGCTATTTTAATTCAGAGACAGATTCTAGAAATATCGAAAATTCTCAAAAGTTCTGAAAGATTGGAATATCCAAAATCCGAAAATTTTGAAAAGTGCTTGTTCAAAACTATTTAAGTTTGATTTGAACTTAGGTTCTAGTTTGAGTTCTAGTCCATTTCTAGATGCTGTCTCTACTCATTATAATTCCTCTGTTCTAATAGTAAGACCTAATGGAATAACAACAATTAAAAGCCAAATATCCTATAGCAAAAAGGATTTTAAAAGTTGTAATTTGGACCCAATCACTAAACAACATTTACGAAGACCTTTTAATAAAATGATTTGCTTGAATGAACCTCATGGGGGTTCTGGGGTATGTTGATACCTACTGTACTTTTTTCAGTAAAATGCCATTAATTGGTAAGTACAGAAAGGTACAGTAGTAAAAACTAAAACACAACCACTAAGCTTTAGTCCATATTTTCTTACATAAAAACAATTCGGCATGAGTGGACATATGCATGAAGAGGTGCCCATGCTATTAATCTGCAGCAACCAATCAGATGTTCTCTAAATGCAGAAATCCAGTAGAAAATGAATTTCATGATTGGTTGCTGGAAATTAAAGGGACTGTCCACCCCTCTTTTGAAAAATTAATATATGGTAGATTAGCCCCCAAAACCTAGAGATCGTTTAAGTCTAAAGCTGTAAATCGGCTCCCACACGGAGCTATTATACTTACATGCTCCTCCTCGCTCCACCGCCGCGGCTCTGCACTTCCGGGTAAGGCAGTCAGTGGTCGGCCGTGACTGTGACGTCACGGCCAATCACTGACTGCCATTCCCGGGGGAGTCTCCACTGCGGCTGCTCGGTAACATAAAAAGAACAGAGCAGCCACAGTGGAGACTGGGAGAAGAACCCGGAAGCGGCGGTGGAGCGAGGAGCATGTAAGTATAATATCTCTGTGTGGGAGCGAGATTACAGTTTAGACTTAAACGATCTCTAGGTTTTGGGGGCTAATCTACCATATATTAATTTTTCAAAAGAGGGGTGGACAGTCCCTTTAAAAGCACAGGTTAACTTTAACACCTACTACTGCATTAAATCTTGTTTGTATTAGTGGAACTTTCTATCATTATCAAAAACAATTATATAATCCACAGATGCAAACATTACATCATCCATCTCCAAACCTTAAGAAGCATCCGTGGTGGTTTCATATTTTCCAACTCTGCGTTGAACTTGCTGTTACAAAACAAGAATTTTAAGGCTTGTTCATCTGTTTACCACAACTTCTGCATTTATTTCAATACATTGTACCTATTCTGTTGCCAAGATTTTGACATTACAGAGAATATTTTAAATTAAATACACATGGAATGAGTCTTCAGTGATTGTTAAGTGGAAAATTCTTTGCATAACATCAGGGGATATTCACACCAACTAGCTTTGCCTATAAATCTAATAAAAGAATAATTACAGTAAGTAGAGAAGGTCCAAGGTGGTATGTCAGGGTGTTATGCTTGTCACCCTGCTACAAGCATAACACCCTGCTACAATTTTACATCTAACATAATGCAATAACTTATACATTGCTTCAATCCAGACATTATTCCCACCTTCCTCTGTGACTCTGTGTCTGATTTACTGCAGAGCTCCCAATTCCCCCTACCCTCTCTGGTTATTCCCCCCATCATATAATCCCTCGGTGAACCAAGCCACTCATGCTCATTAATCCTCCTACACATCACTCTTACCTATGTAATAAAAAATGTAGGCCTGTAGGGTGCAAGTGTCTCCTTTGTTCTGGAGACCCTTGCTACATAAGGAGCAGGAGGGGTGAGTTAGGAGAGACCCAAGTCTTCTTTCTGCTTCTTTCTCCTTCCCTTTACTTCTGTTTTTAACCCAGTAATTGCCAAGCATTTTAGTGAGCAGTAAGGAGTCATTGGGAGACTTACTGTAAAAAAAACTTGTGTAAGCCTACATACTACACTAGCATGCTGTACGGTAATTTCATTGGCAGCTCAAGCAGAAGTGGTGTATTGAGCTTTTAACTTATATATGTCGGGACAGAGGAAGAAACTGGAGAAAATAAAGGTAATCAGGGGATTGGGGAAATTATAGAACACATAGAAAGAAAAAAAAATCCCACTATAGAAGCCCTTTAATAAAGCAAAGCATGTGCTAGATATTAAATGGATAACCTCCACAATAACAATATCTTCCCCTATTCCAGATCTAGTACATTCTATCTGCAACCAGTGTTGGACTGGTTAATCATGGGACCAAGGAAAACTGAATACCCGATATAACCAGAAAAAGGAGAAAATGAGAGTTAGTATTGGTAAATAAGGATAGAGCGACTTCTTGGCAAACATGTCTGTGTGTCTTTATGTCCATGTCATAAAATACCACTGTGCTCCTCAATGGGAAATACTGTGTGGGATCAGAATTTTGAACCTGCCATAAAATATTAATAACAGGTGACATTTTACAGCTGCAGTAAAGTGGTCTTGCAATTTTGAGATGCGGTCCATTGTTTTTAAAGATATATAGCAAAAATATATATATAAAGCTTGCCATTCATGCATTGACTCACTTGCCGATCGGGCAATCAATCAATACTTCCCAATCAAAAATCGATTAGAGAATAGCAACCAATGTACTTCCTTGCACCATTGATTTTCATGAGCAGAGCCTATTTATTAATTCTACCTAACAGTAAATTAAAAGGAAAGCAAAAAAAAAAACCCACTAAAAATACATAAAAATGTATTAATGCCAGTGATTTTTTTCATTTTAGAAAGGTATCCAGACCACTTTTAAAGCTATTTAACTGTTTTACCATTCTCACTGGTAAGAAATCTTTCCCAACCTGAAGATAAAACTCCTCTTCTAATCTTAAAGTATGTCCACGAGTCCTCTGAAATTAGGTATTGGTGAACAATGCACCAGAGACTTTATTATATGGTCCATTAATATATTTTTATAAAGTGATCATATCCATGTGCAATTGCCACTTCTCCAGTGTAAACAGCCCTAACTGGTCTAATCTGCCTGCATAGTCAAGCCCCTCCATTCCCTTTATTATTTTAGTTGCCCTTTTTTGAACTGCTTCCATTTCAAGATGTCCCTTTTATATATGGGATTCCAAAACTGCACCGCATATTCCAAATGAGGCCTTACCAGTGGCTTGTAAAGAGGAAGAAAAACATTGTTCTCTCTTTAATCTATTCCCCCTTTATACAAGACAATATCTTGCTAGCTCTAGCCGTTGCTACCTGGCATTGTTTGCTACAGTTAAGTCTGTTATCCACCAGAACCCCCAAATCTTTTTCCAGTCGAGATTCACTTAACATAGAGTTATTTATGGTGTAGGTGTCACAGGGATTATAAAAATCCTAAATTCATCACCTTACATATATCAACATTGAATCTCATCTGCCATTCTGCTGCCCATTTTGAATTATCTAGGTCTGCATAGTTTTGTGTCATCAGCAAACACAGAGACCTTGCTCTCAGTGCCCTCTTCTAAGTAATAAGTCTCAGTCTAACATGTAATTTATAAGGCTCTCGAGACAGGAGGGAACATTTTTTACTGTTCAGAGCTAAACTAAGCTAAAATTAGATTTTGTTTTTGTCTTTCTACTATATTTAGAAGCATTTCATGACGACATTTGCTGATCCTTGTAAGAAATTAGATTGCAAAATGCTTTGTTTACATAAGGAGTCTGAACCTTTCGCTTTGATTTTGAAATATGTGTCCAAGAGGCTTTTTAGATTTTATTTTTTCTTTCCACAGCACTTGCTCACTCAACATGACTAAGCCATTGCCTTCCTGCTGGGAGTGGGGGGATAAAAAGAGGCTAACCACATCATCCAGACTACAAAGCTGACAGGCATTTTGAGTTCCTTAAATATACAAAAGGCAATAAAAATAATGGGCAGAGTGAAATGCTTTTGAAAGTTAAGATTTCCCAATATGTAAAGGAAGTGGTAGGAAAATGACATTTCATAGTAAAAATAAGTCAACTGGAGATTGTTCTGGACAAAGCTTAAATTTTAACATAAAAAAATCCCTCTTATATAAAGACTGAATTGATATAAGTTAATTTACATAAGTTTATATTGTTGGGTAACAATACAAGCATCATGTGAAAAAAAAATTTTAACCAATAAACAAGCATCAACCAATAAACAAGCATTGACTGAGTCAACTAAATGACTGGATATATTTTTGTTCAGTAATGAAATAATTACTGTCTGATGTTTGACTGAGCTCTGGCCCATGACCAGTAGAGATGTCCGAACTTCGAAAAATCCGGTCCGCGCGAGGATCCGTGGATTTTCGAAAAAATCCGTAAATTCGAAAAACCGAGAGCGGACCCGTTAAAAGGTATTAAAATAAAAGTTCGACAAAATCCGCATTAAAAGTGGTCTAAATAGCCTTGGTAATGTACACTTAATCACTCAGGGACCTGGGTAATGTCCTTAGAAACACGTATCAATGCCTACAATACCTAAAAGTTACAGTCCGCTAGCGAGAACGGTATTTTTCGAAAATACGAGGATTTCCATAAAAACGAGGGTTTCCGTAAAAACGAGGACCTCCGTAAAACCCGCGGATCTCCGAAAAACGAGGATTCCCGTAAAAACGTGTAATCATGTTAGCTGCCATTGGCTAATTTGGGTCATGTGGCTTGCTCCGTCTTGAAAATAATCCCCAAAAATTCGAATTTACAAGAATTTCTCGTTTTTACGAAAATTCTCGTAATTACGAGAATCCGCGTAATTACGAGGATCTTAGGTTTTTCCGGGTCCCGGAAGATTGCAGATTCTCGTAATTGCGGAGATACTCGTATTTTCGAAAATTTTCGTAAAAAAAAAAAATCCGCGGTTCGGAAGGCGGAAAATCCAGAATAATCCGCCGTTCGCGGACGGGATAAATCCGCGGCGGATCCCGGTTCGGGTCCACGAACCGGCCATCTCTAATGACCAGAAGTCTGTTTGTAATGTTTCAGTAAAAAAAGATCATAAAATCAGGTAATGAAAAATGAAAACTTATACACAAGTAAATCTCCTCCCCAAACCCTAAACGGTAATAGTTTGAAATCTGAAATATATAAGTCTTACCTGAAATCCTGCACAATGTCCTGTTTCCCCTGTTTCTGCTTCCTGGTTCTTCCAGTTAGTAACTGTCAGTTATGGATTTGACAGTTGACATCACAGCCAATGACTGAATGTTACCCCCCTAGCTGCCTCTTCTGAGCATGCTCAGGCTCAGTACAGGTCACTAAATTGCTCAGTGTCCATGAGGCATCCAGAAGCATAGCAGGCATACAGTAACAAATTCAGAGGACAAAGTAGGAAATATCAACATGTTCTAAATATGCCATTCTTTCTAAACAATGTTATTATGACGGTTGTCCTTAAAGTTATTTTGTCAGGTGCTGGAAACCTGTTTATACTGCCCCATGGGCTGATTGTGGGGATGATATTTGAGTTTATTCAACAATATTCCTATGCATCGTAAGAAAAAAAAAAAAAACAAAAACCCCTGCTATTTCAGCCCAGCTTTGTATTTAGGAGCTACATGTGTTTGTTTTTTTTTTTTATTTACTGACCAATTTTGCAAAAAGAAAAACATCCAAAAAATGTTATCTGCTGCAAAAAAGTCAGGAGATGCTTCTTCCCTAGTGACTGAAATATTACT
Organism: Hymenochirus boettgeri; assembly: GCA_019447015.1. Taxonomy (NCBI): domain Eukaryota; kingdom Metazoa; phylum Chordata; class Amphibia; order Anura; family Pipidae; genus Hymenochirus; species Hymenochirus boettgeri. The sequence continues at coordinate 31,506,011 of CM033470.1, read as the reverse complement.
TTAAATTTTGTCACCAGTTTTTGACACCAAGGACTGTGTTAATAAAGGTTTGATTGGTAAAGTTTTTTAATTGGGAAAGCAGTTGGGGCCACTTTGGGTTCAGCACAGGAAACAAAAAAAAGTTACTGGATGGTATTTCGATAACGACCGGTATCATCCTTTTGAAGTAAATGGGGCAAAACCTGGTATTATCAAACACCGTCCGGTATTGTTTATTGTTTTTGTTCGTGGTGAAGCCAAAGTGGCCACAACCTCTTTCCCTTCCTCCCAGATATACAGCTTAACATGTGAATTATTTATTTTACTGTGAATAGGGCCAGATAAAGCAGTTGTATCCTTTTAGTTTAAGGGGTAGTTAGGATTTGATTTTTAAATGGGAAAATACAGCTTTTTGTATCTCTACCTTCAACATAAAACATTTTTTGTAATATAGAATCCCTTGTTTGACTTTTAATGCTGCGTGAAACAGGGAAACATTTTCTTTAACAAAAAAACTTTGTTTGACTTCAGAGTGGACCACACACATCTGTGGGTCCTGCTGAGATTTAAGTGATGCCAAGTCAACTCCAATTAAATTCACTTCCTTTAGCATTTCATAAATGTAACAGCTTAGCGCTAGGATGAAAAATAACATTTTCACAAATATTGTTGAGAATAAAAATCAGGTCTGGTCTCGGATCATCTCGGAACATCTTTCATTTTTTAAATGTAGAATGTTTTCAACGCGTCTTAAAAAGATATAAAGAGCTTATAGGAAGCAGTATAACAATAAATATCAAATAAAGTTAAAAAAACACTCAATATCCAAAACATTGGTAAAATGGATGAGCAGGTGATAAAAGGGCGAACTCCTATAATTTATTCAGACATAAAGCAATCTAATGTTTCGGGGGGATGTATCCACCTTTACATCCCTGAGGAAGGGTGCATGTGTCCCCCTAAAACATTGGATTGCTTTACATCTGAACAAACTATAGGGGTTCTCCCCTTGTGTCACCTGCTCATCCGTGTAGTGTTCAGGTTCCTCTTTATGTTCTAAGTGTTAGAGGTTAACATTATATGAAACATCCATCAAACAGTATGAAGCCATGCACATTGTAATGGAATAGATACATGTGACTGAATAGATACATTTGGCTGAGCAGTGGTATTCACTATCATTATAGGAGATAACAATAGTGAATACCAACGCACAGCCATGATTCCGAGCACAAAACTAGAAGAAAGAAGAAAATTCCAAAACTGTTGCAGAGGATTAGCAAACAGATGGGCAGAATCCCTAGATAGCAAATGTTAGAATATAACAAACCCACAAACAGGAATGATACAAACAGAATTAGGATTGAAAAAGTTGTACGTCATTTCTGGCCCATTATCCAGGTGGACATTCAATTTGGTTGTCTATTTACAGGTACAGAGGTGGCAGCCTATAGACCAAAGTGTGTGATACCACTAAGGAATAGATAAGTTTGCTTCGTTTATGAATTTTCAATGGGGTCGATGGTGCAAAATAGATTGAAAAGTTTTGATAAAATACAATTAAAATAGCAATGGTAATTTACTGTACATGGCTCTGGGACCTGGGAATTGGTGTGCGGAACATATCACCAAAAATACATTTAAATTCTAACTTTCCCCCGATTGGGCTGTTTTCGTGCTTCCACATTGAATTTTCGACTGTTACTAAAATCGATTGAGCATCTGTGCTGGTATACAACCTTAAAGGGGGAAGAAGGCATTTTTTATTTTTTTTGGTATATTGCAATATTTACCTCTACTTCCCTGATGTTACTTTTTTCAGTGCCCTGTGCAGCTTTGAGCTACTATAATAGCTGTTGACATCAGAGTTTCTAGGGTCCCTGTCTTAGAGGGGTACCAAACGCTGCATTCAAGGGTTATGGTCAAATTCGAGGGGGGTTAATCAACACTACATTCAAGGGTTATCGCCTTATTCAAGGGTTACTTAACACTGCATTTTAGGGTTATAGAGTGCTAGAGTTGAGGGTTATCAATTGAAAAGCCCGAAAGTTCGTAGTTCGAAGAGTTCTAAAAAGTGAGTTAACCCTTATTTTGCCCATTAAGCACACATGTCTGTTTTCATAGCATTTTTTGTTTAGCCACTGTTTGGATTAGTTTATTCATAGCAAGTCCTATCCATGGTTATCGTATCGTGTTAACGTTCCTACGAATTGCTACTAATTACCTAGATTGTAAGGTCTACAGGGCAGGGACCTTTTTCCTCATGTCACATGATTATATTAATAAACCTACAGAATACGGTAGACCAATAAGAAACAGAGACTTCTGGGTAATTTTCACATTTCCATAGCAGCTTTAAGGAAAGATATACCTTTAAAAAGTTTTTTACAGCATTCCACAAGCTAAATACAAAACCAGAGTGTATAGCTACAGCTTAGATACATACAAATTACCGAGATAACAATTATTTGGTTACGGAGAATCAAGAGTTTGTGCTGCTTTAACAGGCAAAAACAATCCAACATTCTTTTATAACATCTATAAAAGTGCCTAATGTTGGTGTTTTATCAGACAATCTTTACATCTTTACATAATTAAATGGTCAGAACACATCGCCAGAGATCATATAAACAGCATTAGTGTTTCCCAGCCGGCTCAAAAATAAATTCAGTTTTTCTCATAAAGTGCGCCCTGCTCCGTAAACAATTTTTTTTTACAACCTGATTGACATTTTCAAGATCCTAAGTCTGCATTTTTCAACAGCCATCTCTGTATTTCTTGGATCTTTGCCCTTATCTTGTCATGCGGCACATCATAGATCTCTATGTCTTATTTTCCATGAAACCGTGGTAACAAACTTGTGTTGTTTTTTTTTTCTTCACTTATGACATAATTGCGAAAGTAAATGTGCTGGTTTTGCAAAAATATTTGAGATAAAGCTTTTTGGTGTGTGAATTTTCAATGCATTAAAGCCATAATACATTACTGTTGAAATGTCTTCTTATTGTTATTCAATTGATAGAGCCACACACAGAGACTTCTTCTATTAAAGGGCAACTGTAGTGCCCCTGACCATCTCTCCTTCCCTAATAGGGAAGCAGTGAGGTGCTACTAGGATTGGGAGGCACCCCCCACCTCCCCAGGCAGAGACCCCCCACCCCACCAGGGGCCATTAATAGAGCCTTTTGGTGCCTAGGGGGTCAAAACCAGAACCCTCCATCCCCAGCACTTATATGTGCCCTTGTAGCACTGAAAAGTCCTGCAGCTTGAAACCAGGTCTCCATCGCCGTCTTTCTCGCTGCTGCCAACACCAGTCAATTACACTACGGCCGTTACCAACATTGCCATCAGCAATCCCAAAGTCTTCTGTCTTCTTTCATCACTCAGTTCCACACAGGTTTGCACCTCTTTATATGCACAGAACTCAGAAGTTATCTGAGACAGAAGATTTTGGGAGCAAGATGCCAACGGGGGCATTGGTGGTAGCGACGACATCGGTGGCATTGGTGTCAGTTGCAATGGAGGTGTCATCAACGGCTGTGGTAACATCAACAGGTGTTGGCGACATCGGCAACATTAGTGTCACCAGCTGCTGGGAGAAAGAAGATATTGGAGACCTGAAAACGTCCTTTTTAGGACTAGGGGTGGTCCCAGTTTTAAGCTGCAGGACACCCAACAAAGGAACTTATAAAGTGTGGGGGGGTCACGTTTTTGAGCTGTAAGACCCCTTAAGTTCCAAAAAGCACTTGACAGGCACTTATAAATTCCTGGGTGGGAAATCCTGGTTTCAAGCTGCAGGACCCCTCAAGCCCCAAAAGGCCACAAGGGTACTTCTAAGTGCTGCAAGGGCCCATATAATGGCTGGGAAGGTGGGGTCCTAGTTTTGAGCTGCGGGACCCCCTAAGCCTAAAAAGGCTCTTTTAAGGGCCCCTGGTGGGTGACAGGGTCCCTGCCTGTGGAGGTGGGGGAGTCCCCCCTGCTGTTGGTATACACCCCAACCTTCCTAGCATCACCTCCCACCCCACATCACCACCTTGGCCTCTGCAGCACCATCATCATTGATGCTGCAAGCTGCCACCAGCACCCCCCCATCACATGGTTTCCACCATGCTTGTGGCCGGCACCCTATGCCCCACTGCACCACCCCCATCAGTGGCATGCAAGGCTATATGTATATACACACAAAACTATACTTATTGCCGGCGGCATCAACACATTAAGTACGTTAACACGGAGAAAAAAAAGAAACTACTATCACCGCACATTACCTCGCCGATACTTTTAGCCGCAAGATCGGCTTTATAAATAGGCCAGTATTAATTATTGTTTTGTAGCAACGTGAACTTGGTGATATTATCAATTGTTTATAAATATGTCCCCTAGACAGCAAGGCATGGGGGAAGTAGCTCAGGGGGGAGGACCGAGCTGTTAAGGTCTTTGCCCTGGATTAGATTTTTCCCTTTCATTGTCATAAATTCAGTGTCATAAATCAAATAGTATTCTTTCAAGCAGATGATTAATCTAAATACAGACTGTTTCCATGGGGTCAGCTGTATTCCTGATGTAATCATTTCGCTATTTTTAAAGACAAAAATAAATATTTGCCATTGAGCATCTGTGTGGTATAAAACCTTAAAGGAGGAAGAAGGCATTGTTTTCATTTTTAGTATATTGTAATATTTACCTCTACTTCCCTGGATCTGATGTGACTGGACTTGTGCAGCTTTGAGCGACTATAATAGCTGGTGACATCAGGGTTTCTAGGGTCCCTGTCTTAGTAGGTGTAAACGAACATGTGTAGCCTACTCAAGGGGAAATACCCAGAACCCCTCTGATATCACCAACAATAGTAACAATAAAAGAGGAAGCAATTGGGGACATTATATTAAAGGGGAAGTTCAGTGCAAATACATATGCTTTTCAGAACAAAAAGAGCAGTATTTTCCATCCTAATGACCTTACCCTGGCCGTTCAGCATTGTGTCTGTGCATAAATAAATGCAACTCAAATACCGACTTAAGGTAAAATACTAAAAATACTACCCTGTCAGTCTCCTTTAAAACAAGATCCCAAATATGTCAGTCAATCATTGACACCACTGCTGGTCCGGAAAATGCACGGAGCAGCAGCAGAAGCCAAGAAAACAAAGTACATGTAGGATCTTCCATTTTAAATCCAGCATGGTCTAGGTTTTGGGGGTGGGGGGTGTTATTAGGTTAGAGTTTGAATTTATGAGGGGACATACCTTTTAAGGTAAGTACTAAACTATTTACTGCTGAAAGGGGCATGTTTACTTTAACAAAAGGAGTAAAGATAAATGTAACTGGTGAGTTTCAGTTCGCCATCGGTTCTGTGGAAAAAAATCCAATTCGAACCCAATTGAATTTAGATTTTTTTTTTCTAATGGGATTTCTGACTTTAAACAAGCTTTTTACACTTTGATTTTGGAAATATCAACGAGACTTTCAAAAGATTCAGGAAGATCCCAGTTTCCACTTTCGAAACAAGGGAGGAGATTCCATATGGCCCAGATCCATCTAAACCCCACATTAATCCGATGAAATATCGGGTTAACGTGGGTTTTAGATGGATTTTAGAGCACAGTACCATTTCCAAATGTTTTTGGAAATAGCACTGTAATAGCGATCCAAAACCCCTTCCGTTAAGTTTTGCGCTCGTTTTAATCTCGTTTACGTCAGGTATTGTATCGCGGGATCGGACTAAGGTAAGTAACGCAAGTATTCAATATTGAATCTCCCCGTAGGACTCATCTCTAAAAGAGACGGCCATTTTAAAGCACTCTCAGGGAAAGAATAAAAGTTCTTATTGTTAAAAATGGTGCTAATTTTGCCCCAACCAATCAGATCTTATTTAACATTTGAAAGCTAACATCTGATTGGTGCCCAGTGTTATCAATTGAATTGGATTACCAAGGAAATCAGAAGGATAAACATTAGACAACCAATCATTCTAAACCAAACGTACCTTACAATCATTCACTGGGGGTGACTGGACATGCTGGTAAAATCCTCATTGATTCAGCATATTTATTTTAATCGGTAAGACATTACAAAGACTGAACAAAACCTTAAAGATTTTGCCAGCAATGAACTGAGTGTTGGCTATCCATTCTGCTCTGTTTCCTAACCATGTAATAAAATCATAAAAAAATAACCTCTATGTAATCCCAACTACCAGGCCCCATAAATAAAACTTACAGCTTGTACGTCACCATAAAACAGCTGAAATGGCAGCATCTGTCATTGAAATTGGGGTCTCCACCCTATTCCTAGCAATAATGCGGAATATATACGAATAATGAAACGCCTGGGTAAAAATAATGCTTAATATCTATGCTGTTCACCTCTGTGACATTGAGAAGCTGTACACTGACAGAATATTATTAGAAGAAAGCATAAAACGATCTGGCAGATATACTGTATAAGTGCTGATATCTATTCGATGTATGGCTAATTATTTATTCATTGACGCATTAATCTTCTGCGAGCACTTAGCAGATGAAAGTCATATATTAGAACATTTCTCCATATGAATATATTTCGAAACTACACTCCTTTATTAGTCGAGGTTAAGTATTAGCTTGTAGTGAACAAGTCAAACTTCAAAGACTTAAAATTGCATTAATTGTACCTTGTTTAAGGTTCTTTAAGGCCTGTCTATCACGTATGGCTGTGTTATTAATTATTATTATTATCAGAATAGTTTTATCACAGTTATGTCTATACTGTATACATCTTAAAAGAAGATGATTGATCCAATATAGTTCTGTCTATACTATACTGTATACTCCATATGAGATGTTTGATCCAATATAGTTATATCTACACTGTACTGTATACTCCATATGAGATGTTTGATCCAATATAGTTATATCTACACTGTACTGTATACTCCATATGAGATGTTTGATCCAATATAGTTATATCTACACTGTACTGTATAGTCCATATGAGATGTTTGATCCAATATAGTTATATCTACACTGTACTGTATACTCCATATGAGATGTTTGATCCAATATAGTTATATCTACACTGTACTGTATAGTCCATATGATATGTTTGATCCAATATAGTTATAACTACACTGTACTGTATACTCCATATGAGATGTTTGATCCAATTAGTTAATCTACACTTTACGTATAGTCCATATGAGATGTTTGATCCAATATGTTATATCTACACTGTACTGTTACTCCATATGGATGTTTGATCCAATATAGTTATATCTACACTGTACGTATAGTCCCATATGATAATTTTTGATCCAATATAGTTATATCTACACTGTACTGTATACTCCATATGAGATGTTTGATCCAATATAGTTATATTCTACACTGTACTGTATACTCCATATGAGATGTTTGATCCCATATAGTTATATCTACACTGTACTGTATAGTCCATATGAGATGTTTGATCCAATATAGTATATCTACACTGTACTGTAATCCATATGAGATGTTTGATCCAATATAGTTATATCTACACTGTACTGTATACTCCATATGAGATGTTTGATCCAATATAGTTATATCTACACTGTACTGTATAGTCCATATGATATGTTTGATCCAATATAGTCTAGAGATGGCCGAACTTACTGAAGTTCGTCTCCTTTCCGAATTTCCGAACTTCAGTGAAAATTTGTTAGTTTGAAAATGAACCCATTAAAGTCAATGGGAATTTTTTTTTGAAAAGTTTGGATTAAATACAGAAAAAATAGCAATGGTAATTTACTGTAAATGGCTCTGGGACCTGGGAAATGGTCTGGGGAACATGTACATATCACCAAAACCCATTTATACACTACCTTCTGGGGCAATTGTCGGGTTTCCCATGCTACATTTGAGGGTTATGGCCAATTCAAGGGTTACCGAACGATACATTTGAGGGTTAACGAGCGATACATTCGAGGGTTACCGAAATTGAAGGCTACATTCGAGGGTTACCGAAATTGTTCACTACATTTCACGTTTTCCAAAATCAAAGGCTACATTTGAGGGTTACCGAAATCTATCGATACATTCGAGGGTTAGCGAATTCGACCACTACATTTGAGGGTTACTGAAGGCTACATTCAAGGGTTACAGAAATCAAAGGCTACATTCAAGGGTTACAGAAATCGAACACTACATTCAATGGTTACCATATTTGAATGCTACATTCGAGTGTTACCGATTCAAGGATTTGATAATTATCGAAAATAAGTCCGCAAGTTTGAAAAACTGAATTAGTTTGTAGTTCGGATAGTTAGAGTTTGTATTAACTCATAAAGTTCAACCTGAACTCGAGTTCGAGTTCAGGTCCATCATTAGGTATGTCTATAATGAGAGATGTTTAATCCAATATAGTTATGTCTATATTGTACTATATACTCTATAAGAGATGTTTAATCCAATATAGTTATGTCTACACTGTATACTCCATTTTAGATATTTGATCTAATACAGTTATGTCTACAGAGGTGTTTTTCAACTCACCACATGGACATGGTGTCCCCGTTTAGATTTAGCAACTTGTTCTTGCATATACCTTGTTTTTAATCACATTCAGCTTCAAAAAAAAAATATTCTGACACTATATTTCACAAATTAATTCTAACTGTGTGCTCACTGTTCAGAAAATATAATGAATAGAATGGCTTTAAAAATAAAAAATGTCAAATGAAACAATCTTTTTCAATTCCCTACAAATCTCATGACTACTGTATATTGCTGTAAAAAGTGACTAACTCTCTGCCCCTTTTTACTGTCAGTTAATAATGCAAGAGAACATTTTATCTTGTATTTCCTAAACAATATCCAAATTTTATTGTGACATAGCAAAAATATTTAAAGGGAAAATCTACCACTCAAATGAAAAATTGTAATTCACACTCAAACCCAATAGTTAGATAGGTGATGCCTGATGTTCTATTACCCTTCTTTCTGCTTCCTGATTCTTCCGGTTAGCTGTTAGTCATGGACATGACAGTTGACATCACACACAGTGAGTGAATGATATTCCCCTAGCTGCCTTATCTGACCATGTACAAGCTCACATGAGCTCAGAGAGCATGGAGAGGAGGCAGAAACATTTCAAGAGACATATTGATGGGGGAGAAAACATTTGACTGCATAACAGTTTGGCCCTACAACTATAAGTTTTTGAACTATTGCAATTAGAGGTTTGGAGGGTGATTTACCCATATACAATTTTTCATTTAAGGGGTGAAATTGCCCTTTAAAGCAAACATATATTTTAGGTCAGAAGATTATTGTTGTAAAGTGTTTTTTTCAAGCGAATCATAATACAAAGATAAATTGCACTATTGCATCCTCTACCTTTACTTGAAACAGGAGATACATCAAAGAACTTCTAAATGTCCATTCATAGGCAATAACCGTCATTCATTGATCGAAATGCTTGGGTAGGACATTTTGTCATCAATCCACAGTCACCTGAAAACTGAGTTTGGTAACAATTTTGTTTACCGGTAATGTATCGCCACTCTTTTATTTATATTCAGAGCTTTTTAAAAATGTTACTGTATAAAAACTTAGAAACTATAGTACTGTAAATGGAAATCATAACAAATCTATACAGTAACATCCATGTACTATACTTTCTATCTACTTTCAAGTGTTGTGGAAGCTACCTTCAAGGGGTACCGAATACACAAGGCTACTTTCAAGGGTTACCGAATATACAAGGCTATTTTCCAGGTTTACCAAATATACAAGGCTAATTTCCAGGTTTACCGAATATACAAGGCTATTTTCAAGGGTTTCCAAAAGTAGCCTTAAATATATATGTGGAAGCTTGAAAATAGCTTGCATGTTTTAAAATTGATTCCATTAGACGTGATATATATATATATAGATGTGTTCCTGACCATTTCCCTGGTGCCTGAGCCATCTACTGTTAGTTAGAGATGGGATCTGGGTCCGACTCAGTTCCGAAAATCCTCAGTTCTGAAATCGGAATGTTTCTTCCGAATCAGGATGGACCATCCGGATTTCAAGACTTCGGAGCCTATTTTCTAGGATTTTCGAGGATTTTCAAAAATAGCCTCGAACGTTCGATAATCCTCAAAAATACGATCAGAAACTCGAAAGAAGTCTTTGATCGTATTTTCGGGGATTATCGAACTTTTGAGGCTATTTCCGATAATCAGAATGAGACTGGTGAGTTTTGGCCATCTCTACTGTTTGCTTTTTATACCCTTGTTTTACTCTGAACATTTAGATTTTTTTCCCCATTGACTTCTATAGGTTTGTTTTTGAATTATTTTGATTTTTTTCAAAATTCCGAAAATCAGAAAAAACAAACGAAACTCTCCGGTTTCGAACATCCCTAAAATGTAACATAGATTCAGTCAAACAAGAATTTTTTTTAATGATTCAATTTTTTCTTGAAGAAAAGTGAACTCCAATCTGATATTACGAATCAAAAGAAGTTTAAGTCGAGATTTGAGCAAAGATTAAAGTTCTGAGAATCATATTCTGCTGTGCTTTATATAATTACTGCCAATATAAAACTATATTTTATTATTTCCTTAGAGGCATTTCTACAAGTATCATATAATCTGCTGAGCAAAGAATAATTCTGGCCTGTATAAACTCTTTTTTTTCCTTGCAAAGACTGCACATTTAATGGCAGAGATAAAGAATTTCAACTTTCTTTCAAGCATATTAAAATATCAAAAGATAATAAAAGTTAGCTTGGATTGGTTTACGGCGATGTATAATCCTAAATCCAAACTCTCTTTTATTATTCTGTTTATATAACAATTCAATTTTTAAAATCTAAAATATTGATAAGGTAGTTCAATAATAATGACATTATATAATTTGCATAAAACATGGGAAACTGAAATTGTTTATTTAAATGATGTTGAATGCATTTCGAATATTGCTTCTGTGCAAAAAAGGGAGATTCAATAACAGTTCTTATGGTTAAAAATGGTGCTAATTTTGCCCCAACCAATCAGATATTATTTAACATTTGAAAGCTAACATCTGATTGGTTAGGGCAAAATTAGCACCATTTTTAACGATAAGAACTTTTATTGAATAACCCTGAAAATCAAGTGGTGCTAATTTTGCCCCAACCAATCAGATGTTATTTAACATTTGAAAGCTAATATCTGATTGGTTGGGGCAAAATTAGCACCATTTTTAACGATAAGAGCTTTTATTGAATCTCCCTGTAAGACTAGATTTCTAGAAATGTAGGAATTCATAAATGCTTATAACAGTGTATTGTATGGCTCTGTGACATCCTCTACAAGCAAGAAACAGAGCGTGAATAATAGCATAAAACAAAAACGATAACAACTTCTAGATTCAATCATTTCCAACATAGCAAAGAAAATGCATTCCGATATTTAGACATTATCAGGCAGTTTTTAAATAAATTCTAACCTAAGCAAACTGTCTGAAATAAAATAGGTAACATACCCGATTAGGCTAATCAACCTACAATTCATGGGTATAGAATAACTCAATATATATTTTCAAATTAAAATCTTTGCTAGAAAATAGGCGAATCTAAAGGTTGTTTTTCTTCCACTTGAGCACTGTATATCTCCATTCATTTTAAAAATCACAAATAAAAAAGGCACTATTGATATTACACCAGCTTTGTTCATATAGCAAAAAAGTAATGCATGCAGTGTTTAAACTTTCCTCTGCTACATATACTATTGGCCAACAAGATATCCCTATTGGAGGATGGTCTAGAAATTTTAGTAGATGATAGGGTAAGCTGCAGCTCCTTATCTTCCGTGTAGTACAATTAGTGAGAGGATCCGGATGGGAGGGGGAGAGGACCGGAGTGTAACCTGGTCAGTACCTTTACATTTCAATACAAAATGGAATGGTTAACCTTTTATATCCTGGAAATCAGCTTCACTTGTATGGAGTATAGAGGGAGGGGGGAGGTGCAGTGGCAAGAATTCTTATTGCAGTGACACACCTGACTGTAATAAGGATTCTCACCAGGAGAATCTTATGTATTTAATAATAATAATAATAATAATAATAATAATAAAAATAATGTGACATCCCTCTTCCCCTGTATACTCACCATGGAGGCTGAGAAAACACCTTTGCCAGCAGAACAGCACAGGCATGTTCCTTACTGTCCTATCCCTGAATACCACCTATTTTAAATAAAAGCAAAGTTCTACCAGCAAAAACATGGATGAGCTATGGGATCTCCAGTTACACCCATCATAGAAAGCCTTTACATAGAGTAACTGGAAACACAGGCTCTTAATACCTTCAAAAGCATTGCACCCATCCACTGGTTCAGATACGTGGGTGAAAGATTGGATAAAATCCAGCAGAAAGAAAACCAACACACACAGATCAGTATTTGATGTTTGACTCCCACCACCCTTTAGATCACAAGCTGGGTGTCATCAGAACCCTGCAACAAAGAGTAGAGAACATCCCCACTAGCACAGAGGTGAAGGCTAAATTCTTTGATCCAGGACTCAGCCATGTACCTGCATCTTAAGGAAAAAGGACATATATTTGAAGATTGTAATGTCTACATTTTGGCCAAGGTGTGTGTGTGTGTGTGGGGGGGGGGGGGGGGGGGGGTTCAATGCCATTTGTCTGCATGTACAATGCTGTTTTAATGCCTTACCCATGGCATATGCCACAATGCAATCAACACCTTGCATTCAGAAGGTCCCTAACACCTGTCTGTCATATGCTGCTTGAGGCACATTGCAGGGTATTTATTGCCAACATATTTTTATACAAGTCATTCTGAATTGAGAAAGCCAGTTGGGTAACTAGAGAAACGTCTTCAAGAACTAATCTTCTAGTCTAGTTGATCTAACTGAATAGTATAATACTGTAGGTTAAAAAATATGGAACAATTCAGAAAATAATGCTAATGCCACCTAAAATCTTCATTTCTGCTTTTTAATCAACTTACATTTTAGGTTTAGGGCAACTATTGCCTCCAGACAACACTGAAAGAGAAGACATGTCAGACTTTTGGGGGGCACTAAATTGACATTAAAACAGACCCAAAGACTCTAAATACAGGTAAATACACACAATTAAACAAAAACACACCTGGATGGTTCATCTGAAAGATACCTTTTGTAGAAGTAATGGTCCAGTACGGTGGCTCAGTTGTTAGCACTGATGTCTTGCAGCGCTGAGGTCCTGAGTTTGATTCCACCCTTGGACACATCTGCAAGGAGTTTGTATGTTCTCCCCGTGCTTGCGTGGGTTGCCTCCTGTGACTCCGATTCCCCCCACAATCATAAAGACATCCCAATAGGTTGTATGTGTCAAATAAATGTGCTAAGGTTGTAAGCTCTTCAGGGCAGGGCCTGGTGTGAATTTATACATGTAATTGTAAAGCGCTACGGAAGATGTTGGCGCTATAGAAATCCACATAATAATAATAGCTTTGTTGGACAACTTTTGTGAGGGGAGGGGGGATTTCATGGTGTGGATCCCACATAAATATGTTTTATCTATAAATATTTATTGATGTGTGTTTAAACTAAGCTGTGATATGTAATTACCTGCCATTTCTGTTGAACATTTTACAAACAACATTAGCATAACCTTCTCATTTGTAAACATTTTGATTCTGTGTTTTATACTGTAAATACCGATTATATTTTCATTTCCTGTTTTAATTCTGCTGTGGTAGAATCTCATCAAACTCATTAACACAAAGTCCCTCGGTTCCTAAATCCAAATTTTCCATCCAAAACTGGACGCATTGTTCGGATTTCAGGACTTCCAAGTGAGTTTTTCGTTTTTATCGAACGTTCAAGTTATTTTTGAAAATTCTCAAAAATAGCTTGAACGTTCAATAAAAATCAAAAACTTGATAAGAAGTCCCGATTTTAAGTTCCGTTTTCGGAATTTCAGAAACCTGAAAATGGAACAAAACCCGTCAGTTTAGGCCATCTCTATTAAAGGGTATGTCCGGCCCTAAAAAATTTTTTCTATTTATGTCCAGCTACCCCCCAAGCCCCAGTTTCGAAAAATTCCAAAGATGCTCCTGAAGGGACTTACCTGACCTGGTGAATAGAGATGGTCGAACTATTGAAAGTTCGGTCCGTTTTAGAACTTCCGAACTATTGGGAAAGTTCGAAAGTTCGAAAACTGACCCATTAGTCTATGGGAGGCAAATAGTTTGAAAAGTTCGAGTCAAATACAACTAAAATATTAATGGTTACTTAATGTAAATGGCTGTGGGACCTGGGAAATGGTCTGATGAGCATGTTCCAATATCCAGGACTTTCGTAAAATCGATTTTACTCTCACACGGGCTACTTTCGCACTCTTGTGTTCGAACGTTTGAGGTAACATGGACATTTTACTCGTGGATTCGATACTCGCGTTTAGGTTTTAATGGACACTTTACTCGTAGATTCGATGTTCGCGCCTAGATACCATGGACATTTTACTCGCGGATTAGATGCTTGCATATAGACTTTAATGGACACTTTACTCGCGGATTCAATGCTCGCGCCTAGATACCATGGACATTTTACTCGCGTATACGATGCTTGCATATAGGCTTTAATGGACACTTTACTCGCGAATTCGATGCTCGCGCCTAGATACCATGTACATTTTACTCGCGGATTCGATTTCGACATTCGATTATAATCCCTTCTTCCCATTGACTTCTATGTGCAATCCAGGATCTAAAATCGAGCCTGGAAAGTGGGTGTAGTCATTCCACCATTACTTTCCCCACCAGAAAGCATGGCCACCATGCAATGGCAGCGTCTGATGGTGGAATATCTCACCCGGCTGGGTTATGACGGGATGGCGATCGGCAACCCCAACATTAAGGGGCGCAAACGACGCATAATGCGCCACTTGCAGGCAAAACTGCGGACGCAGTTTCGCATTGATCTGCCCACCTCTCAGCTCCAAAAGAGGTGGTCAGACCTCAAACGGCAGAGACGGAACTACGTCCAGGACATCCAGCGGAATGTCCAAGGCAAGTATCACATTTATATATTAAATTTTATCTGTGATTGAGTTGTATAAAACACCACCTTTTGCACCACTAATCAGGCGGTTCTGCGGCAGATCTTTCTGACAAGCTCTGTCTAAGTATCACCACTATACGAAGTTACTGCACTTTTCTTGTTACTTTTATAGCACTTGTGATTGGCGATAGCGCTTTGCAATTTTGCAAACCGCCACAAACGATTACGGGGCCTTTAGTGCTTTTCTCCTAAAGGACTCAAAGTGCATATGTTGGTGTTAATTAGTGTTAGCAAATTTTAATGTAACAGTTAATGTTAGTAGATGTTAGTTAAAGGACAAGTACACACGAAAAATATTTACAATACTAATTAATACAGATTTTGAAAGGTCTTTTTCATAAACGACTCAAAGTATATATTTTTTAATGTTAGTAAGGGTGAGGCCACACTGCAACGCACAGGAATCGCGCACCAAATCGCATGCGATAACGCTCGCAATTGTGTGCGCAATTCTTGTGCATTTTGCGCATGCGTTTTCACCTTTTTGCATAATGGAAACGCATGCGTTAACGCACCAGAAATGGTGAATGCATGCGTTTCCAAAACATAAACGGACGCACAATCGCATGCGCTTTGGAAATCGTGGGAATTTTCGCGTTCCCGCAATTTTATTTTAGTGAAAATCGCGGGCGCAAACGTGAATGCGAAAGGCGTGCGCAAACGCGCGAAAAACGCGCTAGTGTGGCCTAGCCCTTAATGTTAGTTAGTGTTAGTATTAGTAAATGTAACTGTTAGTTAATGTTAGTCCCTGCAAAGTCATAATTAGCATATGACAGCCAGGTGTTAGGGACCTTCTGATTGCAAGGGGTATTTAATATTTGACTCCCACCACCCTTTAGATCGCAAGCTGAATGTCATCAGAACCCTGCAACACAGAGCAGAGAACATCCCCACTAGCACAGAGACGAAGGCTAAAGAAATGAAACATCTCAGAGGAGCCCTTAAAACTTGTGGATATCCAGACTGGGCTTTTGTCAAAAGAAGTAGAAGGAAAGAAAAGAACATGAATACCAAAAATGAAGGGAAAAAGCAAGACAGGAGAAAGAACATGGTCACCCCATATGTAGCAGTGGTTTCAGAGAAATTAAGAAAATTTTTCAAAAAACACCATATCCCTGTCTGCTTTAAACCAAACAACACACTGAGGCAGCAATTGGTACATCCGAAAGACCCAATACCGAAATGCAAGAAAAGCGACATCATATACACAGTGCAGTGAAGAGTGCTCTGATTTGTATGTGGGGGAGATCAAACAGCAACTGCATGAATGTATGGCAACTGCATGAATGTATGGCCCAGCACATAAGAGCCAATTTCTCGGGTCAGGACTTTGACAATTGTAATGTTAATGTATTGGCAAAGGAACATGACTTGTTCAAGAGAGGTGACAAGAAGGCCATTTATGTGAAAATAAAGAAACCAAGCCTGAATATAGGTGTGTGTGTGTGGGGGGGGGATTGACACCAACTGTCTGCCATGTACAATGCTGTTTTGACACCTTAGATTCTTGTACAAGTCATTCTGAATTGAGAAAGCCTAACTGAATACAACAGATACAGTATAAAGGATATTTCCTGCTAGCACTGTAAGCTGTAACATAACCAGCACTGGTCTGCCCTAAAGTCTCAGGTAGGAGCATGACCACTGCTGGAAAAGAGCATCATCAGCTACATCACAAGCCCCACCCTGAACTTCTTAATACTTTTTAAAGCTAGCCACAAGCCTGAAAATATTTTTTTCTCCTTAATGTGTCCATAGGTAGATAAGATAAGGACAGAGAATGGTTTCAGGCCTGTAACTAGCTTCATACAAGATTGATTTTTGGAGGTGGGGGCTTATGACACAGCTTATAACACATGCCTGTCACAGAGACAAAGAGACAGGGCAGTCTGGGAAGTGTAACAAGCCTATATTACAAGCCTATAACTTTCCAGAGAAGCTCAATACATCATGCTAGGCTTATTTAAAAGGTATGAGAATGTTCTTTTCCATAGAGGACACTTGCATGAAGACCACGGACTGTAAATTCTTGCCTACCTACTGCTGCTCAAAAGTTATAACTTGTTCCATAGAATCATGTGCATTTTCTTTCAGTTTATACTGTTATAAGGTTATAAGGTATAGAAGGTTATTAGGGCTAAAGGGCATGGCCACCACATCTAACCCACTACTGGCCCCATTGTATAGTGTTAAAACATCCTTACTATTCTCCTCTGCTCTTTATGGTTCTCCTGCAGTGCCTGTTCAAAGTTAAAAGAAAAGTGAAGAGTAGGAGTTGACTGTTTGTCATCCAGTCCCTGCTTCTTCCTTATTCTCCCTGAGAACACTGGCATGCACAGGGGAGCCCTGTCCCCTCTTAGTCAATCACAGACGCGGCTGCCAGTCTGGCCCCTGTTTGCAACTTTCTATCAAACAAGGAGCCAGGAGCAGAGCACCAAAAGAACAATCGCTGGTAAGTCTATTTCTGGGGGGTTTCTTACAAAACGGACTTAGCGGTTGGGAGTGGGCAGGGGTACCCTACACTGTTTGGGGGTGGAGATAGCCTTTAATATAACTATAAAATAGTTTAGAGGGCTGATTTATTAAAACATGGAACATTTTGCTGGACCTGATCCCTTTCGTTTATAAATAATTCCTTAATAGCTTGCTTTTTTCCACCGTGTTATTTTTTTCCATCTCAAAAACTGTTCAGTTCAAACTTTTTCTTCTCAATATTTATTTCCCTCATTTAAGAAAACATAAATTGCCAGTCTTGTGTTATGTTTTTGTTCGTGGACAGTATGATAGAATATGCCACCCTACTCCTACGTGTCCCTGTAAATGGGATGATTGACTTTAGATAAGTGTTAATGCTTTAATCTTTGATAGCTTAACGTATTATTATAAATAAAAATTAAAAAATTAAGAAAGTTGATTTCAGAAAGGCCCAGACTCTGGTCATCCTAGGTGAGAAATAGCATTTGGGGATGAAAGTTCACTTCTAACA
Source organism: Hymenochirus boettgeri (assembly GCA_019447015.1). Lineage (NCBI taxonomy): Eukaryota > Metazoa > Chordata > Amphibia > Anura > Pipidae > Hymenochirus > Hymenochirus boettgeri. The sequence goes on along the minus strand of CM033470.1, from coordinate 31,487,986 downwards.
GCATATGGCCTAATTTCTAGCCATGTTTTTTTATCTATTATCAACATTATAACACTTCCATTTTTGGAGACTTAGTAACTAATGGTATTAAAATTAATTTACAAACCAGAACATAAGGATGCAAGGTTATATACATCATATAATAGATTTGGAAGAAACCGTGAAAACAAAACTTAAGCCATTTGGGTACCATAGTAACAGAAAGTTTACAAAATTTTTCTGAACGCTTTAATTTTAACTCTTTTTAATCTTATTTTTTTTAACTTAAAGAAGAAGAAAAATAAACACAATGTTAAAACAGTTTCTCCTTACCCATAAATCCCTTATCTTCTTCCTATTGTCCAAATAAGAATAAAAGGGAATTTTTTTTTAAATATTTTAAATTTATATTTTTCAGGAGATTTATTTAAAAAAATCTGAATTTATCTGAATGCAAACTTACCTTTTACCCATAACATTTTCTTTATAGCACTAAAATGTTTCTGGCATTTTGGTTAAAAACACAAATCCCCTTTATTACCTCAACCTCACAAGCTCATCCCAATTTTAGAACCCCGTTCATCTCTGCTCCATATGGTTCTCCAGCAATGCCTTAACAAAGTCCAGGAAAGTGAAGAGGAGGTATCTGTGAGCCATCCTGTCTTTGCTACTTTTTTGGGTAGGGGCTACCTACCTTACCCCCAAAGTTTGTTTTAGGAGTGGACATGCCCTTTAAGACTGGAAAACATTGTCCCATCTCTGACAGCCATCATTGGTAGGAAGAACCAAAGGTAATTTGACATGAATAATATTTAAAAATCAGGGCCTAAGTTCATCCAAAAACTGTTTATTTATTTTTTTTAACAGCGAATTTGAACCATTTAAGGGAATAGAAGGAGTTTGCATTAATACAACCAAATGTGATACTAAAGTGTCTAATAGAGATAAACGAAACTGGCACATTTCATTCCGACAATGGGCCCACAGAACTTACTGGCAATTCAATTCAAACCCAATTGAATTGGAATTTTTGATTGCAAATTTTGAGTATTTGATAGCATTTTTATTAAACTTCTATTTGAAGTTTCAAGTGGCATTTTCGATTTTTGACTGGAATTTTCAGAATATTTGATTTTCGACATTTTAAATTTTTCACTAAAAAGTTCTGAGTTTCAAAATTTCGAAAAATCCATCGGAGCCGCAGATTTTTGAAACTGGCAGTTCCAATTTGAAACCAAGTTCCCGTCAAAAGCAGGATTCATCTCTAGTGTCCAACCCTCTATATTCTACATAACAAGAATAGTTCCTTCACTGAATGATATATTTCAGAAATACTATTCTGACTTGCACTCACATAAAGGAGGTGCTTAATAATAGATTCATAATAAAAATATACCCTATGAATAAAGAAACATACTCCACGGTAAAAAAACAAAAACCTGCATTTAACATAAGCAACCCCCTCAAAATAATAATAATACTAATAATAATAAAAGAAAAAATACACTTACTAAAGGCAACTTTAATTGTAATTTTTTTAATCTGACCATTATTCCATTTATTCAAAGAGCTCAACTCTTTTCTACAGCTCTGTGCCTGCTTCAAACCAGTAAAACAATGGGAGGTCCCATTTCTAAGATTCCCTAACATTGAAAAAAGTTTTACATTTTCTACAGAAGTAAATGGATCAAGATGGTAGAATGGAATTTTCAAGCCTTTAAATCAGTCTTTTCCTCTTTACAGCACAGATCTATTCACAGCATCCTGTTATTTACTTCTCCACTTATCCATCTTGTGTTTCAGCTCCAAAAACTCTGCAAACTAATCTCCTTGTAGTTCCTATTCAGCATTTCTTCCGCCTTTTAATAAAATGGATTTGGAAAGCAAGGGAAAAAAATTAAAAAAACATTTGGATGAAAGACAAACATTTAATCACAGACAACAAGTATCCTGTGCAATGCTGAACTTCTCCAACCTTGCATAGCCTAAGATGTTGGCAAAATATTATTTTCTAAAAGAAATAGATACTTAAATACTAGAGATGAGTCCCAGATTCAAAGCAAACTGGGTTTTGTTTCTGAACTGCTGGTTTAAAAAATCCACGCATCTGGTGGAAATCCAAAATTCTAAAATTCTATTCAAAATTGAAAAGTTGAAAATGACAAAAAAAAATCGAAATCACACTCAAATTGGGTTTGGATCAGATTCTCAGAATTTGAGTAAGTTCTGCAGAACCACTCACATCTCTACTATACTGTCAAGAACAACTTGTTAAATTTTTAAATATTAGAGTCATTTTCTTTCTTAACATTACATATATAAATATGTTCATGCTCTATTTCTATAAAAGGATTTCTGAAATTCTGTTCTGTAAATAGGTGCTACATTTGCTAATCAAACGTGTGCTTCCCTGGTTTCCTTTGCCAGGAGCAGTATTCCTTCGGTACCCTATAAACCTATTATAAGAAAATCTAGGCTTCAGCAGAGAAACAGGATACCAGTAACGTTACTGTACTTCTTTGATTGTCTTCCTAATGTAGTGCTCAACACAGCTCCATATGAGAATTTCATATATCAAAGACTTCGTTGGTATGTTAGGATAACCAGAGCAGAACAGAAACAGAAAGAACCTTTTCACATCTTTAATACATTTCTGCATGTACTAACAATGGTTTGTTTTTGCCACTGAAATTTTATCCAGACTTTGTGGAGCTTTGTGGAAGTCATTTAGTATCTATTTTTGTAGTTTTCATTAGTGTGATTATTAAGATAATTTAGCATCTCTAAATTTGGAAATATACATAAAGATGTATGGCCAAAGGTAATGGTATTGCAAAGTAGACAACTACCGATTCCCCAGTGAACTTAGCCATTCAGAATGGATAAAGTGTTGAAATCAATCAATCAAGAGGCAAATTGGAAAGAATTTGTGTCTGCATGGGCTGTATTTCACCTGTATCATAGCTAGTTATGTAAATGACATATTGGTCTTCTAAATTATGGAATCTTATTACAGAAATGCTGTGGTTTATGTTGGTAATAGTAGATTTTTGGTAGATCAGCTACTGAAAGTAATATTTTGGTCAATCTGGCCAAAATATCTGCCATGGTGACTAACACAATCTATCATTTTTGACTGATTTGTAGGCAAAATCGGTAGGTCCAAGTGATAGCTCTTAATTTTGTTATTGGTAGATCTGTCAGTTGGAATATCTGCCCTTGTGTGCATATAACCCTTAGTTCTTTTGAGTTGCCTTAAATGCACGTCTTGGTCTGTTCTGTGGTCCAGCTTTAAAGGTCTTGTTTACCAAGAAAGCCATCCATCTTCTTTTTTTTGTATCTATTATTTATATTTAGAGAAGAACAAACTTCCTGATGTTAGGTTGGTTTTCAAACTGCCGAACTTCAGTAAAAGTCCAGACTTTCAATAATTCACAAACAGAGCCATTCATGTAAATGGGAACAAATAGTTTGAAAGATTTGGATTAAATACAGTTAAATAGCAATGGTAACGTACTGTAAATGGCTCTGGGACCTGGGAATGGTCTGGGGAACATGGCACTATCACCAAAACTTGTTTAAACACTAACTTCACCCAATGATCAGGCAATTGTCTGCATTGAATTTTTGAAGGTTACGAATTCAGCAGTCAAATAACAATGGGGCACAGGAGGAAAGGCTATGGAATGCATACCAGATATGAATTTAGAAGTCACAAATAACAATGGGGCACAGGAGGAAAGGCTATGGAATGCATACCAGATATGAATTTAGCAGTCACAAATAACAATGGGGCACAGGAGGAAAGGCTATGGAATGCATACCAGATATGGATTTAAGTCACAAATAACAATGGGGCACAGGAGGAAAGACTATGGAATGCATACCAGATATGAATTTAGAAGTCACAAATAACAATGGGGCACAGGAGGAAAGGCTATGGAATGCATACCAGATATGAATTTAGCAGTCACAAATAACAATGGGGCACAGGAGGAAAGGCTATGGAATGCATACCAGAAATGAATTTAGCAGTCACAAATAACAATGGGGCACAGAAGGAAAAGCTATGGAATGCATACCAGATATGAATTTAGAAGTCACAAATAACAATGGGGCACAGGAGGAAAGGCTATGGAATGCATACCAGATATGGATTTAAGTCACAAATAACAATGGGGCACAGGAGGAAAGACTATGGAATGCATACCAGATATGAATTTAGAAGTCACAAATAACAATGGGGCACAGGAGGAAAGGCTATGGAATGCATACCAGATATGAATTTAGCAGTCACAAATAACAATGGGGCACAGGAGGAAAGGCTATGGAATGCATACCAGAAATGAATTTAGCAGTCACAAATAACAATGGGGCACAGAAGGAAAAGCTATGGAATGCATACCAGATATGAATTTAGAAGTCACAAATAACAATGGGGCACAGGAGGAAAGGCTATGGAATGCATACCAGATATGAATTTAGAAGTCACAAATAACAATGGGGCACAGGAGGAAAGGCTATGGAATGCATACCAGATATGAATTTAGCAGTCCCAAATAACAATGGGGCACAGAAGGAAAAGCTATGGAATGCGTACCAGATATGAATTTAGCACTCACAAATTACAATGGGGCACAGGAGGAAAGGCTATGGAATGCGCACCTGTTGGAAGAGATAGAGAGGAAGAATGTCAGATCAGCAGATTCCCTTGTTAAACTCCAATATACTTAGACCATCTATACTTTGGATGATCTAGACTTGAGATGATTCTTTCCTGGACAGCAACTTAACCAGCACAGCTCTAACCCCAGCACTACATTTGATGTTACTGAAAACGAACGCTATATTCGAGGGTTAGCAAAATCGACCGCTTTCGAGGATTATCGAATACCACATTCTAAGGTTATGGAGCGCTAAAGTCGAGGGATATCGATTCGAATGTTAGATAATTATCAAAAATTATCAAATGTTCGGAATCCCGAATAGATCAAAAAGTTCTGGTTCATTCGCACTGTTAAAGTTTGGCTCGAACTTGGGTTTGAGTTCGGTTCTGGCACAACTCTATTTATATTATACCTATATAAATTCTTAAAATGTTAATTTACAAATGTTTATTGGCATATTATGGTATCTGCTCTATTAATAATTAATGATTGTTTTTACTACTTTATAGTCATAACCTACTGTAATTTTTGCACTTTTCTTTGTCTGAAAATGATCTAGGACTCTGGCACATGTAAAGTAATTTGTTTAATAGTAAATAGGGATTTCACAGATCCGCCGGAACTCAGACTTTGTGGGTTTTTGTGGGGTTTTTTCCTATTTTTCTATTTTCCTATTTTTCAATTCTGAAAATACTATGTGGAAAGCCTAAACAGGAAGCACATGAAGTTTCCAGTACTGGCTGGTGTTATTCTTTAAGATTTTGAGCTTTGATACGTGTTCCCAGACCATTTTCCAGGTCCCTGAGTCATTTACAGTACTTATTGTAAATGGGTCTGCTTGCGGATTTTCAAAATTTCAGATTTTTTTTTTTAAAAATCCACAAATCTGCAAGCAGAACGGATTTCAGTGAGTTCAGCCAGCTCTAATAGGGATGTGGAATTTAATTTCTTTCAAGATTTGTATATTTGTACAGTATTATTAAATTAAATTAAAAAAAAAACATACATTATCCAGATTAAAGATGGCCACAGTTTAAAATCCTTTATTTCATACATTTATCCATTGTTTCCCCTTGTCGTTTAAAAGCTACTGTACCAATATAATTTGTTTGCTATCAGAAATAGTTTAAGAAATAAAATAGGGTATTGCTAACATTTTGCCTCTCATAAGACTTTTTTGCCAGCAAATTTTCACCTAAATATGAAAAAATTGCAGATGAAACAAAACCACAATTAATTAGCTCTAGTCATCATTTTAATTTGTAATTTAATCTCTCCCTTTAAATCCCTTTTAGCCATTGCATAGTAAGAGTATTTTTTTTTTTTTTTGCATCACACTTTCTATATATTTCCATTCATCCCAACGTACCTTAGGTAGGGAACTGGGGCAATTCTGTCCCTCTCCTGCCCCACACAGTCCCATTCTGAATTGTCAGGATGTCCAGTTTTGCATGGGACTTTCCGGTATACTGGGTAGCACTTGTATCGTTTACACCTACATTTAATAGTAAGAATAGAAATAGAGATTTAATTGTACAGAACAATTGTGGATTATTAATATTGTCAATATTATTTTTTCTTTTTGAGATATTGACCGTGAAACATTGTTTAGCTAGATAACATTATTGTAATGTAACATAAACAACTTTAATTGTTTTTATAGTATTCTAAGTGACTCCTGAGTCTTGTATCTGCAATGTTTCAAAATAAAACTAACTCTCATACAAAAGAGAGACAAACAAAACAAATACATTATGCAGAATATGAATCCATTTTAAAGCTTACTAACACAATCAGAAAAAATAAAAACTGATTTGTTTACCTTCCAAATAAAATTAATATTGCCTTAAATGAGTACAAATTAAATATGGATTATTAAATCAATAATGACATCAGAGCTGTACCTAATTTAACTACAGTAAGTAAATAACTGGTAGTTATTTGGGGTCAACAAAAATTGTCATTTACACTAGTATACTGTCGCTTAACTTATTTACAGCCGTGGACTTGAACTATAATATTATTGTGCAGCGTGGGTACTGCATTTTTTACACCACAAGCAATCTAATACCAGGTTGATCCAGTTGTTATGGGTTGTGCTGTCAGTTCTTGAATTTATAGCATCCAGGGTTTTCATATGCTGAAATCATTTTATTTTCTCAGTTTTCCTTTTTTACGAATGTGCAATTGCAATGTTTTAGGGATTCTAAGGTCCCTTTCTTTAGGCATCAATGGAATATACAACAATCCTGTAGCGTCCATCACTCATATATAGACTCCCACAGGAAATTACATTACCCCCTTCCTTCATCCCTGATAGGATAGCCCTGTTCAACCTGCAACATGTTTAAATAAAACAAATACATTTTATAAAACATAAAGTTTATGACAAACAGTCTGGAAAAACTTCATATCCACATGTGCATATCAAAGTTCCTATTAAGTCCTGATGGAGACAATCAGGGCGATGCACAGAGCCCCGCTATCGGCAACCCGGTGCAAACAGCCCAGCGATGTTATATGCCGATAACGGCGCTCGGAACATCGCTACTTGGCGCTGTTCTATTCCGGCACTTTCAACGCCAGCTATTAGCTGCATTGAAAGTGCCGCAATAAAATGGCGATTTCGGCATATAACATCGCTTGCGGCGGCTGCACTGTTAGCTTTCGTGTTAGCCACGCAGCCGCCGCAAGGAAGGCGCTTAAGTCACGCTAACCGATATAACATCGATTAGCGTGACTTCAACTCCAAATCATGAGCGATGTGCCCGTTTGTGCATCGCCCTGAATGTTTTTAAAAAAGGTTTATCCACCTGACCTCCCTTTGTCTCAATTTAAGGTTACCCAGAATAATAATTTTTTTAATTAAAAGATGGGGTTTAGCCAGAATCACATATATAGATATTTGTTAGACTAAATTAAATAAGAGCTAAAATGTCTATGATGATTTAAAATAGTTAGGGGCCATTTTAGGGATCAGTTTTTAAAAAGTTTAAGAAAGAATTTGACAACATAGGCAATTTTTGAAATGTAATTCTTCTACTTTCCTTTTATTTGTAGGCTAAAGGCTTCTGCTGTGTTTCCTACTACATCTAGAATGTTTACACCATGCTTCAGTCAGTATGGCATCACTTGGCACAAAGTTCCACAAAGAGCCCTTACATCCAGTAATATTAGAGAGTCTTCCGTTTACAAAGAGTGCTAATATATACTGAGCAATGGTATAAACCATTATAGGGGGGGAAAACACAAAGTGTACATTCTAAAGAACTAATTCTAGAAATTGTACATCAAGAGGATATTAATATTTGACAAAACCTATTTTTCTTAACCTTTCACAACTCTTTATGCCTATTAAAACAATGTATCAAGGTTATGTCTCAGTGTCTGAAAAAAGTTGTCTATGGTTCTCAATACTAACAGAAAATTGATTTACATTTTCTATGTGTGGTTTTGTTGCTGGAACATAATATGCCGTGGGAGTATGTCGATGCCTGTGTGCATTTTGATACTAGCAGTCTCTGAAGCTATGACTGCACTGTACGTGATATGCCTACTGAGAATTGGAATAGGTAAACAAATGTTGGCACAAACAAGTATATGTACATGGCACAGTTTCATTTCTAAAAAGGAAAATAATTTGAAATCTTGACTTTTTTATTTGTTAGAACCAGTACAGAGAACATGACCTTTTCCAACTTTGCCCCCAGATTTATTACTCTTTATTCTTTGGATGGGGGGTTGATCAATTGTTATTGCTCATTTTATCCTTCCTTGAAAATTTATATGGATGTGCCTTGAGATTTAGAGATTTATTATTATAAAATAGATTCCAATTCTGAAATCAACATTTAGTAGATACAGTTTGAATAACTTCTCAAAGTTTGGGAAGTTTGTGAAACTGCTTGGGAAAATAACTCAAATTAAAAAATATCTTATAGAGCCCCTGCAATCAATGTAAAAAAAAAACTACCAAGGTTGCTGGTGTAAGGAAGTAAATCCTAATATAGACTGTGACTTTGGGGTTTGCCTTTAAAGTTCACATGTTTGCAATTCAATCAGATGGGTTAAAGGGGCATGACTAAGTGAACCACCAATTTGATGGCTTAAAAAGCTTTAGAGTCATCTTTTCCACTTTAGGGGAATCACACCCCCTTTCATCATGATCAGAACCAACCTTGTTAACTGGTAGAGAGGAACGAAACTGGTTAGTTTTGTTCTGATTTTTGGTTCTGCAGAACCTATTGAAGTTCCAACACTTCAAGTTGAAGTTCTTACTGATATCCTCTACCAATCTGTTTTTTGGGTGAACATGTCAGATATGGACAGTTTAGGGATCCTGGTGGTCATTTAAAACTTTTCTTTCTTTTTGACAACAGAAAACCATGCAAGAAAAAATATGTTCTGTTGTTTTTTGGACCTTTCTTTGGTTAAATGAAATTAACTTTTTAAAGCTGCTAAGAAAATATACAGTACTATAAATTATTTATATCAATTTCTGATTACAGGGTCATTCAGACAGGCAATGAGTATGTTTCTCCTGTTTAATGGATGGGCAGATACGTTAAAATACAAGTTTGCATATTTATAGATTTTTAAGCTTAAAAAGCCTTGCAGACCCATTAAAATTTGACTGTTTGGGAAACAACATAAAATTATATTACAATAAAAAAAATTTAAAAAATTCTCCGTTGTGGCTTTAATCATACAGTAATTAAAGCAGAACCCAAAACTTGTAATTTTCTCAGTTTAAAGATGTTAGAATAGTCCTTACAATATTAATGAAATTATCACTTACAGTAATTCTATGGTAGTTGCCCTAATAAAAATTGAGTTGAAATTACCTGCAGTTTTGTTTTTATTTGGTATGCAATAAACATTTTTTTTTAATGACAATGAAAATTTCACTCATAAAGAGTTTTATTTGTTGGAAGTGGTTTGCCTGCAAGCTTTTCAGTAAAAGTTATCATTTTAAAGGGTAACTTCAGCTTTAAAATATTATTTTAAGTTATTAAGTTATTAAAGTTATTATTTTAAAAGATTACCCACCAAAAGCCCACTTTCCTTATAATCTTACCTGTCTCAGACACTCCCATGCTGAGATATAGCAACTATAGCTACACACAGACAATCCCTTGCCGGAAGTCCCTCCACAGCCATACAGATTCTTCCTGCTGCCAATGTACTTTGGAATTTGGCCTTGCAGGGAACTGATGGTATCCACCTTAAGGTGGTCATATACTGATCCATGTTACAGTAATGTTTGATGAACATGAATGTTGAATCAATGGTAAATGTAAGTACAGTAGCGGTTTTAGCTGTAACATTTTCACTTACTGTCATGGTTTGCAGTCAACAATATGGGTGTAAGATTGGTCCCAAAATGCTTAGCCAGGAAAGCTGTTGGAACATAACATGTGGAATGATAGAACATTACGCAGGGGGATTCTGACATTAGAAACCTACTTCACATTCTTTTATTTCTGGACCAAAGCCAGTATAGTAATATATAAGTAGCAGAGTTTATATAACAATAAAATGATGTTTGAATTCTCCAAAAAAATATTTGAAACTAACTGCAATGATCCTTAGGAAAGCCCTTTCTAAACATTAGCTTCAATTTATTGAAAATTATAGTTTTCCTTGATGAATCCTTCTAATAAGCACAACATAATTGTATTGATTGTGTCATTTAGGAGTCTTACAGAAAAATAATTGTTAAGTCTTTAGATATTTACAGCATGACTGGACTGGTCTGTAAAATTATGTAATTACTAATTACGGTGGTCAAAATGTTATTAGACCTGAGGAAGGTACAGTATTTATAGACCTGTAAGTCTGTCATGTGAAGCAGTTATAGAGTGATTTATTGAAATTTTGCAAAAATTTCATATGAATTCTAATGTGTTCAATGGAAGATGAACTTTTGCAATGCGGCAACAAAATCTGGAATTTACTGGATGCACAAGATGAAAGGCGGACATGCCTTCAGAATGAGAAATGTTCTGTGAACCACAAGATCTGGGCCTACTCAGATAACACTGTGTGCTACCTTAAGTTTTCACCACCTCATTAGTAAGAGTTGCAATATTTTGCTTGTGCTCTTAATCTGCTGCGATCAATCAGATATAACCTTTTTACTGGTCTATAACATCTTATTCCATCTGATTGGTATTTGCTGATTAAGGGCATGACCATTTTGCACTGTAAGAGTGAAGGTAGGATAGCCATAAAATGTTACTTTACTTGTATCCCAAGCCAATGTAATTAAATGGTTTCCATGCTGATCCAGTCCAGAATTTTGTTCTATTAATCCTCTGTGGGTGGAGCTCACTAATTAAAGTGTGGTGTAGCCTGTTTTTGAGGGGGAGAGTCTGAACAGGCAAGGAGCCTGTATGTCTGCAAACAGGCAGTCCAGAGCCTTTGTGTGATAGAGGTGTAAACCCTAGTAGGGAACTAGGTGCAACCAGCCAATTCTCCAATGATAAATCAAGAACCAAGCATGAGTACTGGACTATATTTGGCAATAGGCCTGTGTTCTAGTAGTGAGGGACACTTATAGTGTATTAGTAAGGCCAGAGGGGCACAGGATTTTTTTTTTTTTTTTGCTAACCCAGTTTTAATAAACCCGAGGTAAGATTAAAAAAAAAAAACTCTGTTGCCTGATTCTATATGTTAAACTGTTCCCAAAGGCTGTCTTACCTTGGACACAACGGTCTACACCAACCTAAAATGTTACAGCATCTACTACTATATACTGTATGTGGTTTCCAGTTAGAACAACTGGACTTCTAGAAGACATTTTGCTAGTAATCTGACTGGATTTCCCAATTTTGAAAGACTTGTACAAGAATCTGTTGGCAATAAATACCCGGGAATGACGTATGATGAATGACAAACTTCATAAATATTGCACTTATTACCGTAGTAATTTATATGATATGAACGGCTGATATTGCCATAAGTCTTCCAGTGATGAAAACTAACATAGTTGTTTGGTAAGCAAAGAAATGGTTTATTATGTACTGTTCTAAGAAAGCTTGGTATCACATTATCGCTATGAAAATAAATTAAATTCTGTTTATTAACAGCCTCTGGCAAACATTTTGTATTGTATTGGTAAGTGGAAAAGAGCTGATAAAACCTTCTCCGCACCGACATAATGATGGCTTTCATTCAATTTAACAGTCCTGGTCCACAAATGGTAGTTAATGAGGGCATAGTAAAGTCCAAGGAGGCATCATAAATGCTTTATGCCAATAAAGCAACAAAGGTTAAAAATAATAATAACAATAATCCTCAAATCTAATTATTTTCAGGAAACTCTGCGCCTACTCTCTTACTTAGCTTGTCGCTTTCTCGTATGAATGTAACGATTCATTGCTCTGCAGGTGACTGGATATTTTGATAATGAAATTGGCATGACAGCATAGCAGGTTGTTAAAGCCATCCAGCAATAATGTACTTTAATGAGTAGGAACTATCTTTTCACCATAACATATGTAACAACATGATACCATAAAATCTGTCACATTTCAGACAACACCCAATGCTTAATAGCTGTTCCATTAGTAATCTTGGAGTGATTTATAAAAATGTTGTGAAACACATGACAGTTTATATTTTTATTTTTATTTAGATGTAGGAAGCCCTGACAACAAATTATCAGCGATGTTCAGGTAACTTTTCATTCCAGTGTGGCTTAGAGGAGAGGAAATAGAAGAGTGCATATTAGCAAGGGTACACTTAATTCAAATGGAATATTTATTATGGATATAATGACGAAAATATCCCATGCTGTGAAAAATAAGGGGAATGTAGCCTTGCTGAATTACCACTGTTTTCCCCCTTAATAAACAAACTGTAAACTAAACTTTCATGCTTTAAATGTCAGATGTGTTTCACAATCTGTACAAAAGCACTTGGGGGCTTATTCAATAAGAGGTGCAAAATTTTGCTTGTGCTGTTAATCTGGTGCAACCAATCAGATTTTATCATAAAAAATTTAAATATGACTTGATTTTGTGTCCACGCAGATCATGTATATCTCTGCATGTATATCTCTGGTTTGGGGACAGAACTATTGGTTTAATCATCAAAATTTTGTCTTAAAAAATGGGTTTTATATAGAAATTTTGTGGGTTTGATGCAGAATTTCAGTTTTGACCATCAAAATTCCATGTTAAGTTTGTTAACATTTCGCCACCATTGAAAAGTCATTCCTGACTCTTATCCCCTCAGTAATCGTTCGATTGTATTTATATAAAGGCGTTAAGTTCGGCCATTTAAAATTGACAAGTCTGAGGAACCGAAAACAAAAAAGTGCTCATATATGTAACCCGTCAGTGGGTCCTTGAAAGGTGTCAGTACATTATGGAGTGTTTCTTAATACTAATAAGGGTCCAGGGGGGATGTTAGACTATTTTTCAGCATTTACTGCAATACTATCGCTAATTTCTGATTTCACTAAGAACACTTTTTTACCTTTGCTTTGGACTATTTTGTCTTTTTGCGGCAATACTGGACTTAACGCAATGAATACGGCAATGTCGATGGTGCACATCGCCTATACTACTGCCGCACATCACTGCGGTGTTACTTATTGCAGAGAAAATGATTGGCTTTTCAAATAAAGTGAAAATAACGATCATTGAATCCATCAGAAAGCACTCCAGTTCACCACCATTCCACAGTTTCTAGTGCAATTGATCTTTTTTACCTTTAAGCTTGTCATCTCCTTTCCCAAGAGATTGGGTACATTTTTTTATCAGACAGCCGATAGGGTCTTATAATATAATAATCGATAATCAACATGTGATATTCTATCTGGGGCATTTGGGGTTTCAACGTGAATTTTATCAAACAACACATATTGTATTGTTTATATAAATAAATATCCAATCTCCTAAGTAATATCAGAGAATAATAAGCATCACCAGTCAAAAAAAGCTCAAAGAAATATGTCAATCCCTTCCTTATCTCCCTAAAAAGATGCTTCTATAATTAAAAGCCCTCAAGGAAAAATCATAAAGTTATGGTGGGGACATGGTTATTTACTTCAGGAGCTTCAAATGAGAACTATTCCCCCAAACAAACCCCTCCTCTCTTTAAAAGCACCTAAGATGAGGGCTAAACCCTTCCTGGTTTTACACACAATCAGCCCTCATACTACCTCTATTTCCCTTGCCAGTTCATCGATATCTGACCAGTTCTGCCCGCTCCTGTCATTGGAGGACATGTTGTGCAGAGATGGCCAAAGTCACTGAAACCTATTATGCTTGCAGATTCATAAATATTTTTTTTTTAAAAATCTGAAAATTCAAAAATTTGGGAGTTAAGAAATCTGAAAATTCCTCAAAAAAATTAAGGTTATAGCAATGGTAACTTACGTACTGTAAATGATTCAGGGATTCAGCAAATCCTGCTTTGGCATTACTCATAGTAATTTTGAAGATTTCTAGAAATTTAAAATTCCTAAAATTTAAAATTTTCAAAATTTCTTGAAATCTTTGAAAATAGTTCTGTGGATCAGAAAAATCCCCCTGAAATCTGCAAAGTCTGAGTCCCAATGGATCCATGAAATGTGCTTTGGAACCAGGTCTGGATCCATCTCTAATGTTGTGCAAAAAACTTGTCTTACCATTAGTCAGACTGTGAGCGACAGAATTATCAGAAATTCAAAAGTCGGAAGTTATTGAAAATTCGAAAATCAAGATTGAAAAAAGAAATTGTGGTTGAAAAATACCAGTTGAATTGGGTTTGAATTGGATTTTCAGAATCTGAATAAGTTCAGTGTCGTTTCTCTCTAGTTATCATTATTTGTCATTGTAGTAGAATATGTTGTTTTATTATTGTATTTCTTTCTTGCTTCATTCCCTCATTGCACAGAGTGTTATTTGTGCTCAGGTTAGTCTTCGGTTCCTTTTTTGGAAGGTTAGATACTTGGGGAACGATGCAATCTATCAAAACCTGAACCATTTGCTGCTTGTTTGATTTATCAATATTTGGTACAGTTGTCTCTCCTTTATTCTGCTAGGAACAACACTGAATCATTAGTTGTTTGTTAGCCTTTGCTACTAAGAGATCTGTATCAAGTGTAAAAAATAGGTTAACAAGTTTCTAAGGGTGCAAACCGCTACAAATGAAACCGTTTTCTCTGCGTTACAGAGAAAATCTGGACAAGTTAATGTTTAAAAATGTTTAGATGTCACAGTTTGATCCAGAAGCTAAAATAGAGAACTTTATATAGGTTTCCTCTATCGGATGGAAGTGGATTTGACCGACTTTTTAAGGAGAAGGGAAGCTAGAACACACACGTTAACTGTAAAAATCCATGGTTTCATTTATAGGGGGGAGGAACAATGTGGGGTCAGACACTAATAGAAAAAGTGAACAGTGCAAGCCCCCCACTCATGTCCATTTGCTATCCAGCGAACAGCTCTTTGCAGCCACACATTTAACAACCAATAACATTAGGTAAACTCTGATTGAGTCTTATCCCGAGTGTGGCAAAAGTAAAATGAACTGTAGAGCTGCTGGAGTGAAATATAAAAATAAATGCACATTTTTAGTTAGGGTAACACATGTGATATATCATTTAAATCTGGGCTATTAAATTTGATTACGATTATACTTCTGATTTTTTTTTTTTTTAAAAGCTTTAAATGAGGAACAATATAATACATCTGTTGTTTTTCTGTTTAAAAAAAAAAATAATAATCACAATATCTGTCTAGAAGAAGGTGGCAATACTAGGGAATTAGGTTTGGAAGAGGTTTCAAATTACAGCTTAACATGAATGGCCAAATTTAGTTTTTAAGAAAACTCACTGCATGAAGATGTTTCTGAATTGAATTGCCTATTGGTCGGTAATGTTTAGTTTCCATTGGCCAGAACACATTGCAGATGCTGTAAGTAAAGCACATTGTTGTATTGTAATTATAATTCCTGAAATGTTTAAAGAAATTTCTATACTTCAAAAACACATTTCGAAGATTCTTTTTCTGCAAAGAATAATTTTATGGGCAGTAACAATGTATATGGGCAGTTTATGGGCAGTAACTACCTCCTGATTACATCCTAGAGCTGAGCGGCAAGTTGTTACATTTAAATATACATTTAGAAAAGTTACATTTTTATAGAAACAGAATGGAAGCAAGAAAAAAAGGCAGTAAAACCAGCCAAATATTTTGTATTGTTTAAGGTAGGCTGTCTGTAATGTACATATACTTAATGTACGTATACTTGGTTGAAATAAAAATGCAGGGCAATAGCATCTTTGAAAGTCTTATCAGGGACCTCCATATTTGCGTGGAGGTATCTGTATAGAAAATAAGTCCATAGAGACAGTGAATACTGGGGTCAGGGGGGTGCCCAATATGTGCACATGCTCACAAGACTAATTGAAGACAACATGGGCTGTGAGTGGTGCTGGTAACAATATGGAAGTATTCTTAGTTATGGAACCTTCTTCTTTCATGTACAACCATACAACTTACTAGAGATGTATCTTCAAATATATTGGTGTTCTGGGGAGTAAAGCTTTCACATTAGGGCTAGAAAAAATTAGGTTTAGTTCTCCTTTAATATTTCATATGCATTACACATACATACATGAATCAAAATGTCTTTTTAACATGTCTTTGGACTCCCTTAATGCCCCATTCAGTCTTGAAGGAACAGTAACCATGGCAATCTTAGTAATAAAGTTCTCAAATGAAATGCCAAGGTATCGAGTTAATGAAGGATCAATACCCTTTAAGTAAGTGAATGTTCTACTCGTTAGTCATTTTCTGTTATTACAGATATTTGGTTGTGCAATGTCTGCTAAGAGAAGAAATCCACAGCCTTGACTGTTCCAATTCAACAAAAAACTTAGGTATGTTATCCTTAATCTGTCTTCTTTAATAAAACAGAGATACTGTAGATCCTCGAAAAATCATTTTGGGATCACAACAAAATATGTTTGTGACTCAATTGGTCTAACAGGGAGATAGAACAAAGTGAAACTCTGTGAAACTGAAACCCAGGTTTCAGTTAAAAAAAAAATAGTTGGCTAGAATATAACACAAATGGTATCAATCTACATAAACACATTAAAAAGTGTATTAAAGGATTTTTCCAGTGTCACAGTGTTGTGCTCGCTTAAGATTTTCAACATTCTGTTATTTATATTGCCAATTCATCTGGTCTTGTAAGTAATCACACAAGTATCTGAAATATTCCTGTCCTTTTTAATGCAGCAAGGTCAACAAACAACTTTCTGCTGTATCAGAAATGAAGGATGAATATGAGAGCAATCTTAATCATTAGGCTGAAAAAATACTCTCAGAGAAACCTCATTTCTATATTTTCTCCCTTAAGAAATGTGAGCAGCTTCATATTGTGCCTCACTTCTTCATTGTATAATGATTCCATCCCTCATCTGGGACAACGTTCTTCTGTAGATCCTAGAGGGTTAATACCTTCCACAATTATACTTGGTGTCTTTCACTTTATAGAAAGCAAGGTCAGCAAAGGATTTGTATCATGATATGAAAGAAAACACTTGAGATAAGCAGTAGGGGTGATCAGCAGACAAAACTCATCTACAGACTAGCAAGAGGGCACTCAAAAAACTCTCACCATTCAGCTGGACTGTATTTTCAGCATCATTTTGTTAAAACATGATATTCATTTTCTATCTTTGCCTTGGTTGGCTGGTGTATAAATTAACCCTTTTCATGTTAGAATTTTCACGTAGGTGTGGAAAGTTTAATACCTTCTTTGCAATACATCGTGTCACAGATGGATTTTTTTTCCCCTTTCTTAATTCTGTATCATGAGCAGGAATAATACAACACAGATGTGCTTTTCTGATTACTAAGGATGTTAGAAAAATTACTGATGCTGGTGATTTTTTTGGACCTAATAGGGAAGGTCAAAGATTTTTGTTTGAATTACATTTTTTTTGTTGCTGTTGTTTTGTTTTTTGTCTTTTATATTAGTATGTAATCCTGCTTAAAAGTTCATAAATTGCAAAATAACAAGTAATATCTATTTCAAATTTAACTAACCTCTAAAACAGCATTAATCCCAATGAGAAATCATATTCAGCTAATTAAAAGTTAAACAATCCCCTCTGTATGTGATCTAGTTCATGATATACATAAAGCTTATACTAAAGTCTGTACTTCCCTATCTACAACCCTAGTTTGTGTTTACTAATCAGCTTGCAGTCAATGGGAACTCTGCCCGGTGAAAGTAAAAAAAAGTCCTCTGTTTTTGTAGAGCTATCTGTAATGGGGTTCATACATACAATAATCCCAATCATACGATTGTCAGATTGGTCCTCTAAAACTTTTTCCTTTGGTTCATTACAGGGAAAATAATGTTGGACAATTGGACAATCACCTATCCATGAACTGATGATCATACGATATTGGAATATCACGATATTGTACAATTGGGATTGGTGCATGTATGAGCCATATTAGTCAGAAGTGGGATGGTGCTTTCTAGAACTTGACTATAAGTGATTTTCTCTGTGTGTATCTCTGGAACCAGGCCACACGGTGTGATAGCAGTAGTGAGATTTTGTATCAACTCTTTAGATTAATGTTGTTCATAGAGATGGCATCCGGGTCCAATGCTGCTAGTTACTCTTTTTCTGCACATTTTTATATGTAAACAATCAAGATCATTTAAATCGATATTTTCTTTCCCTTTATCAATTCATTTTCTATTTCCTAACACATGTTTTCTACATACACGGATCAGTCTACTTCCCTCTTCATTGTGTGTTTACTTTTCTGTGAACCGTAAAATGCTTGGATTATTTATCTCCAACATTGCAATTGTTTTCTACTTCTGGGTGTAAAGAAAATAAATAAATAAATAAAATGATTATGACTTATTTTTAGCAGTGAAAATGGAAAATGTTCAGATCCTGCAGCAGCTTCTAAATGCATAATGAACTCTTATTTTTCCCGTTGCAGTTTAAGAGAGTAAAAAATAAAATAGTTGTGCGGTTTATTTTCAGACTTAAAAACGCATTGGACCACAGAAAATATCAAGCTTACTGCAAAAAAATGTTGTTTTTTTTTAAATGACTGTGAAATGCTAATTATTTTGTTTAGGTGACACAAGGCTCCACTAAATCTGTTTTAGGTGACACTGCAACGTTATTGCAATCAGCGCTGATGTAGCTAAGCTAGTTAACATCCATAGACCCACAGTTCTCTGGGAAGGAGTATAAATTCCTTACCTTGGCTGATTTCTGATCTAAATAAAATGTTGTAGCTTCTCTGTTCAACATCATTTGCATACGTCGAAATCCCCGTTGGATGTGTCCTTTTTAGAATTGGCATCTGCTGTGATTCATGTTGTAACTTAGACAAGCGCTGAAATTTGATCTTTCAGATAATGATGGTTTCACATTAGGTTTTTTTTTTCCTGGTACGTTTAGTCTGATTTGTTCTAATTCTCATCTTATAAATATATGTATATTTTTAAACCAAATGTGTGAAGCACCTAATTAATGAATCTTGCTTTGAACAGATGGTATGTTTTATTCATTGTGTACTTTTATTTTTCAATTTAAAAAAAAAATCTGTCCTCCTTTCTTACAAATACTAGTTGAAATCTTAATTAAATTCTTTTGAATGTTAGTCAATAGGGTTGGCATTTTAAAGGAGAACTTCTACTAGGAGAGTCTATTAATAAAGGGAACTTTAGGTGTAATGCAATATGTCTTACCTCCCTTTCAAAAACCTGCAGGAGGCAGGAAGAAACTTACTTGGTCCTCCGCTGTTCGTCAGGTCCCGACAGTGTTCCTACTGTACTCAAGTGTGCAGCTCATCTGCTCCTGTCAAAATATACACAGGATTAGTGATGGACACAAAACCGAACTCGAGCACAAGTTCGAGCCAAACTTTATGAGTTCGGACGAAGTTGAACTATTCAAACTAGTTTGGGTTCAGACTAGTTCGGATTCGAACTAGTTCGTTTTTCTGGCTTGCGGCTGTATTTTTGATAATTATCGTATTTACAAGCCATTCGCTAACCCTAGAATGTATTGTTCGATAACCCTCGAAAGTATCATTCGTTTTTGGTAACCCTCAAATGTACGGATCGTTTTTGCTAACCCTAGAATGTATCGTTTGCTAACCCTGAAATGTAGCCTTCGATTTTCGGTAACCCTCGAAAGCATTGTTCGTTTTCATTAACCCTCGATTGTATGGATAGTTTGCGCTAACCCTCGATAATGTATCATTCGCTAACCCTCGAAAGTATCGTTCGTTTTCGATAATCCTCTTAAGTATCGTTTGATTTTGGTAACCCTCGAATTTATGGTTCTGTTTTCATTAACCCTCACCCGACAATTGCTCACTCGTGTTTAGGAAGTGTTTTAAAACATTTTGGTGATAGTGACATGTTACCCAGACCATTTCCCAGGTGCCAGAGCCATTTACAGTAAGTTACCATTGTTAGTTTATCTGTAAATCACCCGGATTTTCGAACTATCACTCCCCCATTGGGTCCGAATTTGGACTTTCGAAAGTTCAAAAACGGACCGAATTTTATGAAGTTCAGCCATCTCTACACAGGATGGATCAATAGTATCCAAGGAGCATTCATCTGGGGTATTTGTAAAGAACAAATATTTTATCATTAGTAGAGCATGGAACAACCCCAAATCATGAAGAATGTATTTAATACATTCCTTACATTATTATTCTTCAGTTGTGCTTTATTTAGCTTATCGCCTCTATATCTAATGTTTCATTTAATGTTGTCAGTCTTGCAGCCCTTTGCTATTGTTTATTACCCTTCATAACCTTAATCATTGTGGCAAAAAGTTATATTGCATATTTTTTCTCCATATGTTTTGTCTTTTTATTGACATTCAGATATTCGTGTTAGCTTGAATGACCCTAGGAAGATTTTTATCTATACAGAACAAAAGGTTCAGCCGATAACAGATTTTCTCTTTTTATGCCTTTTTTTGATGCTTATTTTAAGATCAATCTACGTGATGCAATGTCATTTTGTATTCTTTTTATATACATATTGGAATAGTTGCTATTTTGACATTGTTGAGCGTTATTATATAGCACAGCACACCTAAATTTCTTTTAAAAATATGCCTTATATCATCCTATAAAATATCATGTCACAAAGACGGTTCAGATTGAACATGAAGAGACACAGCAATGTCTTTACCAAACACAACACCTGATCAGAAATGCTTTACAAAATTTTAAACATACTATAGCAAGGAAAAAAACCCTAAACAACTTAAAACACTTTTTTTGTGCTCATTCTTTTTACTTTTAGAAAAGTCTTAAATCTGTATAATCAAGACTTCCTGCAGCAAATTACTTTTTACCTGATGGTAATACTGATGATATTAAAAAGTTATTTTAGAATTGTTTTCTAATGGAGCACAATTTTATTACCTAGGGCTTGGGCTCATTTTAGGAAAGGATTTAAAGCAGTTAAGTCATTGATTATGAAAATGAAAGCCTTTGCACATAGCAAAGGCTGTCAACCCATAAATGGTAAGTACTGATAGGTCATGAATCAGTTGATACAAACTGTGGAAATTGCAGCATGACTTTTCACAAATTGGCCAATAGTGTTCAGTAGAGATGTTCAAAACCAGTGAGTTTTGTTTCATTTTTGATTTTCAGAATTCCCCCAAAATTTTACAATCCGAAAGTAAAATAAGCGTAGTAAAAGCACGGTAACACAGTAGATAGCATAGGCACCTGGGAAATGGTCAGTGAGACACGTACAAAAATGTAAAAAAACCCAAACGGGTATACACTGGTACATTTTCGAGTTGTGGGTCAAACATTCAAGGGTTACCGAACATACAAGGCTACTTTCAGTAACCCTCGGTAGTAGCCACAAATGTTTGGTAACCCTTGAAAATACATTAGGGAACTCCGAAATCCCAGAATTTGGTTCCAACAAACTTTCGTATTTCGGAACTTGCGGTTCCATGTCGGATCCAGACCCGCATCCCTTCTCTAGTGATAAGGCAAAATCTGTATTTAAAGATGGAACCTTTTGCAGACAGGGTGTTTAAATGTCGAAATGCATATTGAAAAATTGCAAATCAATGTCGGATTTTAATTTGAATCAGATTTTCAGTTCTGTGGAATTCTGACACATTCCTTAGAAATGCTGGCAGAACAAAACTCAATGTTTTTGTTAATATCTACTGACCAACTTATCAAAGCAACTGATTGTATTTAGCCATCAAGAAGGGCAGACATTAAAGCAGCAATACAATGGCAATAGGATTTTTTTTGTATATTTATATATAAATATAAGAAAAATATATCTTTATAACCAAAAAAGTAGCATGTACAATTCACATAGACATTTATAAAACAGATTTGCGATACTAAATGCACATCACACTTATTCTTCTCTGTAAGGGTTCTGTTTGAAAAATGGTCTAGATATGATATGTTTTAATAGAATAATAGCATAAATCCACAGAAATACATAATTCAAACATAATTTAAAAAGTATATATATATATAAAATAGAAATAATGTATAATATATTAGAGATTTAGAGATGGCCGAACTTCATAAAATCCATTCCAAAATACTTAAAATCCGAAATCAGACCCAGTAAAGTCAATGGGGAGCAAAAAATCCAAAAAGTTTTATTGAAGGATACAGTAGCTCCACCCCAAATACAAAAAAACTAGCGAAAGAACCTTGGTCCCTCGTTCCTGGCCCCTCCTGCTGGTCTTCCACATGGATCAGCAAAAGGGGCTGTACCAGCATCTGTGATTGGCTAAAACTCCAAGGCTGCTGGTCTGGCCTCTTTTGCTGATCCATGTGGAAGAGCAGATGAGGGAACAAAAGCTGATAAGTACCTTTACCTGTACCATATGGAGCAGAAGATATGTGTCATTTAACACTACACAGTGGGATCAACAGTGGGGAAAATTTTAGTTGGAAGGGTGGACATTCCCTTTAAAATAAAAGTGTAAATAGCAATAGTAACATGGGGAGATGATCTGGGGACCAAGAAATTATCCCATATGTGGACTTGAGGGGCCACAAATTTGGCAAAACTCCCATACACGCAATCGAGGATTCACGAATTCTGTATTATCCCGATATATATGGAATCGAGTGTTAACAAATGATGTAAATATACAGAATCGAGGGTTTATGATCGTTTCTACAAATTCCCTAAATTCTAAAAATCAATCCCGAATTTGAAAGCCCTCGAAAGTTCAATAACTATCGCAAAAGTTTCTGCGAGTTCGAAAAAACCCCAAATCCGAAAAGTCAAAGCAAGTTCAGATCCATAAAATCCTATTCGGAACGGGGTTCCGGATTGAGTTTATCTCTAATTAGGATTAAAGTTCCTGCCTCAAAAAGCTTATGATTCAGGATTGCATTGTAGAGCGCCCTTAGAAATTCATGTTGTAATTGGAAAATAGGATCGTTTTTAACAATCAGAAAAACAACTCGACCCTAAACTGCTTCTCAAAACTTATTTCCCTGCTAGAAAACGTCTGTTTTAAAGTTTCAATGGGAAGAGTGACAATTACACAGAAATCAATTAATTCAGCAAATTTACAGCACCAGATGTTAAAAAGACCAACACATTTCACACATTGAAGGCTCATATATATATATTACCATCTGAATGAATAATGTGACTTCACAGAAATGTGCAAAAAAAAAAAAAAAGTGTATGAAAAAGTCAATTCAATTTCATAAAAAGTTTGCTAAAGC
Organism: Hymenochirus boettgeri; assembly: GCA_019447015.1. NCBI lineage: Eukaryota > Metazoa > Chordata > Amphibia > Anura > Pipidae > Hymenochirus > Hymenochirus boettgeri. The sequence continues at coordinate 31,464,585 of CM033470.1, read as the reverse complement.
GTTTAGTGGAAGTCATTGCTAAACAATATGTTGCTTTAAAATTAATTAAAAATGTGTGTAAGCTTCTTTTATAGGTGTAAAATATCAAGAACTGAGCAGAGAAATCAATTTGTTGAATATCTTGGTGGTCAGTAGGAAGTGGCCTGCTCATTAGTTGTAGCTAAAGATAATTTCCATAACTGAAGCGGGCCATGATGCAAAATTTGGGTATGGGCCCCCCAACACCGCCGCAAACACAAATCGGCACTGCAAAACAAATAATCATTTGTAAAATGCTTTGTATATAACCACTGGTAAAATAGTTGGCACAAAGATTGGTTAAATGCTTGGCATGCAGACACTGATAAACTGATTGGAAAACTGGCACTGCACACAGCCAGACACTGGTTACATGCTTGGCTCGCAGACAATGGTAAAAATGCTTTGAACACAGACCACTGGTAAAACAGTTGGCACACAGACTGGTAGTTTTGAAACCTTAGCACAAAATGGGGCCCCCTTACTTAGCCAAGGGCCCTGGTGTGGTCGCATCCCCTGCAGCCCTGCTAGCTACGCCCCTGCCATACACTGTTTTGGATGTTAAAGCTGTTTCAATATTTGTTCTAATAAACATCATATTGGCTTTGACATCTTCCTGCCAGGAGCAGAACTACCAGGGGAGCAGGGGGGGGGGCAACCGCAGGGGGCCTAATCTTCTTATTTTCCCTATGAGATATAGCCTCCTCCCAGAAAACCACTGTGGATGAAGCACGGATAGGGGCCCCATAATAGTTTTGCAGTGTGGACCAGTGATTCCTAGTTACACCAATGCTTTCTGTCCAGCGGTTCTTACCTGTGACGTTCCCATGGTGTACCCATGCCGGATTACTCTCTACGATCAATGTTACGGCTGTAATATCATTCGTAATGTATATTGTGAAATCCGGTTATGGGGAACATAACAGGTAAGTTACTCAGTGTATTGGCAACCTAAGAGCCAACAAGAAAAAATAATACATGAACCCATAATGCAGATCAGCACTGTTTATTAAAAAGGGATAGCATATACCTAACACATCTGTTCCAAACACAAACTTTTCTGTTTTAGCTTTTCTGCCTAGCAAGATCTCTGCTGTAAGCTGGTTCATTATTGTTTGAAGAAACTCTTTTGGTGACAGTCTGTTCTTCTGTCTTCTCTCCCAACCCCCCTGTGTAGAGTGTAAACGCTACTCATTTCTCCATTCTCTTGAACGTATATTATATTTTCAACTGCTCAGTAGAACTACATTGCATCTAAACAAAATAGTTTTTGCAATGCCATAAGGGGACATTGTGCTCAATTTAAACTGTTTAACACGTCGGAAATATTTTATTATTTATCGATAGAAAACTTAGAAGTGCCCCTTTTTTGTACAGTATAGTGGATAATGTCACGGTTATGGTGGGGGTACATTATCTATTATAATCCTCCCTCTTCCTTTAGCATTTTTTTCAGATATTACCCCCACCTTCTGTTTTACAGATTTTTACAGATTACCCCCCTCCCTTCAAATTCAACACCATATAAAGGTCAATTAAGGTCACTGAATAACAAGGTGACTTCTTATATCCTATTATTCTTATTCTTATCCTTTCCCATTATTATTATTATGGTGGGGGTACATTATTTATTAAAATCCTTTCCTTCCTTAAACATTTTTTCAGACACAGAGAAACAGACCCCCAAGGAACTGACCCCTGGAACACCTTGCAATCAGGAGGTCCCTGACACCTTACTGTTATATGTTAATTGGGACAAATTCCAGGATACTTATTGTCAACAGATTATTCTACAAATCATTCTGATTTGAAAAAGCCAGTCGGATGACTAGCAAATAGAAATGGCAGAACTTCATAAAGTTCGAATTCGGACCCATTAAAGTCAATGGGGAAGTGATAGTTCGAATGAAGTCCGGATGATTTAAAGCTAAACTAACAATGGTAACTTACTGTAAATGGCTGTGGCACCTGGGAAATGGTCTGGGGAACATGTCACTATCACCAAAACTTTTTTAAACACTTCTTAAACAGGATCGGGCAATTGTCGGGTTTTGTGCAAGCTACATTCGAGAGTTACAGCCAATTCGAGGGTTACCCAACGATACTTTCGAGGGTTAGCGAAAATAGAACTATAAATTTGAGGGTTACTGAAATAGAACGATACAGTCAAGGGTTAGCGAATGATACATTCTAGGGTTAGCAAATAGCTCGTAAATTCAAGTCCGAGTTCTAGTCCATCTCTACTAGCAAATCGTCTTCAAGAACTAAATTTCATGTACAGTATTCTAACTGATTACCACAATTATATCCAAGTCACAATACTGTATTATTTTTTTTTAAAAAGCTCTTAGTTGTGTTAACTCTGCCAGCCTTATCACACTGAATGTAATTCACTCTCACAAAGTCAGTGTAAACAAATTCAACTCTTCATATTAAACTGCAGTCTTGTACCATGACAAATCCATCCTAATAGAAGACTGAATGGGAATTGAATTAAAAATACTTATTTAACAAAACCAATCTATTAATTATAAAGTAACAAAGAGTTTTGAAAACTATAATGATTAAAATGAGTTGTGATACTATAGTACCTCCAATACAGGTGTAACTGCATTAGCCTACGCTTTATACTTTAAAAAACCTCACTTAATAAAATCTTACACCTTAAATCACAGCTATATTGAAAAACGTACCTACATAGGCCACTGCTAAATAACCTAAAAAGAAACCGTGACTGGGATATTAATGAACATTTGAATGTTGCATGTTTGTGAAAGAAGGGTTTTGCAGTGTTATTTTGTCTGTAGTTCACTCACTGAATTTCAAATCCGTAAGCTATTTTTGAAAATTTCTATCCACTATGCAGTGTTTGAGTAAGATCTGCTTATTTTTGTTTCTTCTTTGTGATTTTATCCAGAAACTGGAAATTACTGTTGCCAAAGGCAAAATTTATCAGTCAAGGCTACCACTGAAATTTCATCCTTAAACTATATTCTGCAACCAAAATGGCCAAACTTTCAAATTTGGACTTTCGAAGTTCGAAAAATTCGGAAATCAAAAATCGGACCTATTAAAGTCTGTGGGGACTAGAGATGGGAGAATATTACAGTCCGATTTTTGATTTCCGAAGCTTTGAAAAAGTAAAAAAATTGGAAAATGTGAAATCATACCCTTTAAAGTCAACCGGGACAGATAGTTCATAATGTTCAAATAAAATACAGTTAAAATAGTAATGGTAATTTACTGTACATGGCTCTGGGACCAGGTAAACGGTCTGGAGAAAACCTGCAAATATCCAGAACTTGAAATAAATGGAACTTCACTGTGCTCTACTTTGGAGCGTCTGCATTGGACATTCAATAATTATCAGGAGAATTCAATATTTCTTTAAAAAATTCAATATATTTGCACTGAACTTCACCTTTATTTTTGCAATTTGAAACATATAGGGGAAAGCGGGCAAAGGGTAACACTTTATAGCATCAGCACCCTTACGTTAGAATAGGCTTACTACAGTTTGCCACCATATATGAGGAGTCAGGCAGGCTTGGCTCTAATGGACCCCCACATTAGCTTTTCTCCCTCATAGTGCAAGGGAAAGTGGGTAAAAGTGTAACATTTCACAACTGCAGAACCATTGAGTTAGAGTAGGCTTACTGCAGTTGTATGCCATTATTGTTGAGGAGCCACTCAGGCTTGGCCTCTCAGGACATACCCCACACCACATTCTCTTCTATTTCCCACAGTTTGCATTATATAGAGGAAAGCAGACAAAAGGCTAATGCTTCACAGCAGCAGAACTATTGAGTTAAGCTCACTAAAGTTTGCGACCATTGATGAGGAGCCAGAAAGCTCACCACATAGGTTTCTCTACCTCATAGTATGCATTGTGCAAGGGAAAGTGGGTGAAAGGGTAACACTTAACAAGGCACCTGTCGAGCTGTATTTTATACCCAGGGGGTTGGCACTGCTAAAAATAGCTGTCATTGGTGAATTTGGGACATGTGGCTGGATCTTTTCCACAAATTAGATAAAATGTTTGAAAAGTCAGAGTTCGAGTTCTAGTCCATTTCTAATTCTGAGTCAGAATTTCATTGAGGGAATTAACCAACATTTCACAGCATATTTCAAGTGGAAATAAACTCAGAGAGCTTGGCCATATTTATTCAATCTTTGTCAGGGGTATATAATATGATCCAGTTTCCTAATTGAAAATATCTGAAGTTATAAAAAGCACATGTAAATACTATGGACTTAGCAGGCCATACATGATTTTTCCATTTGAAAGACAGATGCAAAGACAGATGCTCTTCTTCAAGATGTTTTATTTGCAGACAATAGGCCAAAATAGAAAAATATTAAGTGAAGAAATTATTAAATCTTTACAGGACAGGTCAGAAAATTTCAGTCAATAGTAGAAGTACCTGAGAGGCTTTTGAGATAGTGTAGTTGATTTCTGTTCAATAGTTTTTACAAGAAAGCTCACAGTTGTTTGATTATTGGAGAATCGCATCAGTAAAGAATGGAAGATTGATTTCTACTAGAGATGCAGTGGCGTGGGTTTGAATAGAACCTGGTTTTGAATCAAATTTGTGGGTTTTTCGAAGTTCCAAAAAAACTTTCATAATATTTTTAACTGTTTTTTTTTATAATCAAAAATCTGAAAACTTTGAATTTTGGCAACTCTCAAATTGAAAATTGACTATTTGGCTAACTCTTAAATATAGTGATCGAATTCGGTAACCCTCAAATTCCAAATTTTTGATTGTAAAACCTTTGAATATTCAAGTCGAATGCAAGATATTGGTAACCCCCAAATCTAGAAGTCGATTTCATCATATTTTATATATGAGAATATAATGCGGAAGCCTGAAAATATTAGAGTTTTTTTTTAAAGTTTTGTTATATGTACGTCTTCCCCAGACCATTTTCCAGGTCCCTGAGCCATTTACACTAACTTATAATTGCTATTTACACCTTAATTTTTTTTTTTTTTCCCTATGGGTTCATTTTGGAATTTTTTAAAACTTTGAGAATATTTGAAAATGAAAGTCAACGGTTTCAAAATCTCCAATTCCTACTTATGGTTCTGTGATTCTTTTTTTTTCTTGTTAATAAGTCAAAACAAATCAATTCAAATCAAACTTAATGGGTCACGTGTTCAGTATGGCTACCTTCACTCACTGAGACTCAGTTCTTGATTTTTACATTGTCTTTATCATCTGTGTTAAAGGTTCTTTTCTATTTGATCAGGCTCAAATGGTAATAGTTTAATGTACCTAATGTGGACCAGAAGGTTGACTTTCATCTATTGTTTAAACTATGGCATATAATCTCTCAAACCAAATTCAAGTATATGCTTTCCCTTTCTAGTTTGATTTGATTTTTTATTCCTTCATCTGATGTCCATCTGTACCTTTGGGTAGCTGTATACTTGTTTAGAAATGTATAAAAGGCTGACCTCCAGTCCTTTATAAGGTGTTAGGGGCTACCTTATGAATTGGTGGGGCTGTATGAGCTATCGGATTATTATCTTAGATTGTTCCAATCCTTTGAGCCACCTAACTTTGAACCACAGGGCTTTAGGGTCAGCCCCCTAAATCACAAGGATTCCCTTATGCAGGAATGAAAGGTAAATGAAGGAATTATCTAATATTTTTCACATTTCTAATTCATTGTTTCTCCCAAGTTTTTTCTCCCTGGCAACAAAATAAGTGTGGGCTTTAGTCCAACTCTGTCTGTTTAGAAACTTTTTTTGTTGTAATGGCTCACTACTATTATCTTAAAGTTACATTCAGCATTTTCATCTGTTATCACATTTGACTTTATAAAGAGGAATACAAAGTATCTTCCAAATGATTATTCCTTTTTGTCAAATGTAAGGCTGGGTACACACAAGGTGTTTTTTCGGACAAATTGACCGATATTTTGGTGACCGATTTCTGACGACCGTTTGCCTGGATTGGGTGGTATGACAGGCAATCATTCTGTTTCCTAAGGATCGAATGATTCATCCTGGCCAACCACTCACTTGTGGCGATAGGTCGGCTAAAAATTTGCCCATGTGTACCCAGCCTAAAGCATCAATCACTGGATCACTGAATTTATTTATCTCTATGTTAAGATTTTTAGTGTTCCTTTAGCAAGCCTTATGCCATACAAGATGGCCTGATGCTGACTGCAGCAAAATGGATTCCATTCAAGCAAATATTATCCTTTGTCACCTACAAAAGCTATCTCCAGTTTTTAACTGTTCTGATTTTAAAAAAAAAGAAAGAAATAAAGAAATGAAACCCATTATTGTAATAATCTATTCCAGTAACTGCCTACTGTATTTTACTGTATGCCCACTGTATGCTGTGTAGTAGAAAGCAATAAACAAAGAAAGCAAATTTGCTTACAACAAATACAATTTCCAGTGTATTAAGTTAATTTAAAGGGGACCTGTTATTCCAGATCAGATTTTGATTTATTTATTTAAAGTCCATTTATCTAAAATGCCTGCATTACATTTTGTTTTTCTATTCATTACTTTAATCAGATCTTCCACTTTTCAGTCCCCTTTGCTCTCTTGTCCTTCTCATTGTTTAGTTTAGGCTAAAGCTTTCTTAATGCTTCAAGCACGGCTTACAGTATATACTGTACCTGCACTAGAGGTGAGGTGATATTGCAAAATCCCATCATAAAACCATACACATCCTCATGTAATTTTTTGTTAAAAGTTTGCACAACATTTTTAATAGTCACTAAGTCGGGAACACAATGTATTGAGAACATAAAGATAAAGAAAGAACATGTATGTATGTACAGTATGTATAATTTTAGTTATAAATAGAGATGGTCGAACTATTGAAAGTGCGGTCCGTTTTCGAACTATTGGGAAAGTTTGAAAGTTCGAAAAGGGACCCATTAAAGTCTATGGGAGGCAAATAGTTCGAAAAGTTCGAGTCAAATACAACTAAAATATTAATGGTAACTTAATGTAAATGGCTGTGGGACCTGGGAAATGGTCTGAGGAGCATGTTCCAATATCCAGGACATTCGTAAAATCGATTTTACTCTCACGCGCGCTACTTTCGCGCTCTCGCGTTTGAACGTTCAAGGTAACATGGACATTTTACTTGCGGATTCAATACTCGCGTATAGGTTCTAATGGACACTTTACTCGTAGATTCGATGTTCGCGCCTAGATACCATGGACATTTTACTCGCAGATTTGATGCTCGCGTATAGGCTTTAATGGACACTTTACTCGCGGATTTGATGCTCGCACCTAGATACTATGTACATTTTACTCGCGGATTTGATGTTCGCGTATAGGTTCTAATGGACACTTTACTCGTAGATTCGATGTTCGCGCCTAGATACCATGGACATTTTACTCGCGGATTCGATGCTCCCGTATAGGCTTTAATGGACACTTTACTCGCGGATTTGATGCTCGCGCCTAGATACTATGTACATTTTACTCGCGGATTCGATGTTCGCGTATAGGCTTTAATGGACACTTTACGCGTGGATTCGATGCTCGCGCCTAGATACCATGTACATTTAACTCGCGGATTCGATTTCGACATTCGATTATAATCCCTTCTTCCCATTGACTTCTATATGCAATCCAGGATCTAAAATCGAGCCTGGAAAGTGGGTGTAGTCATTCCACCATTACTTTCCCCACCAGAAAGCATGGCCACCATGCAATGGCAGCATCTGATGGTGGAATATCTCACTCGTCTGGGTTATGACGGGATGCCAATCGGCACCCCCAACATTAAGGAGTGCAAACAGCGCATAATGCGCCACCTGCAGGTGAAACTGCGGACGCAGTTTCGCATTGATCTGACCACCTCTCAGCTCCAAAAGAGGTGGTCAGACCTTTAATGGCAGAGACGGAACTACGTCCAGGACATCCAGCAGAATGTCCAAGGCAAGTATCACATTTATATATTAAATTTTATCTGTGATTGAGTTGTATAAAACACCACCTTTTGCACCACTCTAACCAGGCAGTTCTGCGGCAGATCTTTCTGACAAGCTGTCTATGTATAACTTCTATACGAAGTTACTGCACTTTTCTTGTTACTTTTATAGCACTTGTGATTGGCGATAGCGCTTTGCAATTTTGCAAACCACCACAAATGATTGCGGGGCTTTTAGTGCTTTTCTCCTAAAGGACTCAAAGTGCATATGTTAGTGTTAATTAGTGTTAGCAAATTTTATTGTAACTGTTAATGTTAGTAGATGTTAGTTAAAGGACAAGTACACACGAAAAATATTTACAATATTTAATTATACCGTATATACTCGAGTATAAGTCTAAATTTTCAGGCTTTAAAGTTAGCCTGAAAACCTAACCTCGGCTTATACTCGGGTCAAGTCCTAATTTAGATCCAAATTCTGCAATTGCGGATAGTAACCAATAGGTGGCGCTGTGTTAACCTGCATAGAAAGTTCCAGGAGCAGATCTGCCTTTACACTTCCTGCTTCCTGTAGTCTGTCAGCTGGACTCACTCGGCACTGTAACTGCTCATCTGGATGCTGTAAATCGGATGGGTCTTCTCAGTATGGGGCAAAAAAACAGCTGCTAGTACAGTGCAAATGACAGCTTGAAACTACAACTCTCAGGTGACATTTTTAACTATTGGGATCAGAGAGTCCTTTACTATAGGGGGTCAGAGAGTCCTTTATTATATAGGGTCAGAGGGCCCTTTACAATATGGGGTCAGAGGGCCCTTTACAATCCGGGGTTCAGGAGAATTGTAAATGATGGTAAGCTTAATTAAATGTTTACTGAACTTTGCCACTCCACATGTTTAGAAACTGAAACTCCCAGCAACAAAGCATGCTGGGAGTTGTAGTTTCCAAACATCTGGAGTGCCAAGGAATTGGAGGTTACTGGTACTGGATTTGGCTATTACTGTATGTGATTCATGTATGGGAATTCTGCTGTCCATTTAAAGGGCAACTAAAGTCTAAAAACAACACAGAATCAGAAGGCAGTAGTGGTGATAATTTCTACCACTTATACTCAGTTTTTACAAATTTTTCAGGTAAAAATAGGTACCTCGACTTATACTCGGATCGACTTATACTCGAGTATATACGGTAATACAGATTTTGAAAGCTCTTTTTTCATAAACGACTCAATGTATATTTTTTTTAATGTTAGTAAGGGTGAGGCCACACTGCAACGCACAGGAATCGCGCACCAAATCGTGAGCGTTATCGCAAGCGATTGTGTGCTCAATTCTTGTGCGTTTTGCGCTCGTGTTTTGCGCGTGTGTTTTCGCCTTTTTTCATTAACGCATGCGTTTTCATTAACGCATGCGTTAACGCACCAGAAATGGTGAAAGCATGCGTTACCAAAACGTGAACGGACGCGCAATCGCATGCGCATCAGAAGCCGCGGGAATTTTTGTGTTCCCGCAATTTCCATTTTACCGAAAATCGCGGGCGCTAAAATTTACTTTTTTAATATATAAATTTGCAGATGAGGAATCTATTTCTGCCAGTGATGCAGAGGAGGGAATGTCACCTCCACCAGAACGCCAGCACCAGCAGGGACCAGCACGCCAGCGCCGGCTGGAAAATATGGATAGGCGTCTGAGGCGCTTGGAGAGCAGGCAGAGGCACATGGAGGGGCGCATGCTCTCCATGCACAAAGACATTTTGCGCATTAAGCGCAAAGTTTTAAAAAATAAATAGGTGCTGTTTTTTTTTTAGCACCATGTTTGTTATTGTTATTATTATTGTTTATATATTTTTTTTTATTATTTTATTATTGTTATAATTATTATTATTAATATGTAAGCACCGAAGAAACAGGTGCTTATGTTTACTAAAAAAGTTAAACTAAACAAATCTCTGTGTTTTATCTTTACAAATGACATTAACTACAAACATACAGCGAGATTCAATAAAAGTTCTTATCGTTTAAAATGGTGCTAATTTTGCCCCAACCAATCAGATCTTATTTAGCATTTGAAAGCTAACATCTGATTGGTTGGGGCAAAATTAGCACCATTTTTAACAATAAGAACCTTTATTGAATCTCCCTGATAATTATTTAGGCTTTTCCCATACCCCATTGGCTTCTCTCCCTCAGAGTATGCTTTGTGCAAGGGAAAGCTGGGAAGGAGATAGGGTTTGTAGGAACAGCACCATTGAGTAGCAGTAGATTCACTTCAGTTTCACAACATTATTGCGGAGCCAGGCAGGCTTGGCCCCTCCAGACAGACCCCATACCCCATTGGCTTCTCTCCCTCAGAGTATGCTTCGTGCAAGGGAAAGCGGGGAAGGGGATAGGGTTTGTAGGAACAGCACCATTGAGTAGCAGTAGACCCACTGCAATTTGACAACATTATTGAGGAGCCAGGCAGGCTTGGCCCCTCCGGACAGACCCCTTACCCCCACTGCAATTGGACAACATTTTTGCGGAGCAAGGCAGGCTTGGCCCCTGCGGACAGACCCCACACCCCATTGGCTTCTTTTTTTAATAGGTCTAGAGGTCGTTTTTTTTGTTGTTTCTGTATCTGTGTGTCAGTGTCTCGTGTGTTGTGTGGTGGACCTAGTTGCTGACTTTAGCAGACATCTAGCAGGATTTGATGTTGAGCTGCTGTGTTGCTGTCAGTTGCCGCTGTCAGGTGTTGCTGTTGTGTTGGCTGCTGTGTGAATCGTACGTTGGGCCTGCCTGGTCGCAATAATGTTGTCAAACTCAAGTGAATCCTATGCTACACAATGGTGCTTTCCTACAAACTCTATCTCCTTCCCCGCTTTCCCTTGCACGAAGCAACTCTGAGGGAGAGAAGCCATGGGGTAGTGGGGTCGTTCCGATGGGGCCAAGCCTGCCTGGCTCCGCAATAAGTTGTCAAACTGAAGTGGGTCTACTGCTACTCAATGGTGGCGTTCTACAATCCCTATCCTCCTTCCCCGTTTCCCTGCACTGAAGCATACTCTGAGGGAGAGAAGCCAATGGGGTATGGGTCTGTCTCTGGAGGGGCCCAAGCCTGCCTGGCTCCACAATAATGTTGTCAAACTGAAGTGAATCTATGCTACTCAATGGTGCGTCTTCTACAAACTCTATCTCCTTCCCCCCTTTCCCTTGCAGAAGCATACACTGAGGGAGAGAGCCAATGGGGTTTGGGGGTCTGTCCGGAGGGGCCAAGCCTGCCTGGCTCCGCAATAATGTTGTCAAACTGAAGTGAATCTACTGCTACTCAATGGTGCTGTTCCTACAAACTCTATCTCTTCCCCCTTTCCCTTGCATGAAGCATACACTGAGGGGAGAAGCAAGGGGGTGTGGGTTGTCCTGTGGGGCCAGCTGCCTGGCTCCGCAATAATGTGTGTCAACTGAGAAGTGAATCTACTGCTACTCAATGGTGCTGTCCTACAAAACTCGATGCTCCTTCCCTCTTTTCCTTCGCATGAAGCAGAACACTGAGGAGAGAAGCCTATGTGTGGTATGGGGTCTGTCATGTGGTGGCCAAGCCTGCTGGTCCCATATGTTGTCAAAACTGAAGAGATCTACTGTTACCAATGGGTGCTGTTTCCTACAATTCCGATCCCCACTACATAGTCCGCTTCCCCCGCTTTCCCTGCACGAAGCACTCTTGTAGGGAGAAGAAGCCAAGGGGGTATGGGGTCTGTACCTGTGGGGGCCAAGCCTGCCGGCCGCAAATCATGTTTGTCACAACTGACAACTACTGCTACCAACAATGGTGGTTGTTCCTAAAACCTACCCCTTTCCCACGCTTTCCCTGGCAACACCATATCTGAGTGAGAGGAAGCAAATGGGGATGGGGTTCTGTCCGGTGGGCCAAGCTGCCCCCTGCCTGGCTCCTCACATAAGTTGTCAAACTCAAGGAATCTACTGCTCTCCAATGGTGCTTTGTCTCCTACAACCCTTATCCCATTCCCCTCTTACCGCTGCACGAACCATCTCTGAGGGAAGGAAGCCAGGATGGGGCTTGGGGTCGGTACGGGGGGCCAAGCCTATCGCCCTGGAGCCTCAATAATGTTGTCAAACTGAAGTGTGAATTCTGCTACTCAGTGGTGCGGTTCCTACAAACCTATATCCTTTCCCCCTTCCCTTGCACGAGCATACACTTGGGAGAAGAAGCCAAGGGTATGGGGAAGAAAAGCCTCTAATACTATGTTTGTAGTCAATGTCTTTGTAAAGATACAAACACAGAGATTTGGTTTAGTTTAACTTTTTAGTAAACGTAGCACCTGTTTTTCTTCGGTGCTTACAATTAATAAATAATATATAAACTAATATTAATTTGAAAAAAATAATACTAACAATAATATAACAATAAACCCAAAACATGGTGCTACAAAAACAGCACCCATTTATTTTTAATACTTCGCGCTAATGCGCCAAAAGTCTGGTGCATGGAGAGAATGCGGCCCCTCCATGCGACGCGTCTGCTATCCAAGCGCATCAGAGCTGGCTGCTGCATGATGGTCAATGCTGGCGCTGGTGTGCTGGTGCTGGCGGGGGTGGTGGTGGGGTTGAAGGGGAGGGAAAACTGGAGGCTGCACCTGTGGCCGTGGTGGGGGTGGTGCTGGTGGAGGGACAATCCCTTCTCCGGCGCAGCCTGGCGAATAGATTCCTCATCTGCAAAGTTATGTAGTATATTAAAAAAGTAAATTTTAATATAAATAAATAAAATAATATAATAAAAAAATAATGTACATATTTGACTATTTTTCGTGTGAATAACATTAACTACAGACCATTACTAATACTAGAACACTAACTAACAGAAGGGATAGGCCCACACTAGGCGGTTTTCGCGCGTTTGCGCACGCCTTTCGCAGTAACGTTGTTGCGCCCGCGATTTTCACGAAAAAAATTGCGGGGAAAGCGAAAAAATTTCCCACGATTCAAAAAGCGCATGCGATTGTGGTCCGTTTTGATGTTTGGAACGCATGGCCCATTCACCAGTTCTGGTCTCTTGCGTTAACGCATGCGTTTCCTTATGCAAAAAAAAGGTTTGAAAACGGCATGACCGCAAAATGGCACAAGAATTGCGCAACAATTGCGAGCGTCATTGCATGCGATTTGGTTGCGCGGATTCCTGTGCGTTGCAGTGTGGCATTCCAACCCTTACAACATTTAAAAAATATATACTTTGAGTAGTTGTATAGAAAAAGACCTTTCAAAATAGGTATTAATTAGTAATTGTAAATATTTTTAGTGTGTGGTAATGTCCTTTAACTAACATCTACTAACATTAAAGGTTACGAAAAGTGCTAACACTAATTAACACCAAAATATGACACATTGAGGCACGTTAGGAGAAATAGCACTAAAGGGCCCCCGTATCGGCCTTCGTGGCGGTTTCAAAATTGACCACTATTTCTCCCTGCCTTGCTCTGAATCCTAGCGCCAATCCCAAGTGGTGATTACAAAGTAACAAGAAAGTGCAGTAGTAATTCATAGTGGTGATACTTAGACAGAGCTTGTCAAAGAAAGATCTGCAGCAGAACCGCACACTGATTAGTGGTTGAAAGGTGGTGTTTTGGTGTTTTATTAAAAACTCAATCACAAGATAAAAATTTAATTATATAAAGGTGATACTTGCCTTGGACATTCAGCTGGAGCCTGGACGTAGTTCCGTCTGACGTTTTTTTGATGTTGACCAACCTCTTTTGGAGAAAGGTCTAACACAAAAATTGTCCAAAGGACTTATAGGGGGGTTAGTCCTTAAAAGGACTGTTGGGTCTTAAGATGTGTGAATACAGGGGTGGGTAACAACAAGTGCTAAACCACCACATTGAAATCCACACACAGAAAGCTCAAAAAGTGCAAAAATCTCTCTCCAACTCCTACACTGTCAGGTCTCCACTAAACACACTCCAACACACTGACAAAATGGTGCTGGTCGCATTGCCTTTTATACCCAGGGGGCTGGCAATACTCAAATTAGCTGCCATTGGGTGATTTTGGACATGTGGGCACTTTTTTTTTTAATTCATCGAAAGTCCGGGAAATATCGAAAGTCCGGGATAGTACGAGAAGTCCGGGTCCGTCCGGAACTCGAAAGTTTGGCTCGAACTCGGGTTCGATTTCAAGTTCTATGCCATCCCTACTGGTGAACTGCTTGAATTACTGAGTAAGACAAATACATGAACACGGCAGTAGGGATATTTAGAAATTCATTTTCCTTTTTGCTAGTTAGCTGCTCATCAATAAATTACAATTTGATCTTTCAGTTGGTGTTAAGCTATAAAAATGTCTATTGTTAATACAGGAGAAGTAAATAAGAATCATGGCAGCACTCACAGCACAAAGCAGTAATGAAGAAATAAAACAACCAGTTAATTTTCAATAGAAAGAAAGGGAAAAAAAGAAAGATGTAACCCCATACTGGCCCCTCTGACCCCTGTAGTTTAAAAAATCCTTACCTTACACCTCTGCTCCTTATGGTTCTCCTGCAGTGCCTGTTCAAAGGAGAGTGAAGAGTAGGAGCTGTCAGTGTGTCATCCTGTCCCTTTTTCTTCCTTAACCTCAATAAGGAATGTGACATGTGCAGGGGAGCCCCTCCCCCCCACCATCTGGATCCATCCTCTGCAGTTGTGGCACCTAGCGTGAATCCCTTTGTCCACAAGGTAGGTTAGCTTTGCAGAATTCTGTCGCAATACCATGTTGAAAAGTGGAAAATTCAACACATGGTGTCAAAAATTAAAAAATTCTGCCCCCATTGACTTTAATTAACAAATGACAACACTTTATCCTTGGAAATGTTTAAATTTTGTCTAACTTTAGTTACCTGTCATGTTACATTCTCATCTGAAAGTTTTCAAATTCAATTTGTTTACCACAATTTGCCAAGATTCAGGTCATTAATTCCCACATCTGTACTTGTGACCTTCATCTGCAGCCTGATTCTCCTGGTGAATTCAATGAAATAAGAAATAGGAGGCAGCACAAGGCAATGCTATTAAATAAACCAAATGGGAAACCATAGTGTCAATGCACTATAATGACTTCGATTTATTTTCAAATATACATTTTCATTGAGATTCTTAAAAACACAAAAAAAAAGAATTAAAGCGTAAAGGGTCACTATACTAACAGAAACAACTTTACATTTTCTGAAGCTACAATTTGAGAGAGGTAAAAACTCACATATTTATCTGTGCTTGCTTTGTCATTAAATTTTAATGTTTAGTGAGTACTCCTAATTCCCCCCACCCTCCCTTACTCACTGCCTCCTTGTAGTGTCTGCAACACTTATATGCTCAGCACATCCTCCACCATGGACACTGCTCTGTATACACCCCCCCCCCTCCCCCGCTTCTTTTTCACTGCTGATAGTTGTAAGAGGCCAGGAATGGGGCACATATTAATTCTGCTTCTGGAGTTGCCGGTCTTTCCCTGTAAATGCTGTGATTTCAAACGATGAATTTACAGCTCAGATTTAAAATCTGAAAAAAGCAACTTTCTATACTGTGTCTTTCTAAACAGAAAGCTTTCTACCGCTATGCCACAAGGGCTAATAAGTAAAAAGCTAGTATATGTAGAATCTTTATCTTTCGCTAGACACATAATAAAAGCAAAAAAAAGGGAGCATGGGGAATCAAACCTGTGTCCCAATAGTCTGATATTTTCCTAACCCAGCTTGCAACTGGAAGACTGCTAGCAATTCACGCTGGTCGGTAAATAAATAACGGAGCTGCTATATATAAAGTTTGTACATATGTAGAAACTTTATATTTTTCTAGAAACATGGAAACAAACAAAAAAAAGCAATAAAATCAGTCAGTAGACTATGTTATATTGTTTTATAAGTAAACTCGGTGATTAGAACTTCTTGACTTCTTGGTGTGTTTATTCCTAAAAACACAGCATTTACATGGTGAGCCACCAGCAACTTAACTGTGATCACAGGTACTTTTAGAAACTTTCAGGGTTATTCAATAAAAGTTCTTATCGTTTAAAATGGTGCTAATTTTGCCCCAACCAATCAGATGTTAGCTTTCAAATGTTAAATAAGATCTGATTGGTTGGGGCAAAATTAGCACCATTTTAAACTATAAGAACTTTTATTGAATCTCCCTGTTTATATTTTGCTAGAAAGAGAAGCTAGAAACCATGTGCATAGGGACAGTGAATCATGGGGTCAGTGGACATGGCTCTTTCAAGCCAAAATAGGCTATGAGTTGTACTGGCAACAACATGGAAGCCTCCTTTGTTACAGAATGTATTACTTTTATCTACTAAATGCGAATAACTAGAGAAGAATCTTTCAATGAATAGGTGTTCTGGGGAGAAAAGCTTTCACATTAGGATTTAAAAAAAATACGTTTAGTTCTCCTTTATATATCTGGTTACAAATGCATGTAATAAACTGGTAAAAATAGCAGTTGGTGTTGTGGACAGATAACTGACAAGTCACTAGTTTCTTTTTTTATGGGTGGACATGCCCTTTGTTCTATGCAATAATAGTTGGTTAGTGTGAACTCAAGAAAAGAGAGCTGTGGCTGGTTAAATAAGAGCCATAATATTTTGACTTTGACATTCTGGCCTTTGATATAGAGATGGACTTAGAACCAAACCTGAGTTTGACCTGAACTTATGTAGTTTAGTAGAATATTTGCCCTCAAATGCAGCCCTTGAATGTATCGTTCAAATTCGGTAACCCTCAAATGTATCATTCGAATTCGGTAACCCTTGAATGTATTGTTCAGTTTTCGGTAACCCTCAAATGTATCATTCCAATTCGGTAACCCTCGAATGTATTGTTCAGTTTTCAGTATCCCTTGAATGTATCTTTCTGTAGCCCTTGAATTGGCGATAACCTTTGAAAATAGCATGTGGAAACCCGATTGTCGGGAAAGTTAGCGTTTAAACGAGTTTTGATGATATGGACATGTTCCCCAGACCATTTCCCAGGTGCCACAGCCATTTACAGTAAGTTACCATTGTTATTTTATTTGTAATTAATTAGAACATTTCTCAAGTTCTATAGTTCGGAAACGAAACAAACTTCAGTTCAGCCATTTCTACTTAGATATAAGGTCAGATTTTATTTTCTTCAAGAGTTTGCATTTCTTACTAATTTAAACTGCACTCTACATGCCAACACTTTTTACACCCAAGGATTGAATACCAGAGGGAAAACTGTTTTGGAAGGACATATTATGGCTGCAATATTGTTTTAATGTCAACACATCATACATTCTAGTTGATAAATAATTTGAACATTACATCTAACCGCCTGCCACTCGGGAAAACATATCATGAGTACATGATTGCTGATTACTAAAAACATGTTCTGTCTTATTGACAGTTCTGAAAAATATTTCTTAAGCATTATGCTTCGAGTGTTTACAGAACGCTCAGTTATTTTTTACATCATTTAGATGTGGAAGTTTTTTTGCAATTAAACTACATGTTTTGAAAAGTGTGTTAATGTTTGTTTTTTCATCCAAACAGAGGCATCAAGAAGGAACATTAAAGTCACTGCAGATAAATAGTGGGACGGTGATTTATGAAACATGCTGGCTAGTTTAGTAATACGAAATTTGGAATGACTTAATTGCATTCCCATGGATTTCAGCACTGCATTTATTGAAGGATACCATTATAGTCATGGCAGGTGCATTGGGTTTATGCAATTTTTCTGTAAATTATGTTTTCTCGAGTAATTCTATATCAAGTAGAGATTTTTTATGTTATTCTTTATTTTTACACTTTGCATTGATATTCAGGATTGTAGCATGTAATGCCTTTAAGCAATTTACAAGGAATTAGATCCAGGTACTGTAGGCACCATTGCCTCTAAGGAGATGTTCCTTGTTACATTCTATTGTTTTAGTTTACTACATGACACATTCTTTAAAAAATAAAATGCAAAAGATCTGAATACAAATTCAACAAATTCGCTTGCATTACGCATTAGCTAAAAAACAGAAACTGTTGATATATTATTGTTGCTTGGCTTGGCTTAGTTTGATGACCACATGGGTTGTAAGTTATACTGGTAACATGGAAGCCTTCTTAGTTACAGAATCTATTACTTACATTTGCTAAATGCAACTTATTAGAGAAGAATCATACAATGTATTAGTGTTCAGGAGAGAAACAATTTCCTATTAGGATTAAAAATAAAACAAGTTTACTTCTCCTTTAACTATAGCACAAAAAAAATCTCTATCTAACTTATGTTGCATTACTGCATAACACACAGATTTATGAATCTGCCGTAAAAGTCCACTGTAATAAACACATTTAACTTCATTAACTGTGCAGATATATCCATATTATACTAAATCCCTATTAACAAATTGGACACCTTTCACCAATCAGAACATGTCCCTTTTTGTTTGGAAGCTTTTCATTAGGCTGTGGGAATGTGCATTATGGATAATATATACCCCTAAGTGCCTGTTAATTAGAGCTTCTCTGAAAATGTACATTATCCGGAAGATAAAATGAATTATAAAGCTTCAGCAAATTGTTGGAATAGATGTTCAAAGGTGTTTCCTGTCTGCCTGTATGTCTTCTTTTACAATGGCTACCTTTGCCAATTATCTCTCTTCCAATTATTGTGAAGGGACTATTAGGAGGATTTCATGGTGGAGTTCAATGTTACTGATATTATTGTTTCTTGTTAGAAATCAGCTTCTTTTTTTTTTTAGTAGAATCACCCATTTCTACATTTCTTAGAAATTTGGATAATTCTCTATAGGGTATAAATAAATAACCCCTAATAAAAAAAAATCTAATATGTTATTCAGGACCACCCAAAACCCCAGTTATGTTTTGCTTAAAAGTTTTACTAATGCTCCCTGAAGGAGAAATTATACTTACAACCTCCCTGCTCCCTGAGACTTTCTTGTAAGGCCATCAGTCACAGCCAATGGCTGACGGTCATTACCAGGTGAGCCTCCACTGCTGCTGCTCATGAACAGAAAAGGCAAACTTTTTAGTAGGTGTGAACATACCCTTTAAAGCAATATTATACCCTCCAATCCACCCCTCCCCTCCAATACAACGCCCTCCTCTTTAATGTGATCCAGAGATAGTTTCCAATTGCCGTTTGCAGTCAGGAAGGAATTTTTTGCCCATTTTTAGCTGTTTTTTTTTTTTTTGCCTTCCTCTGCATCAACTATTAGGTAGGGTTAAAAAAAAAAAATAGGGTGAATAGGTTGGACTTGATGGACGTATGTCAATATTCAACCTCAATTACTATGTTACTATGTAATGTAGCAATGTAAAAAGCAGGGGTGTCTCTAAGGTTTTTGCCACCTGAGCCAAACCCTGATTGCCGCCTATATGCGTGTGTGGGCGTGGCTTTGTCGGTGGGAGTGCGGCTACCATTTTGTCATTATGAACTTGCCACCATTTATTTGTGCCATTTCTTTAAATAGACATTTATCCACACCATAATTCCAGAATATAAAGAATTTTGCCCAAAAGAAACTGCCACCATGTCAAGGTTACTTTTTATAGGGCCCTAACTTACCTTACTAGTCTATCCTAACTTGGCCTAACCTAACAAACTATCTAAAGTTAAACTAACTGTATTAAATGACTTTTAACAATATCTAACACATTTAATAAAGAAAATATGTTATCTCATCCAGTGAGAACAGACAGTAATGGTCCCATACAGTGATAACAGACAGTAAAGGTCCCATACAGTGAGAACAACATGTAAAGGTCCCAGGACGTGCAGAATAGACAGTAAAGGTCCCATACAGTGAGAACAGACAGTAAAGGTCCCATACAGTGAGTACAGACAGTAAAGGTCCCATACAGTGAGAACAGACAGTAAAGGTCCCATACTGTGAAGACAGACAGTAAAAGTCCCATACAGTGAGAACAGACAGTAAAGGTCCTATACAATGAGAGCAGACAGTAAAGGTCCCTTACAGTGAGAATACGTTCTCTCTCTCTCCTGCAGTATCTGTCTTCTATCTCTCACACACTATCTCTCCTGCAGTCTCTATTCTCTATCTCACTCTCCTGCATTGCAACTCTCTTACATACACACCATAACAAACAGTTTGTGCCAATGATTTTACCAGTATCTATGTGCCAACACTTTATCAGAGTTTGTCACAAAACACACAAAGAGGAGTTACTTACAGCAACGATGGCAGTGTCTAGAGTCTTAACCCCACTTCCAGGGCTCCAACACAGCACAAAATACAAACCCCAGTGGTGGATTAAGCCTAGTATGGGTCCATTGCTGTAGCACACATTTGGGCCCCTTACATGTGCCACGTGTAGCACTCTAAGTCACGCCCATTGGATACTTTGTTTTGGGTGGAAGGGTAATTTAGAAAAAAAACAAATCTTTAGAAATATTTCCCCTGCAGGTAAAATAATTGTTGCATTTTTCTCCAGCACCCCCTCCATTCGAATGCTTAAACCTGTCCTGACACACACTTTCCCACTTACCGGCACTCTTCTTTTATTCATGTTCCAACCTCTCAATCCTTCTCCATGTGCTCTTCCCTTTTGTCTCTTCCTTTAAAGTTTTTTTGCTTTTTATTTATTCATCCTTTCTTCTTCTGTCATTTACTCATTTCCCCATCTCAGTCTGCTCACCCCTCCTTTCCGGACAGTTTTGGTCTCAGGAGTGACATTGGGCGCACAGTGAAGGGTCCTGCACAGGCTGCGCTCTGATTGGGTAAGCCAAGGGAGTGGATAATTTTCAAGTTCCAGCCTTTCCTCTGCCTATGGAAGCTCCACCTCTCTCAGAATACATGCGGCGCTTCCCCTCTCTTCACCCAGCGCCGGTAAGATAGATTTTTTTTAAACTTTAAATGCCGCTCTGATAAGGAGCTAAGCTTAGATCAACGGAATTTCACTCAATGGTCCAGTTCAGATCTGTCTCCTCCTTTACTCCAGGACCTGCCCTATGATAAGATGTGCTTTTTGCAGAAATCATCTTCCAATAAACTAGGCTCTGGACACAAAAAGGGGGTGGGTCCACACCAAACTGGGGAGTGCAAGTGATTAACAGTAAACCCAGGGTGAGAACCTAGCAGTTTAGGTCCTTGTCCTGGTTACAATTAATTCGGAGTAAATTTTGAAGTTGTAATTCCCCCAAAATGCTCTTTATCAGTTTTTGCCCCATCAATTTTATTTGGCCAGAAATTACAGTTTAACCACAGACACTTCATTTTTCCTTTCATCCTTCATCTGAGCAACTTTCTGCTTCCAGAAGTAGTAAAATGATCAAAGATCAAGTGCGAACCTTAAAACTTGCTTAGGGTCCCAGTGTTCGAACATTTGTGTTTTGTTTAAAAATATTACATGAGATGACAGTAGATTGTGCTTTATTTTATTGTAGAACCCCCAAAATTAGAAAGCTGACAGATGTAGGGCTAACCTGTTATGCAGCAAATTTTCCCCCATTCCTTTTGCCAAGTGGCTTCTGCATCATCTCCTACCCCCAAGCTTTTTTACAAGCTTGCCCATGCTCGGAAAGCAGCTAGGCTTATAGCATCATGCAAGCATGTGAGTGATGTGAAATCCCCTGACCAGTTTGTTCACACTGTTATACAACAACCCAGGCAGTGTGGATCACGCCCAGGGGTGGTCTGGGTGTTGCGGAGGTGGTCCAATTGGCAATTGCAATAAGGTGCATAACTAGTAATCAGTGGGGCCCCTGCAAAAATTTGGATGGGCAAATTTTGCATTTAATGTGGTTTATTTCAAAGACCAATAGCAATACTAAAAGTGCACAGGAATCTGGGAAATGACACGGGAACACATAATAAAATGTTGTTCTAGTGCAACTATATATAGAGAGAGACTGGAGAACTGGCGGGCAATCTGGCTATTAGAATTAGCACAAATAGCTAGAGATGGACAAATTTCTGAACTTCGGTAAATGTTCGGAAGATCGGAAACAAACCCATTAAAGTCTATGAGAGAAAATAGTTTGAAAAGTTCAGGTAAAGTACTGTGAAAATAACAATGGTAACTTACTGTAAATGGCTGTGGCACCTGTTCTGGGGAACGTGTCACTATCACCAAAACTTGTTTAAACGATAACTTTCCTCACGATCGGGTTTCCGAAACACTACATTCGAGGGTTACCGAATGCTACATTCGAGGGTTACTGAACGCTACATTCGAGGGTTACCGAACACTACATTCGAGGGTTACCGAACGCTACATTCGAGGGTTACTGAACGCTACATTCGAGGGTTACCGAACGCTACATTCGGAGGGTTACTGAACGCTACATTCGAGGGTTACCGAACGCTACATTCGAAGGGTTACCGAACGCTACATTCGAGGGTTATCGAACGCTACATTCGAGGGTTACCGAACGCTACATTCGAGGGTTACTGAACGCTACATTCGAGGGTTACCGAAAATTGAACTATGCATTCTAGGGTTACCAAAACCGAACACCACATTTGAGGGTTACCAAACTATACATTCAAGGGTTATGAATTTGAACGATACATTCAAGTTTAAATCGCCAAGTCTGCGGTGGCCTGCCATTGTTTATTGTTTCTCAATACTAATTGTCCAGGGGGAATGATAGACTATTTTCCAGCATTTACTAATACAATTGGCTTATTCCAGCTTTTACCAAGATAGCTTTTACAACTATTTTCCCTTTTCAATGAAATACTGGACTTGGCACAATGAATACGCCGCCGCACATTGATGATACTACCCCCGCCGCAATGCTTTGATTGCTTGATTTTATAAATGTAGTGAAAATAACCACACATTGACATTGCAATGTCCCGCAATAGAGAAATCCAAAATAGCAATAGTTTATAAATATGCCCCTGCTTTCCATTTGGAACTGCCGATTTTGGAAAATCTACTGATCTAACAGACTTTTTAAACTTTTGAAACTTGGAAAACAAAAAAATCAAAAGTCAAATATAAAAAAATCTAAAATTCGAAAATGAAACCAAGAAATAATTGAAAATAGGAAATTTTATGGGGAAAACAGTTTTTCAAAAATAGGAAATTGTGATTGAAAATTATAAATAATTAGAATGCTGATTCAATTGGGTTTGAATTGGATTTTCTAAACTTTAAAGGGTTTCTCCACTGCTAAAAATTATTTTTTGCTATTTGGTTTTATTGAAGAATGGGAGGTAATGGAGCTGTGTCTTACCTCCCGTACTTCAATAAAACCTGCAGAAGCCAGGAGAGAAGGTAAGGGACTTACCCAATCGCTCGCTACCCCACCGTTTAGTCTGCCAGGTACCGACGGACTTAGTACTCTATGCACATGCGCAAGTGCGATACGCATGCGCATAGAATACAGTGTCTGTTGGGACCTGTCAGCGAGCGATCGGGTAAGAACGGGAAGTAAGACACAGCATGTGTTTTTTTCTGTCACGCTGCAATTGGAAATGTAATGCTCTTCAGCTGTGAACAATCATTTCAAACCCACAATGACCATTTTAACAAAATCATTTATTTGTATTATTAAATGGAATATTTCTTAAAGTTCTTTTAATGATAAGAACATACACTGTAGTACAAGCATGTACAAGCATGTAGAGAAAGATCTCTACATGTTGACATTATAATGAAATGCAAACAACAAAAATCTTTATTAAAAAAATCCGATAAAATATATTTTATAAAATGGGACGAACTTTGATCCCATTTATTACATTAAACTGCATATTAATGTGAAGACGTTATAGTGTATAGACAGCAGCAAATGAATTATGGACAACTCATCCTCTGTGGAACTTTAGTGACCTTCATGTCTGCGGAGATAAATAATTCATGGAATAGAAAAGAAAATAAATACTCACAAGTCAAAAATGACAAATAAAAATGAACACTAGGGATGGGTGATGACCTGACAGACATGTTGCCCTATATCGTGGCCATCTCCTTGTGAAACACAGACAGTCCAATTTATTTTAAGATACAGTTGTTGGCAGGGTTCTGCTTCTATATGGAGATTTTTCTGACTGGGGGGGTTGCAGTCATTTGGAAAGATACAGAATAGAAAATGATAGAAAAGTGCATTGTGTTTGTTCTCAAAACAGGAAGTTTACATTTTCTTTTATATACAAACTAGGAAACATTCCTAATTAAAAATGTAGGTAAACAATGCTTGTGAAGGTTCTCATTCATCCAGGTCATGGTATATCTGTTGTATTCAATTAGATCAACTGGACTTCAAGTTTAGTTCTTGAAGACGTTAATGACTTGTACAAGAATCTATTGGCAATATAAGTACCCTGGAAAGTCCCAATTATCACATCACAGCCAGGTATTAGGGACATGTCTTAATGTAAGGTGTGGATGCATTGAGGCTGCCCAGAGTAAGGTGTCAAAACAGCATTGTACATGGCAGACAGTTGGTTGAACCCCACACCAGTTGATCTATATACAATAGATATGTTGGTAAGTAATGTACAGATCTTCCTTATAAAGGGCATGTACACCAAGTATCAATACTTACAGTGGCCCCTGAAGCAAATGATTTCTCCAGACCTCCATTGATGCTCTTCTTGTGCCAGTGTCCTGCTACTGGCAGCAGCTGTCATTCATGGCCAATAACTTGCAGCTATTTGGCCAGTGCCCTTTGTTTGTGACTGGTTTGTGACTGTGTAAACTCTTAAAGCTCTTTGTTCTTGCAGAGGAGGTGAGAACCTATCATTACTTTGCCAGCAGAGATTGGGAGAAACAAATCTCCCTGTGTTTGGGGAATTTCTAAATGTGTAAAGCTTTTTCTGGCTCGTGGCCAACATGCTGTCAAAGCTAGAACTAACTTCTAATAAAATAAGGGGAGTAGAGACTTCTGGGTAGTTACCACGGTAGTCCTTAAGGGAACGCTATACTCTCTAAGAGGCTTTAACCGAATTTCACAACCTGCAAGATAGTTGCAGACCAGTTCCAGCTTTATTGAGCCATCTGATCTAATAGAAGAAAAGCTGACATCCCCCCAGCTCCTTTTCAAGCCATCTCATTGGGAAATGGCACCCAACCAAATCAAAGAGAAGAGTATTGTCACGCAAAATTGTGGTCAATACTATTAATACACAATAACTAATAGATTGTATGTTCTCCTTGTGTAGAGTAGCTGAAGAGCTGTCTTCTTATGTACTATGCTCTCCAAAAGATATACAGAATAAGGCTTAATGGGAATGGAGAAACAATAAGAGAAACTAAATTATTGTTGTGAGCGGATTTGATACTGACTCAAAATGAGAAAATCTACTAAACAAACAACAAACTTTAGCTACTTAGTTTAATGTAGTGAATAAAATATCCAGTTAATGTTTCAGGCTGTTCAAGACAATAATAAAATATCTAGTTATTTATATTTCCAGTTAATTAGCTTAGTTCCTGCTGATATCTTTGTCATGCAGATGCATTCCCTAGCCAAAGGATATGTCCACTCTTAAAACAAACAAAACAAAACAAATAACAAATTGTCAAGCCCCCAACCCCAACCAATGTATTTTGCACTTTATTACCTGCATTACTAACCACTTCTGGCAGAGTAAGCTGGCCCCTCCCTCCATGCAGTCAATCAAGGCTGTGACTGCTGACATCGCAACAAATGATTGACGGCTGTTTTCCCTGCTGCCTCTTCTGCAGATGCTTAAACTTAAAAAAAAAAAAAAAGGTAATTGAGCAGAGGGAGGAGGCAGATACCTTTGTCAGAACAGACTAGAACTCATCATTAAATGTCTGATTATCAATACATGAAATTAACTGGTAAAAATAGCAGTTGGGGCTGTGGGCAGAACTGACAAGTCAACAGTTTTTTGTTCTAAGGGAAATTTATTAGAAACTAGTCATTAAGCCCATTACAATAATGGGTGCTAGAATTTCAGAGTGCCCCCTTAGTGACCCAAGACCATAGCCCCCTTCCTCCATGTCCCAAGGCCAGAGTCCCCCCTCTGTCCCAAATCCAGAGTCCCCCCTCTGTCCCAAACCCAGGGTCCCCCCTCTGTCCCAAATCCAGGGTCTCCCCTCTATCCCAAATCCAGGGGTCCCCCCTCTGTCCCAAATCCAGGGTCCCAATACAGTGTTATTGTTGTGTTCTGCCTCCATGTGTGTTTCCTGTGTTTCTCCCTCTATTGGTGAGT
This sequence comes from Hymenochirus boettgeri, assembly GCA_019447015.1. NCBI lineage: Eukaryota > Metazoa > Chordata > Amphibia > Anura > Pipidae > Hymenochirus > Hymenochirus boettgeri. The sequence goes on along the minus strand of CM033470.1, from coordinate 31,438,500 downwards.
CAATGGGAACTGCAGAGACAATCTTACCATCTCCCTATAGTGGTGAGTCCATAGGAACTGAATCAGTTGAATTTATACCCCTTGCTCTGCTGTTGACATTAATGATCTGACATTTCAGGTTCTGTAATGGTCCTTCTTCTTCCCAGAATGCACACTACCTTGGAATGTTCCTTACAGTAATTTCTACCGATTGTCTGTTGGATGGGTCAAACAAGCTCAGATCTCTACTGAGCAACTAAATCAACCCAGGTGCTGGGTCAAGGGCAAGACCATAATGATCTCTATTAGGAGTCCTGCAAACAGGAAGTCAGTATTTCGGAAGCATTTATAAATACACAGTCAAAATGCTGAATGGGCAGTGTAAGGTCATTAGGATGAAAAAATACTGCTCTTTTTTCTTAAAAGTATATGTATTTGCACTGAACTTCCCCTTTAACATGATTAGGAACTGGGTTCTATTTAAATATATGCAATATATTCATATTAACCATCTTTTATACAGACCTTCCCATCCTCTGGAATTCTATTCCCCTCTCACTTCATCAAGTTTAAATCTAACCTTTTATCCTATCTCTCTGAGCACAGCACAGCATAACTTTGTTGACACTGCACCAGTTATTACTTTGGCACTGCCACACTTTCCTCTGTATCTGTATGTTACCCACCTAAGTAGATTGTAATCTCTACAGGGCAGGGACCTCTTTCCTCATGTTACATGTTTCAAGCACTTATATATTTCATGATGTACATACTTATGTCTATATTTATTTATTGTTCCCCATGTACAGTTTTTTGTATTCTAATATTGTACAACGCTGCGTCCCCAAGTGGCACTGTATAAATAAATACATACATATGAATAGAATTTTTACATATTTTATTCATATTTTCTCCATTTGCTTTCTGTGTGTTGATGTGTTTCAGAAGCACTTCCTCTTTAGACATTGTTTCAGGTCTACACGCCAGCTCCGGACTATGAGTTTGACAGTTGGAAGACGAGAGCTACTTATTCAGCAAATTTGACATTTTCAAAGTGACTTTTTTCTCTCTCTGAACTTTAGAATGTTGTTGTGAAAAGAAGACTTATATAATCTTAGCCAGGTACTTTGGCTCACATTTGAATAATTGGCTGTATCCTGCTAAATGTACCATATTACTTCTATGTCTGCGCCAATGTGTCATGTGATCTTTCATATGGAAAAAAGATACTTTAGGTTTTGTTTGCTGTGGAGGCTTAAGATTTATTTTAGAAATAATAATTAGAAAATCTTTGGTTAACAAAGCAAAGAAGCTAAGTTGGTTGCATGCAGAGTATTTAAAGGAAGCTGAATGGGAGTTCCTTTGGATCAAAAAGCCTTGGTGTGCACTCAGAATTCCTTAATACCATCCAGCATGAAAGTCTTAATCACCACAACATATATCTCGAGCAGGAAGCATCGCAATATTGAAATCAAAGCCAATTTATATTTCCATTAAAATTTCACATAATCAGTAGATTTGAGTGAGGCAATGTTGGTAAGGCAGAAAACATTAGACAATTATTAAAATTTGTACTTGAAGGGCATGTCCACCCCCAGTATAAAAATTTGCACAAAGGTAGATCCCCATAAACCCAGGATCCATTATACTTACCTTGTTCAATTCTGTTTCTACAAGGAGACATCTGTTTAATGTCTCCTTATTCCTTGATAGCAGTTTCAGTCATTTCCGTGTTCACGGCCAATGACTACAGTGTATTCTCTGAGCTTTTGTTCCTGAAGGCTTCAATGCTCAGTGAGCCTGCACAAAACTCTGAGCTTTCCTCTGAGAAGGAGGGTTGGGGTATATGGAGTCCTGAAGGATATCGCCTTGTAGAAGTAGAAATGACCAAGGTTGACCAAAGTAAAAATGACCAAATGACCAAATCCTAGATTTTGGGGGGTCTTCACATTTTGATATTGCACATTTTGATATTGGGATTGACATGCACTTTAAAGCGATATAAATAAAATGAATAATTCAAAATATCTTACAATTAAGGGAAATGCCCTGTTTACTCTTCCTCACTGTTAATCCCCCGAAAGGAACTTTTGTTTTTGCTGGCAACAAAGTCACCACAGACAGTATAACAGACACTGACTGGTTTACTCCCAATTCCACATTTACTAATCCCATGGATTTGGCTGCCAATCAGAGGCCCACATGTACTGTTGCAATTTAGAAATCCCAATAGTGTCCCAAATGAAAGAAGGAAGCTGGTGTGCAGATTAAATCTGTTCTCAATGTAATCAATGTAATCTGTGCATCTGTCTAGGACACTATTGCAGAAAGCTATCTGATTTAACAGTGCAGAATATAGGAGCAGGTATACAAGAGAGGAATTTGCGGCACACCTTCTGTGGCAATTTAAAGGGCATCTATAGTGGGAAAATGAACTTTTTTTTCTTTCTTTCCATGTGTTCTAAGATTCCCCACAACTTCACTTTTATCAGATTCCCTCTCTGTCCTGAGATACACCAGTTAGAAGAATACATGATTGCATTCCTCTACTCCTACTTGGACTGTCAATCAAATCCCTGTGATGTGATCCCCCCTCCCTGCTCTGTAATAAACATAGAGATAACAGCATTAGCAGGGGGAGAGAGGTAGCTTTGATGGTACATATAAGGCTGCACTTGACCCCCATTCTTGATAGATTTCACTGATTGATGATGGGTCACAAAGAGAGAGATCCTAAACTGTACTGTTCTCCTTCTTCTTCCATGTCTCCAGGACAGCTTGCTTTCTATTGGCCACTGTGCGTGGGTGTGTTTTTCAGGATGTTGAACTTTTAACTCCTACTGCACATGATAAGCTTGTCGGTTAACCGGAGTTGAGACATGGAGGAGGTAACAGAGGGGAGGGGGAAGGGGGAGGGCTGCACACAGATCTGGCACCATGGTTAAACAGTCACTTACAGAGATAGGATTAAAGCGGCACAGAGTACATGAATTTAACTTTGCAAAGGGGCAATGTGTTTTTTTCACTATAGATGCCCTTTAAAAATTCCCTAGACCAAGAAAAAGTCAATAATACTAAGCATTTCTCAGGTTCCAGAGGCATGTACAGTAATAGTTCCCATTGACTTTAATGGGTCCGTTTGTGAACTATTGAACTTTTACTGAAATGGAAAGTTCGAAAACTGAACCTTAGGAAGTTCATCCATCTCTAGTGCCAGGTGGTTATGAGAAATCAAAATTACCACCACCCTCCAGTCTTACCAAACACCTTCATCAGGAAATATGATGGTGTTGTGACTGGAGTGTATTTGTGATTGTATCATTTGAACCTTATTTTAAAACAATTGACATCAATAATGGGAAGAATATAAATGTTATTTATACAGCGTGTTGCTGTTTTTACAAACATTACATTTTTTTTTGACAAATAGTAAGTGAGAATCAGGCGATATATAGATAATCAGAGCAGTAATTTCAACACAGTTACAAATGTGAAACATGAATAAAGATGTTTGAAACCGGTTCTGACCCGAAAACGGATTTTCAATAAAATTAGAAAATCCGAAAAGGGACCCATTGAAGTTAATGGAATAGAAGTTCATATTAAATTTAAGGTATAAATATCAGTAGTGGGTTAGTGTAAATGGATCAGAGATCTGAGAAATGACCTGAGGAACATGTACGTATAAAAAACACTTTCTTTACACGCAAGCTATTTTTGACTTTCGGCATCACATTTTCGATAATGTCCGAATATTCTAAATGGAAGGTTTCCTTTATCACTATTTCTCCCATATTCAGAATTAAGGGTTCACATATTCGATATTTGTTGATAGCAGTGCACACCTGAAGATATTGCAGCCTGATGTCTTGACTGTATGTAGCCCTGTAAAGTGAATGTTATCTACACAATAATAACTAAGCAACTCTCAGTATATTTCAGTCAATATTAGTGACGTTGGTCTATAAGTGCTTCACACTGCAAAACCAGAGACCTGCACTACACTGATGGTGGCTCATTAAGCCGAAACCGGTCTGTAGTTGGCGCTCTGGTTTTGCATTTAGCTTGCGGAATGCTGTAAATGTCTTATTAAAGATATAGCGTTCCTAAAAGCTTCCATGGAAACATGGTAAATACCCAGAAGTCCTTATTTGCATATTGCTGAAAAGGGAGTTTTAAAGCCTTATTCTCACCCTACCCTATTTAATGTATTTCAATCTCAAATTTAACATGAGTAGGGCTACAAGAGATGTAACTGGAATAAGATTGACAATAAGGTCTTAATCAGTCAGTAAAAGGCTCATTTGCTACCCAATTATGCATGCAAACCTACACACTATGACTTGCAAACATCCAGTTCGCTCACATTAAAACGTACCACAAGAACTTCATTGCTGTAATTGGTAACTAATTATGATGAATGAATAATCTTCCCATCTTATGAAGGGAAAAAAAGTGCTGCAGCTTGATATCTTCATAGTTTTATGCAATCCCAACACAAACTACAGCGCATAGGTAGCTGATATTCTTGAAATAATAAGGCACGATTCTGCTCTCTTGATAGAAAATGGGTGTACAAATACTCAGAGGACAAGGCTCAGTTAAAAAGGGTCCATGACTTGCCTGAGGCCTGGTCAAAGTACACTTTGGCTTAATTCCAACCATCCTGTTTACTTCAGGAAAGTCCTGTTAATATGGCCTGTCCCACTGTCCCAGACAACTTAATTTGACCCAGCAGTGGCAGTGGGCTTGAGCAGTGTAGTGGTGAGGCATGGTCAGTTTGGTCTGTGGGTTGGAGTGGGTGGTACCTTATGTCCTGCCACTCTAAGGTATGCCTTTGACTCGTGGGAGTTTTAAAAATTATGTGTGTGCTTGTGTGTGGGGGGACCCAGTATTAGTTATGTAGGGTGGTATTGGGGTTGGTTAGGATGGGGTTGACCATGCAGCCAGTTCTTTGGCCAGGAGCCACATGCATTGCCCTTGTATAGCTACAGGTTGGGAGCCAATGGACTAAATGAGAACTATAGACTAGAATATTCATGTAAGGAAAGATGTACCACCATCTTAAGCCCACACTACCCACTTTTTTGGGGATGCACCAAGGTTTAGCATGGCCTTAAGACAGGATTTGAAGTGGTAGTGCAAGGTTCTGAAATTCAGAGGAATCTTCATTCAATAAGCAATGTATCAGTACTTTAGAAGAATTTTTGGCCTTAAAGTCATATTATGGGTTTATAATGGATCAGAATGTACAGAGACCTACTATAGTGTTAGTACATTTGGCTTGAGGAGCATTAGGGAAGCATAGTACAGTAGGTCTCCGTACATCTCCCCATAATGTTGTCCAGATTTAATAGGTTAAATACCAGCTTCATTGGCATCTTCTATTTTTCCCCAGGCCAATTCCAGATAATTGTGTATTAAATAGAGAATTGGCAACTGAACAGACACATGCATACAATTTTAATAAGCTAAAAATGGATGGTAAATAGTCACACATGGTACAAACCTGACTTCTTTCAAACCCAAACACGTCTATTACATTGCTAATCTTCTCAATCTGTGTGTATTTTTCTACCGTCACATTGAAACAAAGACAAATAATTTACCCCATGTAACAAATAACACATCTGTTACCATTTGTGTGTCTACAGTGCCATATCATTTAGAGCTTGAGTTATATTTAAAAATAAAGTGTTAAGTGACCTTGAAACAGTTAATAGACTTATGATATCATTAACAGACCACTAGACATTATATTAATCACTTGTTAAGACAGACTGTGTATATTTTTAAAACTCAGATAAAAATAACTTTTTAGAACTATTTAGAGCTCTGTGGGGCTGATGTATTAAGGGTTGCGAAACTTTGCCCATGATATTAGTTAGCAGTAACTAGAGATGGCCAAACTTTCAAAAGTTCGGTCCGTTTTCGAACTTTCAAACTATATGGAAAGTTCGAAAGTTCGAAAACGGACCCATTAAAGTCAATGGGAGTCAAATAGTTTGAAAAGTTCTAATGAAATACAATTAAAACATCAATGGTAACTTAATGTAAATGGCTGTGGGACCTGGAAAATGGTCTGGGTAACATGTTCCAATATCCAGAACTTTTAAAAACTCGATTTAACTCTCACTCGCGCTACTTTCGAGCTCTCGCGTTCGAACATTCAATAATTATCCCATGAACGACTCGGATTTAATGCTCGCATTTAGGTATAATGGACATTTTACTCGCAGATTCGATGCTCGTGTCTAGGTATAATGGACATTTTACTCGCATATTTGCTTTCCTCGAACGTTCGAACATTCGATAATTATCAAAATTCCGGAAAACAGCGAAAATCCGGGTCTGGGATAGTGCGAGAAGTCTGAGTCCGTTCGAACCCGAATAGTTCGAACCCGGGTTCGAGTTCGAGTTCTAGTCCATCTCTAGCAGTAACCAGTCAGATGTTGTCCTTTTCCTGGGTTACTGCAGTTAAATAACATTTGATTGGTAGCTGCAGATTAATTGTACAGGTGAATGTTTTCCCTTTTTATTGCATCAGCCCATGTGTTTCTTAAAAAAAAATCCTAAAAACTGTTTACTGAACTATTACTGAAGTATTGCTGTAAATACTTCTGAAAATGATTTTTAACTAAAGATACATGTTGGTGACATCATTAAAGGAGAACTATAGTAAGTATAAACTTTCTACCTCCCAATATCATTTCTCTGAGGAGCAGCAGCACAAAGAAAACTTCTTCTGCCAGGCTTACTGAATGCTTCAGCCCTATCTGTAATACAGGAAGGCCCAGGGCCATAACCTGGCAGATGAAAACTGTATGAGATCCTCCGCTTCCTGGTTTAGATTAACTATAGAGAGCATTGTCGCACATTGGCGTTATAGTTAATCCGTACCAGGAAGCCGTCAGAACCTGTCAGTGCTGCTGCTGCGGATCACCTGTATGGTAAATATCTTCTATTTTTGTTGGTCGCTCTTGGTGAATTGATTTAAGAACGGACGGTAAGACACAGCTCCTTAACCTCCCGGTCTTCAATCAATGCATTAAAGGAATAGTTCACTTTTTATGTGAACTATTCCTTTAATTTATCTTGTCCAGAAACATGCATTGGATGAACACCCAGAGTTTAATTAGCCCAGTGAGTCTGCAAACTTTTCAGATGCAGACCATGATTACTTTAAGTATAAGTGGTCAAAGTAAAAAGTACAACACAGTGCATAACAATAGAGTAATGTACGGAAAATAACAGATACCCCATGCGGTGGTCCCAATTCAATTAATACCTATGTACGTATGTCTGGTTAGACACTCACTCAGAATGTATGCTGGTTCGGTTGCTTCTGCAACCCTTCACTCGTGATGCACAATACTCTCCCTTTGGCGTTCTGTCTGTTCCAACACTCTAACGACAATTCGTCAAACATGCAAACTTATGTATCAGAGAATGGAGAAACTCACCGCGGAATCCCTTTGGTCCAGGTTCAGCCTGCCCGGACCCCTCACCAGATCCACAATCTCTGTACTGTAGTAAAAAGGTAAAGTGCTGCTGATCCTGGATAGAAAGTAAATATTAGGTGCCACCGGTCTTAAAAAAGCCAATCTATATTATTCCATAGCTTTATAACAGACAATAGAAAACAAAAACTATAGCACAGAGAGATGACATATGACATAATGTAGGTGATTGATAGAGATAGACAGTGGCCGGGATCCACAGCTCTTTACCTTTTTAATACAGTACAGATTTATACATAAGTGGCACTATATATAAAATGAATACATACATAACCTTTTAACATAAAACTAGCACCCCCCCGATTCTTTAATGAAGCGCATATCCTCTGACACGCAATGGCCCCTTAGCCCCCCACCCCTCATACACGGCCCCTTCCTCTCTTCACCCTCCCCCTCTCGGCCGTTTTCATCCCATTCTATGTAGCATCACCTAACGGCCATTCAGGGTACTGCTGTGGGTCCGGTGTCCGTGGTTTAACAACTGCCTTTTAGTATAGAAGATGAAAGCATAAGTAAAGAATTAAATTATTTCCCCAAAATATAACTTGATTATACTGTATGGACTTCTGTTATTGTCATTCAAACAGATTGGCTATCACTGTAGTAGTGTTTGATATTGCCTTATGCCATTCAAACAAATTCTCTAAGAGGATCCAAGTACTAGAAAACAAAACGCACTGACGTCGTGATGAAATTAAATAACATAACATATAATTACCCACTGACAGTTCATTAGCCTTGAGTGTGAATTTCTACTGTGAGAAGATTTTCTATTCACACTTTTTTTGCTCAGACAGCTATAGGCATGTAGAATGAGTTTGCTGCCTTGTGGAAAATCTCCCATCTCTTTTTTTCCTTCCTCTGGATCAACAGTTAGGCAGGAAATGAGGATATTGCTAGATGGGTTGGACTGGATGGACGTATGTCTTTATTCAACCTCAAATACTATACTATACTATACTATACTATGCTATGCTATACTATACTATACTGTACTGTACTGTACTATACTATACTGTACTGTACTGTGCTGTGCTGTGCTATGCTGTACTGTACTGTACTATACTATACTGTACTGTACTGTACTGTACTGTACTGTACTGTACTATACTATACTATACTATGCTATACTGTACTATACTATACTATACTGTACTATACTATACTATACTATACTGTACTGTACTGTACTGTACTGTACTGTACTATACTATACTATACTATACTATGCTATACTATACTGTACTGTACTGTATGACTGTACTATACCTATACTATACATACTATGCTATATGTAATACTATACTATTACGTACTTATACTATACTTACTATTACTCTATACTATGCTATACGTCACTATACTAGACTATACTGTACTATTTATATATTTACTATACTATATACTGTACTGTACTGTACATACTATACTTATACTAGTATGACTGTTATATATACATACTATACTGTACTATACTATACGATACTATACTATACTGTACTGTACTGTACTGTACTGTACCTATCTACTATATCGATTACTATACTAGCTATACTGTACTATACTATACTATACTGTACATTACTATACGATACTATACTGTACTGTACTGTGCTGTGCGTGCTGCTATGCTGTACTGTACTGTACTGTACTAAACTATACTATACTGTATGTAATATATATACTATACTGTATACTGTACTGTACGTACTATACTATACTATACTATACTACTGCTATGCTATACTTGTACTGTTACTGTACTATACTATACTATACTATTGCTATGCTAATATATATACTGTACTGTACTGTACTATACTGATACTGTACTGTGCTGTGCTGTGCTATGCTATGCTGTACTGTACTGTACGTACTATACTATACTATACTGTACTGTACTGTACTGTACTATACTATATACTATACTAGCTATGATATACTATACTATACTGTACTATACTATACTATACTATACTATGTATGCTATACTATACTGTACTGTACTGTACTATACTATACTGTACTGTACTGTACTATACTATACTGTGCTGCTGTGCTATGCTATGCTGTGCTGTACTGTACTGTACTATACTATACTGTACTGTACTGTACTGTACTATACTATACTATACTATACTATGCTATGCTATGCTATGCTATACTATACTATACTATACTACACTATGCTATGCTATGCTATACTAAACTATATTATACTGTACTGTACTGTACTATACTATACTATACTGTACTGTACTATACTATACTGTACTATACTATACTATACTGTACTGTACTGTACTATACTATACTGTGCTGTGCTATGCTATGCTGTACTGTACTGTACTGTACTATACTATACTGTACTGTACTGTACTGATACTATTTACTATACTATGCTATGCTATGCTATGCTTACTATACTATACTACACTATGCTATGTATGCTATACTAAACTATATTGTACGTAAATGTACTATACTATAATATACTGTACTGTACTATACTGTACTATACTATACTATACTATAACTATACTATACTGTACTATACTATACTGTACTACTATACTATCTATACTATTATCTACTTATTACTATACGATACTACATACTAACGATACTATACTGTACTATACATAATATACTACCAGAATCCAGAAACCTCCCTTTAAAGGAAAGGCAAACTAAAGCATTATTTCACTTTCCAGCATGAGAAATTAAAAGGATTTACAAACGGAATTATCCTCAAAAGTTTTAAAATTATGAGTTTTGTGTCTTTACTGTAATAAATGAAAAAGTTTTGAAAAATTCTGAAAAGTACACCACCTAAAACAACAATGGTAATAAAGTAAATGGATGTAGGGCTATCCACTATGCAGCAAAACTATGCAAAATCCACAACACACACACCCCTCTCCCGTACTCCTGCCTCGTATAAATGTCCGCCTCCTCTTCAAGTGCTCAGAGGAGGGAACTAGGAGAATAGCATGTAGTCATTGGCTGTGATGACAATTGTTATATCAATGTCTGACAGCTGCTAACTGGAAGAACCAGTAGGTGGCAGAATATCAGGCAGCATTTCAGATTAGACTTACATCTCTCATATTTTAATAATTGCCGATTTGGGGTGTGAGTGACCTTTACACAATTTTTCATTCGAGGGTGAAGTCTCCCTTTAATGGCATCTCCTCAATTCATGTGTAATTTAAACAAATTGTTCAAGGGTTAAAGGATTTATGATGGAAGAACTATATCCCTGACAAACAAATTGACATCAAATGTCAGCAGTAAACAATGTTTAAGTCAAGGAGAATGTTAAGTGGTGAGGAAGGTGTCTATATTTTCCATTTCAATTTAGAATATTCTCTGTCTCCATTAAATCTTATAAGAAATTCAGCAGTCAACCTCAACTGTCATCTGGTAAAGACATTTAGCCTTGATCTTTCATATGTTTGGGATAATTCAAAATGTTATAAATCATTGTATTGGGTATATTATTCGATGTAACCTTCATGTGTTGCTTGTTGAAGAAGGAAGCCCTCTTTAATATTTAAGCCTTTAATCTGTTCTAGTGAGATCATTTTAAAAATACCCTAATGTTTAAAATATGACATTATTTATATATGTATCAAATGTTGAGGCTTTGATCTATTTTGCTGAAGCTTTCATATAGTCTTGGCATTTGATTTGGATCCCGTTTGAGTAACAGATGCATGTGGTTTTTCAGATATACAGTAGACAGGAGACAACAGTATTGGAAAAGTAAGATTTTAAAAGGTCTTTTTTTTTTTTTTTATTCCGAAAACATCTGTAAGCCACAAATGAAAACTTCCGTTTAACAATGAAACCTGACCTTGGAAATTGCTGAGTAAATCTGCCCAGCTGCTGGGTACACAATAATCGTTATTTTGGTTTTTTCCCAATGCAGATTAGTTTTGGGAAAAAAAAAAATCCTGAACTTTCCCATACTTACTTTCAAGAAACACAACAAAAACATTCTCACCGCATTCAGTCCTTGACTCATGTTCCCCCACCCAATGTTCGTCTACATGATCCACCTTAATCTTCTGGCTCAGACTGGGTCTTCTGAAAAACATAATCGTACTTTCCCAGGTTATAGTTGCACCATATGCAAAATTTTTTTCTCACCATATTCAGTTCTTCCTACTTTCCCCATGAATGTCTTTGCATTGTGATGAACAGTTTCATATCGATTTATACAGCTTCTAAAATTTTAGATTTAGATTAATGTAATATATATAATAATAATAATAATAATAATAATAATAATAATTAGTATAATCACAGCACTCCACCAATCAGTCCAATAGTCCGGTGCTATGCCTAAGGGAATATGGCTGTATTGTTCCCTAAATCACATATAAATCGTAAAGACTGCACTCAGGACACTAGAGTTCAATAGCTATAGTTTTATTAAGTATACATCACCAAACAGAGCAGCACGTTTCTGGAGCCAGTGCTCCTTCTTCAGGCTCAGAAAAACAGTTATAACATATGAGTGACATCATCCATTTTTAAATACACCAACAGGAAGTACATATTCCAAATTGACCAATCATTACACAAATACTATAATAATCTGTAACCCTTCACATTATCTAAAGGCCACAGACTGGAAAAACCCACATATAGGCATAATATGCTAGTCCAATATCAATATACATTCCAATGTACTTTGAAGTTAAAGGTAAAGACCATCAGTAAATCTATTTGGAACCCAAATCAAATCTAAATCCACCTACTTTTAGAGAACGATATGGATCTACAAGAACAAATATAGGTCATAGTCCTTATTCAGACCAGACGGTGCAATGTGTTCAATTTCTTGACCCACCAGACCTTCTTTGTTTTAATCAAGTCCCCCCCTTCTTCATGATCACTATGTCCTGCTTCAACAAAATGTTTTGACACTGGCAGTTCTTCCAGGAAAGGTGAGGATGGAAATGATTTTCATTGAAAGACTTGGGACTATATGTTAAAAGCAAATTTGTCCGCCATTATCCTATGCGATAAATAGCAGTTAATGTATTACACATGTTCTGGGTTACCTCATGATATACACAACTGTTGCCAGACATGCTGTTTTGACACCTTATCTGGGCGTCTATAACACCCCTAGCCACTATCCATCACACCCTTAACACCGCTGTGATATGCTAATTGAATTTCCAGGGTACATAATTGCCACAGATTCTTGTACAAGTCATTCTGAATTGAGAGATCCACGGAGACTAGCGAAACGTCTTCAAGAACTAACTTCAAGTCCAGTTGATCTGATTGAATACAACAGATATTCAAATTCGCTGCTGGACTGTAACATGATTGGCTTGAGGCTTTTCACAAGCTTCTGCAGTAGTCAGGGCTGGACATATGTGAGAAACATAACATTTAGTAACAAATTCAGTGGGAGTGTCTGTTGAAAATGGAATGGGGAAATAAGTCACATGATCCACATGTAAATAAGGTTAATTTTTCAGCAATCACAGCAATATGCAGATTCCATATTAACTAAACTGAAAAACATGTCTGTGACTGAGGAATTCGATCAGAACGAGTTAATCAAAAATCTAAGCATTTCAAAGGCAGGATTTATGGCTTTACAGTCATCCAAGGTCACAGGTTAACCACATTTATCATAAAAGGTCCAAACATTTTGTTAAACTAATTCTCCCAAATAATAGGGTTTCCAGGTCTACTAGTAAGATACCACACAGGGAGATGAAAACCATAAGGTTAGAGAAAAGAAACTAAGCTGAATTCTGACTGTTGGACCCAACTCAAAGGATCTATAGAGAAAAGAAACTAAGCTGAATTCTGACTGTTGGACCCAACTCAGAGGATCTATAGAGAAAAGAAACTAAGCTGAATTCTGACCGTTGGACCCAACTCAGAGGATCTATAGAGAAAAGAAACTAAGCTGAATTCTGACTGTTGGACCCAACTCAGAGGATCTATAGAGAAAAGAAACTAAGCTGAATTCTGACTGTTGGACCCAACTCAAAGGATCTATAGAGAAAAGAAACTAAGCTGAATTCTGACTGTTGGACCAACTCAAGGATCTATAGAGAAAAGAAACTAAGCTGAATTCTGACGTTGGACCCAACTCAGGGATCTATAGAGAAAAGAAAATAAGCTGAATTCTGACCGTTGGACCCAACTCAGAGGATCTATAGGAAAGAAAACTAAGCTGAATTGACCGTTGGACCCAACTCAGAGGATCTATAGAGAAAGAAACTAAGCTGAATTCTGACCGTTGGACCCAACTCAAGGATTATAGAGAAAGAAACTAAGCTGAATTCTGACTGTTGGACCCAACTCAGAGGATCTATAGAAAAAAGAAACTAAGCTGAATTCTGACCGTTGGACCCAACTAGAGGATCTAGAGAAAAGAAACTAAGCTGAATTCTGACCGTTGGACCCAACTCAGAGGATCTATAGAGAAATGAAACTAAGCTGAATTCTGACCGTTGGACCCAACTCAAAGGATCTATAGAGAAAAGAAACTAAGCTGAATTCTGACCGTTGGACCCAACTCAGAGGATCTATAGAGAAAAGAAACTAAGCTGAATTCTGACCTTTGGACCCAACTCAGAGGATCTATAGAGAAAGAAACTAAGCTGATATCTGACCGTTGGACCCAACTCAGAGGATCTATAGAGAAAAGAAACTAAGCTTGAATTCTGACCTTGGGCCCAACTCAGAGGATCTATAGAGAAAAGAAACTAAGCTGAATTCTGACCGTTGGACCCAACTCAAGGATCTATAGAGAAAGAAACTAAGCTGAATTTTGACGTTGGACCAACTCAGAGGATCTATAGAGAAAAGAAACTAAGCTGATTCTGACCGTTGGACCCAACTCAGAGGATCTATAGAGAAAAGAAACTAAGCTGAATTCTGACCGTTGGACCCAACTCAGAGGATCTATAGAGAAAAGAAACTAAGCTGAATTCGACCGTTGGACCCAACTCAGAGGATCTATAGAGAAAAGAAACTAAGCTGAATTCTGACGTTGGACCCAACTCAGAGGATCTATAGAGAAAAGAAACTAAGCTGACTTGACCGTTGGACCCAACTCAGAGGATCTATAGAGAAAAGAAACTAAGCTGAATTCTGAATGTTGGACCCAACTCAGAGGATCTATAGAGAAAAGAACTAAGCTGAATTCTGACTGTTGGACCAACTCAGAGGATCTATAGAGAAAGAAACTAAGCTGAATTCTGACTGTGGACCCAACTCAGAGGATCTATAGAGAAAAGAAACTAGCTGAATTCTGACTGTTGGACCCAACTCAGAGGATCTATAGAGAAAAGAAACTAAGCTGAATTCTGACCGTTGGACCCAACTCAGAGGATCTATAGAGAAAAGAAACTAAGCTGAATTCTGACTGTTGGACCCAACTCAGAGGATCTATTTGTAATGTAAAAAGTTTGTTTTTTACTGTTAACCCACAATATTAAAAGTTGCTAACCACTGATAACTTGGTTAGCGGGACTTTAAGATGCATAATTGGCAAATTTCCCAGCATGTATTAACCCCAGCAATGCTGAATTAATTCTGAAAACAATCAGGGAAATTCAATTAAAGTTCTTTTATCGAATCTCCCTGAATGTGTGCAGTTCTACAGTTTCACCATTTCACTCCTTTTTTGCTTGCAATTAGAACCACCCATAAAGGGCATCTCTACCCTCCATAGATATTTTTATCCATATTGCATTGCACACCCCCAACCGCTAAGTTAGAAGTTTAAAAATCGATTTCAAACTCTACTTACAGCTCCTGGTTCCAGTGTCGCTCTGGTCCGGCTCCCCTGTCTGCCAGAACTACAAGCAGGGGGCTGACCAGCAGCCACGGCTGTGATTGGCTGATAGGCAACCAATCACAGTCGCGGCTACCAGCAATAGCGAAGAGGCTAGAACCAGGAGCTGTAGGTACAGTCTGGAATCGATTTTTAAATTGCTAACTTAGCAGTTGGGGGTGGAAGGATATGCCTTATAATACAGATGAAAGTTTTTAAGCAAGCTGAAGGTTTTGAAGAGGGGGATCGGGAGGGAGGGGGATCGGGAAGGGGGTGAAAGGGTTCCTGTGCGCATGTCACCATCACTCCCTATTTCACAGTTTAGTTCCCCTTTAAGTACATGTACAAATGGGCCATATACAGGAGATGGATTTTTATTTTCAAAAGTCAAATAGAATAGAATTGTTATTACTGCACATTATATTTTATTATATTACAGATCTTCACTCAGACACACATTTGTCTTCTCACTAACAGGGTTGTTCAATAAGAGTTCTTAAAGTTTAAAATGGTGCTAATTTTGCCCAAACCAATCAGATAATATTTAACATTTGAAAGCTAACATCTGATTGGTTGGGGCAAAATTAGCACCATTTTAAACTTTAAGAACTTTTATTGAATAACCCTGTAAGTTTATTTTCTGCAAGCAGTTTGGTTTGGTCCAAAAAAATGCCTGTAAATTGAACTAAAATAGTCACGCTAGTAGTTCCTTTGGCAAATCTTGCCGATCCGGTTCTTCTTGGCAGGATCTTTTACCTTCATCCTAGGAATTATTTGTTTATCCATCATAACTATTTTAGGCCAGAACCAAGAAAATGATCATTCTTATCCAAAAAGAGAAGAAAAAAAAGAACAGAGCTTCAAAGAAGATTGCTTCAAAAAATATTAAAACAAAGCTGTTCTTAGAAAAACATCTCCAGTATAAATATTTAAATTAAATATATAACTTATTGAATGAGGGGGGAAACCAAAGGAATTCCTTCAGAGGTGATCTGTTCGCCAGTCCGAGGCTAAACGCTCCAACATAAATACAAATTGGTACAGTCCATGTCATAGTCAAGCATGGCCTAAATAGCCAATTACAAATAGGTAGTTATCTAATGCTTCATAAACACACATCAAACCATAAAGTATGACAGAGGAATAAAGTACAGGTCACTTAAATGCCGGGATAGGCAACCAGTAGGTCTCTGGATGATTGAAAACTAAAAAATCCAAGTAACGCCCTTACAGGGAGTTGTATAGGGTTATTCAATAAAAGTTTGTATTGTTAAAAATGGTGCTAAATTTGACCCAACCAATCAGATGTTAGCTTTAGCTTTCAAATGTTAAATGAGATCTAATTGGTTGGGGCAAAATTAGCACCATTTTTAACAATAAGAAATTTTATTGAATCTCCCTGATAGTTTTTAAACATTTGGAGATCTACTGGTTGCCAATCCCTGGTTGAACATAAACACTTGATTGGATCCACTGATGAGATTTCACTTCACATAGGCCTAGGCCCCAGATTGTGATTTAGATATTGCATGCCGAAATCTCACAGTAACCAGGCCCACTACCAGGGGCACTTTTAGGGTTTTTGCTGCCTGAGTCAAACTTTTAAATACCACCCTTGATTATCTCCACTGCCACGTTGAAGTGGGTGTGGCTTTGTCGGTGGACGTAGTTTTGGTGATGTGCTAAAATGTAACGATGTTGAACGTCCTATCACATACCGTATATACTCAAGTATAAGCCAAGGTTTTCAGGCTTGCGAGCGGCAGCCGGCAGAAAGGTGAAGATTGAAGATTGAAGACTGCCAAGGTAAGTGAACACTGAACTAGGGGGGCTCTGGGGGGGACAGTATCCCATGCAGTAACCCCTAATACCCCAAAATTTGAACTATCCGACTTATTTTCGATAATTATCGAATTCTCAAATTGGTAACCCTCAAATATAGCCTTCAATTTCAGTAACCCTCGAATACAGCCTCTGATTTCGGTAACCCTCAAATGTATCATTCTGTAAACCTTGAATATAGCCTTCAATTTCGATAACCTTGGAATGTAACCTTTGGTTTCGGTAACCCTTTGGATGTAGCCTTCGATTTCAGAAACCCTTGAATGTATTGTTCGGTAACCCTCAAATGTTGCGGCCAGTTTCAGTAATTCTCAAACGTATTGTTCAATTTTGGTAACCTTCAAACCTATCATTCAGTAACACTCAAATGCAGTGTTCGATTTTAGCACCCCTTGAATGCAGTGTTCGATTTCGGCAACCCTTCAAATGTAGAGGCTGATTTTGGTAACACTCAAATGTATTGTTCTGTAACCCTCGAAAGTATCATTCGGTAGCCCTCGAATTGGCCATAACCCTCGAATGTAGCGTGCAGAAACCTGACGATTGCCTGATCGTGGGGAAAGGAGTGTTAAAACGGGTGATATGGACATGTTCCCCAGACCATTTCCAGTAAGTTGCAATTGTTAGTTTATCTGTTAATTATCCAAACTTTTCAAACTGTTTCCTCCCATTGACAGTAATGGGTTTGTTTACGAACTTCCGATCTTTTACTGAAGTTTGGAAGTTTGGAAATGCACCGAACTTCAGAAAGTTAGGCCATCTCTATTGTTTATTGTGCACTAATGTTTTTTGACATAGATTTTTGGTTTTAAACATCAAAATTCTGGTCTAAACCTGGGTCTGTTCCAAGAACCCACCAGAGAAATAAAAACCCCGGTGCATCCCTACTGGGCACTACCATAGGTAGGTAAATTCTTATTGGATTGTTCATTACCCTTACACTAAAGAAACAAATACTACCTTACATTAAAGGGCATGTCCACCCCCAAAACTATAATCCCCCCAACTAATGGCCCCATCATGTAGTGTAATAAAATCCTTTCCTCACATCCCAGCTCCATAAGGTTCTCCTGTAGTCCCCCGCCCAAAGTCCCAAAAACTGCCCACCAGGAGGATAGCAGAGTCCATATAGGACTCTGCCTCCTATCTGGCCTCCGGGAGAAGTTTGGCATGCGTACTGCAGCCCTTCTCCTCCTCCCTCCCCTCCCTCTCCCTCCCGTTTTGTGATCCCTCCCCCTACCATAAAACCCCTTGCCCATATATTAGTATATCTTCCCCCAGCCCCAACCGCTAAAAAATAATTTTAAGAAAGACCCCCGAACTCTACTTACCTTCCCTCTCTCCCCTGGCAGAGAAGCCGGCAGCCGCGTCTCAGCCAATCACGGACGCGGCTGCCGGTCCCGCCCCCTGTTTGCAGTGTCTTGCAAGCAGAAGGCCGGGCCGGGGAAGATAAGTAAACATCGGGGCACTTTCTTAAATTTATTTTATAGCGGTTGGGGCTGGGGGAAGGTATTCTATTATATGACAAAATTTTTTTATAAGGGTACACATGCCCTTTAATAAATCCAGTCTTAGTCTTCAAGGGCATGGTTCTCCCTTTTTAATGTCAACATCATGTTGGGCCTGTAGAGTAAATTTTGATGGAACCAAAAAGAAAATCGAAATGTAACTTTAAGGAAACCATGGCGTGTCTGACAGTATACAGCATTTTATTAAATGATTCATGTCCAGAAACACAAAGAATTATTATGTAATTACTCTATGTCTATCATTGTATCACAGTATTTATTGTTTATTTAGAGTTAGGCCACACTAGTGCATTTTTCATGACGCATGTCAGGCTAACATAATATGAGTGGCCACACCCATTTTCGCAGTACATGCGTATAATAATGGACAGTGTCACGCACCCAAGGAGCACGTTATAAATAAAAGTACATACATTTTGTAGATTTCATATGTGATTGGCCTTAAAGTGGAGGGACGGAGAGACCCTGAGTTCTGTTCTTTTTATACAAATGAAACTTTGCTAGGAAAATAACTAGCAGCACTTGCTCCCCGGTGCAATCATACTGGCAATGTAATAAGGCACGTCTGGTGACCACTTTATAATCTTTGCAGGACTATTTACGGAAGCCATTAACTGGCATTAAAAAGTTGCGCAAAAATGTTCACAATAATTACATTTTTGATGATGGACTACAGACATAGCAAAAAGGGAGCTTCTACCAGCTGGTCAATGCCACATTATGGGTTAGACCAAGCTTTGGTGATTTCTTTCTCTGGGTTGATGGTTATTGATTAAAGGACAACTCCACCCTCATAATGACATATTTTAGAAAGAATGGCCCCTATAAATTCCCTTCCCTGTCCTCTGGAGCCAGTAGCATATGCCTCATAGATGGAAACTTATGAGTAGTATGTGTTAACAGCTATATTTGTTTATGCTCCCTTCAGCAATTAAGTGAGCTGGTTATGAGCTTGAGCATGCTCAGATGAGACAGCTAGGGGATCAGCATTCAGTCATTGGTTGTGATATCAACTATCAAATCCGGGACTGAAAGGAAGCAGAAACTGGGGAAACTGGACAATGTGCATCATTTCAGGTTAGACTTATATTTTGTAATTTTGGGGTTTAATTAACCTATATAAAAATTTTATTTAATTTGAGGGCTTGACTTGCCCTTTAAACTACAGTTCCCAGCTAGAAATGAATGCTGCCAGCGGGTTCCTGATTTTTTCTATGACCATAACATTTCCGATGTCAAAATTTAATTGGTAAAATAAAAAAAAAAAAAACTCAAGGTTCTCAGACTATTTATAATGAAACAGGAAACTTTCTTCATTGGAATCATTCATTTATGAATTATAACTAGCTACATAACTTGAATAGAAAGTTTACAAATTAATGTCATTGGGTTTCTATATTCAGATTTTATGGATATTCATACAGTGAATATTCAATATATTTCCTTTGAGTTATTCTACAAATATGATGTTTTCTACATTTAACAGCATACACTGAATTGCCCAATATACAGATATACGGTCACAATTAATAAAAGGAACACCCAATTATTCTGATTGCTTAAAATCAATGAAGTGAAGGCACAGACTGCATTATTATTATGGAAGGGATAGATTTGCCTGATTCATAAAAAATATATCTAAAATACATGCATAAAGTCTAACAGGGTTATTCAACAAATGTTCTTATCGATAAAAATGGTGCTAATCTTGCCCCAACCAATCAGATATTAGCTTTCAAATGTTAAATAAGATCTGATTGGTTGGGGCAAAATTAGCACCATTTTAAATGATAAGAACTTTTATTGAATCTCCCTGTAAGTGGTAATGAGTTTGCAATCAATGTTAAATGAATTAATTAAAAAGGTGTGTCTAAAATTATCCATTCACTTTGGGCAGAACCCCCCTTCTCCCAACCCTAAAACTGTTTTACTCACAGACCCCCTGAACAGCACCTGAATAGAGTCAACCTGATTGCTGCAGTGATCTACTGGCTTCATCGAACACAGTGAAGCTCAGAGAGCTTTTGTGCAGTTTGAGCCCAATCACTGCAGCAATAGCCGGCAAAATAGAAGCACTAGACGCACTAGACGCACCTTGATGTGATTCATCACAGCTGTGACCAAGTGTCTACACAGAAGAACCTGGAGTCTGTGTTGTGACATTATTGGCAACTATTGCACTGCCCTCTCAGCAGTGGTTTGAGCATGCCTACTGGAATCCTACTGAGGTATTATTAATAAACCACTTAACAGATTGCTGCATCATCAACCTCATGCCCGTTAAACAACAAATCATAATGAAATACTTTAGAAAGAATGGTTAGTCTTACATCTCTCAGATTTCTAACTATTGCAGTTTTGGTGTTTGGGGAGCGGGTGATTTATCTGTATACAATTTCTGTTAGAGGGCTGGACTTACCCTCTCAATTGTTTTGCAGCTAGCTACAAACCTGTTTGCCTCTACCTAAGGTACCCAAAGAGGAAGAGAAAAATCATGACTGCAGGCACAGAAGGGATCTTTTCAATGGATCTTGTAATGAGGACACTCGTATGGAGATCACAGTTCCCCTTTTAAAAGGACCCAATTGTGCCTATTCACCACTATATAGCAGCTTCATTGTGTGCGCTGTATTGCTCCCAAAAACCTCTACACACAGGAATAAGTTTGCACACAATGTTTTCCAGCAATTAATAACAACACGGCCTTAAAACCTTACATCAGACCAGTAGCAGTTTGTTGTACTGTAAATTGTAAAAATCCTCCTGAAGCAACATCTCCATTGACTTTATCTCTATTAAAGAAATACTCTTGCCCCCCAAAAAAACATTTTGAAAATTCTGCACAAAGAAATGATTTAACCTATTTATTGTAAAACCCACTTACCAATCCACCAAAGTCAATTCTGTTGGTTATCCTTATGCTGAAGGCAAAATCTATATGCTTGTCTGCCACCACAACTATAAAAGTTTCTAATTATTCTAATAATAAGGAAAATATTGTTCCATATATTGTATATTGTTGAGAACTATAGAGTGTATAAACCTTTTCTAAAACAGTTAAAACGAAAAGTACCTGAAGCAGGGAGGTAGGATTGGTACTTTCTACCTCCCAATATAATTTCTATGAGAAGTTACAGCATGAAGAAAATTGCTTCTGCCAGGCTTCCCAAGTGCTTCAGCGCTATCTTTAATACAGGAATGAAAACTGTATATGCTCTTCAATGAAACAATATTGGGAAGCGGGAATAATCAAACCTATTTCCCTGTCCCAGGTGCTTTTCATTTCTAAAATGTAAATTTTTACAGTATACAGTCCTTTAAGTTCCAGTTACTTCTGGAGCTTGATATTTCTAGTATTTTCTTTTGAAGCTTATTACTTTTTAAAGGAATAGTTTACTCCCAAAGTGAACTATTACTTTAATGTATTGATTGAAGCCCAGGAGGTTAAGGTGCTATGTCTTACCTCCCGTTCTTCAATCAGGATCTGGGAACAAAGATTCAAGAAACTTACCTTTTGCGAGATCCACAGTGAAATCCCTAACCGCTTCCTTGTTCTGTGTAACTATAGCGCACATTATCATGCATGCGCGCTATAGCTGTACAGAACACGGGAGGTAAGGCATAGCTCCTTAACCTCCCAGGCTTCAATCAATACTTTAAATGAATAGTTAACTTTGGAAGTGAACTATTGCTTTAATAAAAGCCAAACAGGAGGTAAGAATACTTGCGCCAGTTCTACCCCATATAGAATAATAGATGTACGGGAGGGAATTCCTTTTAGGGTATAGTTGTCCTTTAATAAATACATAAGTTCCATAACCAGTGAATATTATCTGTAGACTCCCAAGAGTCTAGATCTTTTCCTCGTGATGAATGTATTTTTGTTTCCATTGGTTTTCTAGAGAAAGTGTCCCCCTTGGGTAAAACCTTTCAGTGATATCTATGTTCAGTGATAAACTCATTTCCTTCCTAAAACGAGACAATGTAGCTGTAGAAACCCTGGATTCTCAGCTGACGTTAGTAGTTATTTGTTCTGCTCGAATAAATCTGTTTCAGTATTTGTTCCATGGATCCACTGAGGTTTATATTTCTTGCAGTACAGATATACTACAGTATATGGCATGGCAGAAAGCAGTCAGCAACTGTGGTTGTTTTCATTAGGAAACACACCTCCCCCTCATAATTGTATTCACTTTCCGATAAAAACAATTGAATAGATGAAGTACATGTTTCGGTTAGTCACTTGAGTGGACAGGAGATAAAAGTTCAGCTCAAATACATATGCTTAAAAAACCATGACTTTGTTTCATTTTCTCATTCCACTTAATTTAAAGGGCATGTCCACCCCCAAAACTATAATTTAACCCATTACTGGTATACAAAAGATATGGCAACCTGCTAAAACTCAGTGAGAAGGGTCCCGAGGGGTTTAAGGGTTATGAAATTGCCCACTCATAATAGGGATAATTTGGATTTTATGAATAAATGGTATGAGGTACTTAATGAATGTTCCCTGAAATTAATGGGGTTATTGATTGAAGTAAAACAGAAGTAGAAAACATAAGTCAAGAAATGAATGTAAAGGTTAAACAAATCAACCAACAATTAGATGGGGATTCATATGGTAAGCTAGTGATGGATTTGGAGAATAAAGTTCTGGCTGCAGACAGCATCAAAAAATCCAAATACTTGAGAGACAAGATGGATTATGCTGATAATAAGATCTTTAGTTTTAATAAACATTCTTATCCCCCAAAAAAAGGTATGGAGAAGGTCAGATAGAACCTACACTAGGCAAAGATTACCAAGCCCAGTGTACAAAAGACATACTGGAAATAGCCCTCCAGTTCGGAATAAGAAAACACGTTTTTCAATAAAAAGTTCGGTGCGGACCCCTCCTTTTCATTTAGCGAGAACCCCCCCCCCCAAGACATTGGGAAAGACATCGGCCAGACCCAAAAGAAAAGAGAATGGAAAGCCCAAGGGAGGAAGAGAGGGAAGAGTTCCTCAAGAGGAGGAAGAGGCACAATCTGGAAGAGGAGATGGGGTGGAGGGCATGTTGGATGGATGGCTAAATATACGCAAGAGCCATTAGATAATAACCATTCTACAGATTCTGTTTTTAACCTTGGATCTAAAAAACTGTCCATAGGGGAGAATAAGTTACTGAATAGAGGTTTGAAATTTGCCCCTTATACTAAAAATGTTTTGCCTTTAAAGGGAGGGGTTTGGACTACAAACTCTCTCAGAGTATGAACCAGGTTAGTCTTAATAGAGAAGATGCTAGTAATGTCCAAGCAGTGAAGGACTTACCAGCTCTTTCCAGCAATGCTTCTTTTATACCTTTTAAGACAAAATTAAAATTTAACCCTATGGCATATAGGAATAGTGCAATGGATCTATTTGAAAAATTGGTTGTTAATTATATTTGTAAAATTAAACCTGTGAACAAAAAGGGGTTTAAGTTCAAAAGAGTATTATGTTAATATATATATATAAATATATATGTATATATGTTAATGAATGTATAATAAAACCTACTTACAACTATTAAGGGATCCAACATCATTGTATGTAAAGGAATTAAAGTCATTGATAGTAAAAGGTAAAGAGCTTGGGTTTATTAATACGGATGAGGAGAAATTTATCCTCAAATTAAATCCCAATATCGCAGGTAAGGTCTCCTCCAGGTCATCCAATTATCTCGGGAGTGGATAACTTGACCTCTAATCTATCTAAATATGTAGATTTTTTTTTTGAAATCAGCCATTGTGGACACTAAATCTTATCTTAGAGACACGATAAAGGTACTTAATGCCCTTAAGCATTTTGTATGGGATTCCTCATATTCTTTGGTTACTTTGGACATCACCTCTCTTTATACAGTCATTCCCCATATTGAAGGGATGGAAGCCATGAAATATTTTTTAAAGGCCCAAAATATGACAAAATTGATTTTCTAGGGGAATGTCTCCTTTTTGTATTACAAAGAAATAATTTTAAATTTGGTGAGACATTTTATATTCAAACCAATGGGACTGAAATGGGGACCCCCTAGTGCCTAATTATGCAGGTCTATATGTTGCAAAGTGGGAGGAACAGGTGGTATACCCCCTGTTTTTATGATATGGAAAATTTTGGAGAAGATATATAGACCACATTTTGATGGTGTGGGGGGTCACCCAGACACCCTTAATACATTTGTTGGTCAGTTAAATGATTCATCAGAGTGTTTGACATAATATGAGTCAAGTACGTGTAGAATTTCTGGATCTACTGGTGGAGATTGAAAACAATGTAACCATAACAAAAACTTTTTTTTAAAGAGGAGGGTGCCAATTCCTAAATCCACTATACTAGTGGGCATAAGAAGGAATGGTTAGATAATGTTCCCTTGGGACAGCTCCTACGTATTAATAGGAACTGTACAAAAAAAGTCTGATTATGAAGAACAACGTGAGCTTATTAGTAGGCGTTTTCAGGAAAAAACGTATGGATTGCAGACCCTACAATAGGTTAAAGCTAAAGCCGATAAGAATTCCAGACAATCTCTTCAAATCCCTGTAAATAAAAGTAAAAATAAAAACAAAGACAGTGGAATAAAAATTAACCCTCTTTTTGTGAGCTTTTTAGTGAATGTATGGGGTTTAGTATACTCCCTGTTTGTACCAACAATGGTTTGTCCTATTCATTTAAATATGTTACTCTATTGGTGTTTTTTCATGCCTGATGAAGTTTTTTAAAAACGAAACGTGTTGCATGCTTTTTATGGAGTGTTCCCATATTATATATTGATACTGTATCTTTTATTGTGTTGCATTGTCCACTTTTGTTGTTCAGTAGAGATCTGAGCATGTTAAAAAAAAATCATAATTAGGAACATTCCAAAGAAAATGAGCATCGTGGGAAGAAGAATGTCTGTTGAAGACACAGAAATGGCAGCTCACTACAGACTGCAGCGTGGCATAGCAAAATAAATGTAAAATAATTGATTTTTCACAGAGCATATGTAAAATACCCAAATACAGAAGGTGTTATACAGTATAAATTATTTAAAGGGGAAGTTCAGTGCAAATTCATATGCTTTTAAGGGGGAAAAAAGCAGCATTTTCTCATCTCAATGTCCTTAAAGGGTAAGTCCAGCCCTCAAATGAAAACTTATATACAGGTAAATCACCCCCCAAAAACCCCTAAATGAAATACCGTAGTCTGAATCCTGAAATATATAAGTCTAACCTGAAATCCTGCACAATGTCCTATTGCTCCTGTTTTTGCTTCCTGGTTCTTCCAGTTATGGATTTGACAGTTGACATCACAGCCTGACTGAATGCTAATCCCCTAGCTGCCTCTTCTGAGCATGCTCAGACTCAGTAGGGGCAAGGCCACACTGCAGCGCAAATGAATGCGCAAGCACACGCGATTGTGCTTGTGATTTTCATGAGTTGCTACGTGTTTGAGCTTGCGGTTCCCCAATTTTGCAAACGCGTATAGTTTGGCCTAGCCCTAAATGTCACTAAATTGCTCAGTTTCCATGAGGCATCCAGAAGCATAGCAGGCATACAGTAATGAATTCGTAGGACAAACTATAATATATCTCCATATTTTAAAGAGGCCATTCTTTCTAAAAGATGTACTTATGAGGGTGGAGTTGTCCTTTAATCTGCAAATCCAGCATTTTGTCTATTCAAAAAAAAATATATAAAAAAAACCCCTGACTTTCTATTGTCCCTTAATAGTAACCGTTATGGTCTTGCTTTTGACTCAATGCTTGAGTTGATTTAGTTGCTCAGTAGAGATCTGAGCATGTTTGACCCATCCAACAGTCAATCAGTAGGAAGATTCCAAGGAAGTGTGAATTCTGGGAAGAAGGATCATCACAGAACCAAAAAATGGCAGCTCACTAATGACAATGGCAGGGCATAGCAAAGGGTATGAAATCAGCTGGAAGAGAATATGTAGAATAACTAGATATGTGTAATGTAAAAATTCTATTTTCCACTGAACTTTATTTTCCCCTCACTGATCTTCCCTTATAATCAGAGCTCAAAGGGATTTAAATACAAAAAAAGGAACTTTTTGGATGGACCCTTTTGCAGCAAGCAAGAGGACAGACATATCCATAACTCTTTATAACAGGCACCTCTGTCCTTATATTTAAATAATTGAGGCACTTCAATTCTTATATATGCATGTATTACTAATCATGGGACTTTATCTTATTTGTCCATTGTCTGTATTTTCTATATTGCAATATTTTTTAAATTATACAGCACTGTATCCCCAAATGGAGCTATTTAAATTAAATTAAATCATATTAGATATGTATATATATATTTAGTAATTTACCACAGACACCCATGTATTAATAAAAAGGAAAATTATGTTATGTTGAAGGTAGAAATCAATGCACTTTTCAGAAGATTTTAAATTATGGAGAAAGTAATTGAATTATCCAAGTAGCAGTGTAAGCAAGTCTTTAAATTTGCTAATGTTAAAGTAATGAGAGGGAAAAAAAAAACCTCCGGTTAATAGTATCAACTGCATAGTATGGACTCATTTGAGGAAAGTGCAATTAATGAACGCGGTAATTACATTTAAAGACTCTGTTATTGCATCTCAAAGTTTATTCCCTGAGACAAAAATGTAAAAACATAAAAGACATAACCTACGTGGCTTAAATCAAATGTAAGAAAGAAAATAAAAAAGGAAGAAATTGGAACTTCGGTCCATAACTCAGCGGTGAAAGATGTAGTAATTTAAAAACAATAAAAATTGCAATATATTCTGGGAAGCGGCAATAACAAAATAAATAATATGTAATTTGATGTCAGCCAAGTAAAGCCAATTTTTAAAACTTCTTAAAGTATGTCGGTAAATGGATAGGTGGAAGTTTAAAGAATTACTGTAACTATGTGACTAGAGACGGATGCAAACCAGAACCCAGTTCTTCCTAAACTGCAGAGCTATTTTTGAACATTTTTAAAATTTTTAAAAATTTCAATTTTGTAAATTCGAACTTTCTAGAAATTTCTAAAAGTTTCTGGTACTGGGTCCACTCGCGGATTTTAGAATTTTCGGAATTTTTCCAAAAAACGTGAATCTGCATGCAGAATGGATTTCAGTGAGTTTGGCCATCTCTATATCCCTATATAGAATAATCTAAACATACCAAGCTAATGTCCTTTCTTTATTCTATAGAATAGGTAGAATGTGATACAATATAACAGAAAGGTAACAGACATTCTTGCATATGTAGCCAATGATAGCAATTTATTGGTAATATATAGCACAGAAAATGATCACTATTGAGTCTTGGGATTTCCGCAGTCACTTTAAGCAGTCAGTTATAATTATGGATGATTCATACTTGAGTACAAGAGATTTTTGCAAAGAGTCACACTGCAATGCAATTGCAATCGCATGCGATTTCATGTGCGACTTCGTTGCGTTTGCGCATGCGTTTTTTTCATTAAGTATTGAAAAACGCATGCGATTGTGATTTAAAATGCGGAACGCAAATCGCAAACGCAACACACCTGAAAACGTGCGTTTTCAGTCCGTTGTCGTGTTTTTAATGATAAGAAAAACGCAAGCGCAAATGCATGTGCAAGCGCAAACACAAAAAAAGCGCAGCAGTGTGGCCTAGCCCTTAGGCCAAGGCTCCACTCCTGTGATGTTGCCTCTTTTTGTTATCCACTTGTGCTTTGTAATTCACATGTAATTTGTGTTTTGTGATCTGATTTAAAGGAATGGCCTAACAACTGTGTTTTATCTGATTTGCCATTTTGGTATCTTCATTGAGGAGGAAAGATATTTAAAGGGGAACAAAACCCCAAATATTAAGATTTAGAAAAGATTAAATAATCCATGATGCTGACTGACCGTAAGTTCAGTCAATTAGGCCAAAATACTTACCAAAATGTTGTTGTGATTGGAAGTGCTCAAAATATCTGCAGTACCACTTTAATTTCCACCAGACTACCAATCGAGTTTATAGATTATATCCACTGGTGAGGACACAGCCTTTAATATCCGAAATGCTAAAGAGGACAAAATTTACACCATTATTTTTTCCAACTAGTCCTCCAAAGTGGTACCCTTGCAGTTTTTTTATTTTTCCGCAGCCAGATTAAGGTCAAGACCATGTACATAAATTCATGCTTTGGGATGTGACCTTCCAAACCAGAGAGCATGTCCTCTTAAAGGGAATGCCCACCCTGGTGACTTGTCAGTTATCTGCCCGCAACCCCAAATGCTATTTTTCCCAGTTTACTACATGCATTTGTAACCAGATATTTGATAATAAGTTTTAATTCATCTGGGCAAAATTATCTACCTCCTCCCTCTGCTTAAAGGGCATGTCCACCCCCAAAACTGAAATTTAACCCCATACTGACCCCACCTTGTAGTGTACAAAAATCCTTTCCTTACATCCCAGCTCCAAATAGCTGCCCTGCTATGCCCCTCTAAACCCAGGAAAAGAGCAGTGTATAAGCTGTCAGTGACTTATCCTGTGCTCCAAACCCCTTGGTAATATTGTAGTTATTGGTCCCCCAGCCCCAACCGTCATAATAGAATTTTGAGAAAGTCACCCGATAGTTACTTACCTTACCTCTCTCCCCCAGCGTTCTGAGCAGACGGCAGCCGCATCCCTGATTGGCTGTCTCTCAGCCAATCAGAGACGCGACTGCCAGTCCCGCCCCCTGCTTGCAGTTCTGTGCAAGCAGAGGGCCAGGACAGTGCGGCAGAGGAAAGAGGTAAGGTAAGTAATTATCGGGGGACTTTCTCAAAAATCTATTATGGAGGTTGGGGCTGGGGGACCAATAACTACAATATAACTAAAGTTGAAAAAAGGGGATGGACCTGCCCTTTTTTTGTTTTTATATTCTTGAGCATTTGCAGTGAAAGCAGAATATGAAACAGTCAATCATTGGTTGTTATATCAGCAGTCATAGCCTTGAGGGAGGGGCCAGCTTACTCTACCAGAATGGACAAGTCCACCCAAAAAAAAGTTTACTTTTTACTGGGTCCAGTAAGCAAGTTCAGGGGCATCTTTAAAGGGTCACTATACTCACTCAAACAACTTTACGTTATCTGAAACTACACTTTGAGAGAAGCAAAATGGTGGTATTTACATATTTATCTGTGCTTGCTTTGTCATTAAATTATTAATGTTTAGTGAGTGCTCCTAATTCCCCCCACCCTTCCTTCACTGCCTTCTTGTAGTGTCTACGACACTTATAAGTTCTGCACAGCCTCACCATGGACACTGCTCTGCTTACACATCTCCCCCTCCCTTCGCCTGCTGTCTTTTTTCTGCTGATTCTCTTAATTGTTGCAGAAAGTGTGCAGGCAGGCAGCCAAAGATACTGGTAAGATGTCATTAATGGGTCACATATTACAATTTCTGCTCCTGGAGTGACAGGTCTTTCCCTGTAAATGCTGTGATTAAAATGATGATTTATCAGGATCTATAGCTCAGATTTAAAATCTGAAAAAAGTAGTGGGAGCTTTCTAAATGTATACTTTTTTTTTGAGTATAGAAACCCTTCAACACTTATACTAACACTCAAATATTGAGAAACCTAGGTTTGGGGACACGTTAATCATTATTAAGGAAAGTTTATTTTAGGGTGGACATGCCCTTTAAATATCCAGTTAGTAATGCAGGTAATAAAGTGCAAAATATATCAGTTGGGGATGGGGATAACTGACAATTGACCCGTTTTTTTGTTTTATGGGTGAACGTGCCCTTTAACCTTTCTCCGCACACAGGCAAAGCCGCTGCAAAATGTTAATTTTTCAGGGTTTAAAGCAGCAATCCATAATGCTGCTTTGTTTCCTTTTCTTATCTAAAGTTAATTTTTTAAGGTTTAGTAAAAAACTTCACGATCAGGATGATGTTTATTATGTTTTAGAGAATAATTTCTTTTTTTATGAGGTTGCATGAGATTTTTATTTCTTCAACAAAAAATATATTTGTGAAAAAAAACTTTATTGTCCTTAAAAAAAACTTTAAATCAATTTTATCCTATATTATGTCAATGTGTATGTCCTAGCAACACACATTTTTACATTGTATATGGCTTATATTTCCTGTATTAAGGAAAACCAGCTATCAGTCTACTGATGGCCTATTTAGTTGGTCACATTCCTCTTAGTTTCGGAAATGCCACATATAATTATTTCCCAGAAACACTTTCATTGACTTTAAACCATTCGTCGTGTACATTACCATGAAAGTGTGTTCTATTTACATAAATCTAATTAGTCTAAGTTTTTGATTACCTTCAACATATGGCTTCTTTCACAGATAAAGTGAAATAACATAAGGTGTACGTTGATGTTATTTATTAGAGTTTTGAGTTTTGACCCGGTTTTGATCTGGTAACTCACGGTTACACTGTTGAAATTTCAGTAGCCGAAACTACAGATAAAATGAAGAACTTCAGAAATTTATCCCATTGAATCCGAATTGTCAACATTTTTCCACACTGGGAAGTATCTGACTACCAAGGAAAAGACATCAAGATCAGGTTCTCAGCCCTAAAATATAGGTGGAAGACTATCTATTAAGGACATCCTTATTCTGTAAATTGAATCCTGAAAATCCCCCTTTCACCCCAGCTTGTTTTTTGACTGTGTGACTGTTAGGGTTAGGTCCCACTATACGTGTTGCATTCCATTTTCCATGCGATTTGCGAATCGCAATGTAATTTTAAATATAATGGAAATCGCGAGAATCAGGTCCCACTGTATAATTTGTGTTCTGAATCTATTCGGTCCATTTTTCATCTGCATGTGTGCACGACTTTTGGTCCGTGTGTATTAGAATCACACTTTAATAATAGTCTATAGGAACGCAAAAAAAAAAAAAAACGCGGACACATGTGAACAAACTTATTTGTTGTGGGTTTGTTGTGGGGTTTTTTTGTGTGTTTTTCTCCAGTGGTTCCTGTTGATTTTCCAAAAACTGCAAACGCTCGCAAACGGACCGGAACACAGACACACGCAGACAAATGCATACAAAACTGCAAACGGAATGAAACACGGATGAAATGCATTGTCCTAAACGCACTCAAAAGAGACAGCAATGCGCATAGTGGGACCTTGCCCTGTATATCAGTTTAATGTGCAGTGTAAAGGGGGTGCAGTCATATATAGAATTTCCCATGATAAGTATGTCAACCTCTAAATAAAGTAAGGAGGTGAAAGATGGAGTTTAGTTGTCTTATAGAAACGAAACTATAGTTAAACAAGGCGATGAAATATTTGAAATACTGAGCATCACCTTACCCTACACCCTCAGTTATCAATTTAGGCCTCATTTACAGCCAGGTGCAGCTAATAGCTGGAGACTGAGTTAAAGTTGCTCTTTTAAGATTTATCCCAAGGCGCAGATCCTGTATTGAATATCGTAACTAACATTTACCCACAAAATGATTAAAAAATCTACAGTAACATTGAGTAGCTTGGGTTTTAAATTCAGTTGGAAATACACTGCATTGCCCTGTAAAAGTGTAGTTAGTATCACACAGAACTATAAAGAAACTGGGAAATGTAGTATATTGTGTAATTGTGAAAATGAGGGTACAAGCCATGCTACCCAATGTACTGTCAGGTTCGTGTGGGCTTTACACATTCACACTTCGTAGCGGAAATATTAGTGAGGATTGTATTGGGGCGTGTCAGCAAGATGGCTCCCCTTATTTTTAAACAGACATAGAGGAAAAAGTTTAAATTTCAAACTTCTGGTGCAATGTAATAAATAAAACCACATTTTCTTACCTGACTGCCATCCACTGATCCAGTAACCGGTAACCAGTAACCAGTAAGCTCACTGGATCGCAGTCATGGCAGTGATAGTATCAACCAAACTCCCCACATCTCTTACCCTTTCACCTTATACTTCCTTTCCCACCCAAAAATGACTCGGACCACCTTCTTGGAACAAAAGGCCACAGCAGGTTTCTTTATTGCAAATAGTGTAAAACTCACCCAGGTGAATTTTCTCTATTTTATTAATAGGATATGATAAATAGTGTAAAACCCACCCAGGTGAATTTTCTCTATTTTATTTATAGAATATGATAAATAGTGTAAAATTCACTCAGGATAATTTTCTCTATTTTATTAATAGGATATAATAAATAGTGTAAAACTCACCCAGGTGAATTTTCTCTATTTTATTAATAGGATATGATAAATAGTGTAAAACTCACCCAGGCAATTTTTCTCTTTTTTATTAATAGGACTAGTATTAATAGGACTGGACTACCGGTAATAGTATTTTTTATGTGCAGGTGTGTGTTTGACATAGATGGAAGAGACAGGGGGAAAGAGAAGTGCACAGTTGGTAATGTTATGAGTTGAGGAGGTGACATTGCTTGAGGGATGTTATAGCACATGTTTATAGCAAAACTTTATATACAATGTTATCAGTTTTTCCACTTGGAGCATAAATATACAAATGTTGTGGTGAACATTTTACATGTACTTAGCTGTGGGGAAAACATGTTAATTGCAACTGAATACCGCAACACTTGAGTGACTGAAGGGCTTCAGTGTCTCTGAAGTATGTGATGTGTGGCTCTGTCTGTGTTGTTAACGTCGGGCTTCATTCTTTTGCTCTGTCTGAGCTCCATGGGCCCTATTTATAAAAGATCGGTATCGTTATCATAAAATACCGATCGTTATCGTAAAATAACGACCAGGTTTTTACCGATAACGACCGTTATTTACCAATACCGGTCGTTATTTACCGATAACGACCAGTATTTACTGATATCGGTCGTTATTTACCTATAACGACCGGTATTTAACGATATTGGTAAATAACGGTCGTTATCGGTAAATAACGGCTGGTATTTACCGATAACGACCGGTATTTAACGATATCGGTAAATAACGGTCGTTATCGGTAAATAACGGCCGTTATCGGTAAAAACCCGGTCGTTATTTTAAGATAACGATCGGTATTTTACGATAACGATACCGATCTTTTATAAATAGGGCCCCATGTGTTTTTATTAAGGGTGCTCTATTTTTTCCACATTAGTTAGCAGTATGTCACTTTGTTTGCATTTTAACACTTTATCCTTGCTCAAGGACCACTTTATATTGACTATTAGATCCCAATCAATAAAGTTACTTTCTGGTCCAAATTGAAAGTGCCATGATGTCTTTGTTCTTTTAGTTGTAACTGTCTGTGAAGTGTGTGACATGTGGACAGTGTGTGTATGGTGCTTAAATCTAGGAAATGCAGGTAATTCCCAACCGTAATTCTCAACTATCCTGGTTTGAATAGGTGGATGGGTCATGTCTGCCATGTTGCGATGGTTGGGGGAACAGCATTCTAGGGTGTGGATGGTCTGGGGGGCCGTTGTGGTGTCCAGGAGGCTTGCACGTGACATTTGGTGGTCGCAATATTTGGGGGCATGGCCACGCTGTTTCAAAGCATGGGCATGGCCATGTCATTTAGGGGCATGGATGTGATGTTTTAGGGCATGGGAGTCAAGTTTGGGTGTGTGGTGTTTGGAAGTGTGCCTGTGATGTTTGGGGGCATGGACAGGATGCTTGTAG
The DNA here is from genome assembly GCA_019447015.1 of Hymenochirus boettgeri. NCBI lineage: Eukaryota > Metazoa > Chordata > Amphibia > Anura > Pipidae > Hymenochirus > Hymenochirus boettgeri. The sequence goes on along the minus strand of CM033470.1, from coordinate 31,404,226 downwards.
ATGTGGGCATGATTTTGGGATGCACCTGTAATGTTTGGAGGCATGGCCGTGATGTATAGGGGCAGATTGTAATGGTTTGGGGATTTTGGGGAAGTGACCACAATATCTGGTAGCATGCTCACAACATTTGGGGGCATGGTTGCGATGTTTGGGGACATGGCAGTTATATTTGGGGGCATGGCCTTGATGTTTGGGGTATGAGCATGACCGTGATGTTTGGGGGTGTGGCCATGACGGGGGCATGGTCACATTCCAGGAGGCTCTGCTTAAAATGTCTTAGCATGACAATAACCGCAAATGTGGTTCATATCACCAACAGCAACATAGTCTTTCCAGGGTTTATATTTGTATATAAATGTCATTCAGATCACCAATAGTAACATAGTATTTCCAGGGTTTATATTTGTATATAAATGTGATTCATATCACCAATAGTAACATAGTCTTTCCAGGGTTTATATTTGTATATAAATGTCATTCAGATCACCAATAGTAACATGGTCTTTCCAGGGTTTATATATGTATATAAATGTCATTCATATCACCAATAGTAACATAGTCTTTCCAGGGTTTATATTTGTATATAAATGTCATTCATATCACCAATAGCAACTTAGACTTCCCAGGGTTAATATTTGTATATAAATGTCATTCAGATCACCAATAGTAACATGGTCTTCCCAGGGTTTATATATGTATATAAATGTCATTCATATTACCAACAGTAACATAGGCTTTCCATGGTTTATATTTGTATTTAAATGTCATTCATATCACCAATAGTAACATAGTTTTTCCAGGGTTTATATTTGTATATAAATGTGGTTCATATCCCCAATAGTAACATAGTCTTTCCAGGGTTGATATTTGTATATATATGTGGTTCATATCACCAATAGTAACATAGTTTTCCAGGGTTGATATTTGTATATAAATGTTATTCATATCACCAATAGTAACATAGTCTTTCCAGGGTTTATATTTGTATATAAATGTCATTCATATCACCAATAGTAACATACAGGGTTATTCAATAAAAGTTCTTATCGTTAAAAATGGTGCTAATTTTGCCTCAACCAATCAGATGTTAGCTTTCAAATGTTAAATAAGATCTGATTGGTTGGGGCAAAATTAGCACAATTTTTAATGATAAGAACTTTTATTGAATCTCCCTGATAGTCTTTCCAGGGTTCATATTTGTATATAAATGTCATTCATATCACCAATAGTAACATAGTGTTTCCAGGGTTTATATTTGAAACCTTTCAGGAGCAAATTGTAATGTGTTACAGACCTTAACGGAAATGTCTCGTTCCCTCTGTTATAGAAGCTGTTGTTCTGTGTGTGCAGCTCTCTGAGTTGTGTAGCAGTACATTACGCTGTTGTTGTGTCACTGAAGTGGACTCTGTGTCTGAGTTCTTGAAGTCGGGCAGCACACAGAGCCCAGGCCCTTCATCTGAGTTACTGAATTGGGGCATCACACTCTGTAAGTGACGTGCAGGCTTTTTATTGGTCAAACTGGAATTCATAGGTGTCGGCCCTTTCAGAGGGCGTTGCCATTATGTGGATGAATTCAGGGGTGTGGCTGTGAGCACATGCATACATACATACAAGATTTCTACTTTATATAGTAGATATGATAAATAGTAAATAGGCAAATTTTCTCTTTTTTATTAATAGGACTAATTTTATTAGTAATGCTTATTTTCAGCAAACTGCATCTAATTATCAAACCAGTTACATTAATATGGGAACATACCATAGTGCTGTGTAAGAAATAGTCGTGTTAATGGAACATTCCAGTAATTAATGATGTTTGGCGAAAAATTTAGTAAAACTGCAAAAACGACAACAAAAGGCAGAAAAGGTGTTAAACAAGCGAAATTTCACCTATTTATAAATAGCTTTAAATAAAAAAAAATGACAAAAATAGCTCCGATAGTTCACCTTCTCTGGTCTGGTAATGGCCGGCGCTAGAGAGCAATTTCTCTTTTCATCGCAATGGGGTTGCAGTGACTCACCCACACCAAGGTTACACTATACCTTTAAAAGATTTTGCAACATGCAGTTCTTTTAACGTAATATATGCTATACAATGTCCGTGTGGTTTATACTACATAGTAAAATGATTAAATTTTTTTTACATTGTTTTTCACTAGAATCCTAGTCCTTACAGCAGGGATTGTAATAATATGCAAGGGAGAAATGAGGAATATTCACATTGGCTGACGAAGGATATGGTACAATTAGACAAAGTTAATATCAATAAAGCGCCAGGACCAGATGGATTGCATCCTCGGATTTTAAAAGAGCTTAGTTCAGTTCTATGTAGACCACTGTTTCTCATCTTTTCAGATTCGCTTTGGTCTGGGGATGTGCCGCTGGATTGGAAAAAAGCCAATGTAATACCGATATTCAAAAAAGGTAGTCGTTCACAGCCTGGTAACTATAGACCTGTAAGCCTAACATCAGTGGTAGGGAAGGTGCTGGAAACTTTGTTACGGGATCATATCCTTGTGTCCAGAGCTCATCTTATTAGTAGTAGTTAGCATGGATTTATGAGAAATAGATTATGCCAGACAAATTGAATTGGTTTTTATGAAGAAGCGAGTAAGAATTTAGATTTAGGCACAGCAGTGGATGGGGTATACTTGGATTTTGCGAGAGATTTTGATACTGTGCCACATAGGCAATTAATGTATAAACTGAGGACTGTTGGCCTAGAAGAAAACATTTGTTCATGGATAGAGAATTGGTTATTGGATCGCAAACAAAGAGTGCTGGTAAATGGAGCTACATCTATGTGGGCTAAAGTTCTAAGCGGAGTGCCTCAGGGTTCTCTACTGGGGCCGCTTCTGTTTAATCTGTTTATAAATGACTTAGAAGGGGGCATTGAGAGCGAGGTCTCTGTGTTTGCTGATGATACTAAACTATGCAGAGCTTTGGAAACTTCAAATTATGTGCAAGTGCTGCAAGTTGACATAGATAGATTATCAAAATGGGCAGCAGAATCGCAGATGAGATTCAATATTGATAAATGTAAGGTGATGCATTTGGGATTTAATAATCCCTGTGCCACCTACACCATAAATAACTTTTTGTTAAGTGAATCTGTAATGGAAAAAGTTATGGGGGCTCTGGTAGATAACAGACTTAGCTGTAGCAAACAATACCAGGTAGCAATGGCTAGAGCTAGCAAGATATTGTCTTGTATAAAGAGAGGAATGGATTCAAGAGAGAAAAATATTATTCTCCCTCTTTACAAGGCACTGGTAAGGCCTCATTTGGAATATGCGGTGCAGTTTTGGAATCCCATATACAAAAGGGAAATCTTGGAAATGGAAGCAGTTCAGAGAAGGGCAACTAAATTAATAAGGGGAATGGAGGGGCTTAAATTTGCAGGTAGGTTAGACAAGTTGCTGTTTACATTGAAGAAGTGACATTTGCGTGGGGATATGATAACCTTATACAAATATATTAATAGGTCATACAATAAACTCTCCGTTGCATTGTTCACTAATAGGTCATATCAGAGGACACGTGGGCATCCTTTAAGGTTGGAAGAAAAGAAGTTTCATCTTCAGGTTAGGAGAGGTTTCTTTACAGTAAGAATGGTGAAACTGTGGAACTGTCTTCCAGCAGATGTGGTTATGGCAAGTTCATTGAATAGCTTTAAAATGACTTGGATGAGTTTCTAAAACTAAAAAATATTGAGAATTACTGGTATTAATGCATATACTGTAGATCTGGTTGATCCAGGGATACATTCTGATTGCCGTTTGAAGAATTCCCCCCCCCCTTTTTTAGCTGTTTTTTTTGTTTTTGCCTTCCTCTGGATCAACTGTTAGGAAGGGTTAAAAAAAAAAAGTGAATAGGTTGGACTTGATGGACTTGATATGTCTTTATTCAACCTCATTTACTGTGTTAATATGTTACTGTGTTACTATGATTAAAATACATCTTAATAAACATAAAGGTAACATCAGGACCAATAAAAAGAATCCATTAGCTGCACATTATAACACTATACAACATAATATCAGCCAAGTTAGATGGATGATCCTTGAAAACTTAAAACTGACAGGGAGAGGGAATATAGAAAAGATACCTTTCCAACGTGACTGCTACTGGATATGGTCATTGAATACTTTAAAACCTAAAAGTTTAAATGATGAATTTTTACTAAGCTGTTACTTGTGAAATTAGGCTAATTACTGTTATACTACATTTTTTTCTTTCAGCTTTTACCTTTATCAGCCTCAACTCTGAGGAGTTCCGTGACCATATAAAAGCACAAGGCCGCATATCCTTATAATTTACAGTAGGGGGTACATTATCTATTATAGCCCACCCCCATTCCTCCACATTGAAAGATATTCCTGGTCTTCTATAATGTATGGATTGGAACATCCCCATGTTTCCTATATATTTGTGCACCCCCTTCCACCCCAATTTAATTATATAATTTCACAGACTTACCTCTACATATTCCACACACACACTATCACACACACACTTTTAGGCACCCCTCAGACACTGCTTTTGACTTTTCATAAAGTTCACAGACTGACACACACTTTCCTCCCTCTCTGGTTTTTAGCAGGTCCCTTTACATAAAGACATAGAGCTAACATTACGCCTCTTCCGTTAATTAGCCAGTTCACGGCTGATTTCCTTCTCTCGTGTGCTCAGTCCACCCTCCCCAGTTTTCCTTTGGTAGTTTGTGCAGCGTCTCTGTACTTCTGTTAGACTCTTCCCCACTCCGGTGTTCTCACTAGCTCAAGCAGGTCCGACAGTTCCTGGCTTCCTGCTGTATCGCGTGCTTCCTTGTGTGGCACCACAAGGATCATCGGACGCAGGTACGAACATGATTCATTGTGCAAGGGGGTTTAATTGTCTTCCGGGTTATAATCGGCTCGCTACTAATTAGTAGCATGCTGATTATAAGAATATCACTTACAGTTCGGATCCATATGGATCCATTAATGGGGTGGGTTATAAAGCTATTGCTATCACTCTGTATTTGTAACCCCTGAGGAAGGGAGGCTTGGTGCCCCCGAAACATTGGGCTTTCTATTTTGTCAATAAATATGGGTTTGTAACCCAATTTTCACCAGTTCTCAGAGTGGCGTATAGCGTCTTTTCCTATGTTCATTAAGTGTCTAGGCAACCTTGGAGCTGAGCCTCAGCTGTACTGCACCTGGAGCCATTAAGGTGAAGTGGTGAGTATGCATACCTATTGTCTTTTTGTTTGTCTTTTCCCCTCAATACCACACTTATTGAATTAGGCAAAATTACCATCACACATCATCGCAGAGTTACTTTTACGCAAAAGCAAAAACAAGCGTTTTTATAGCACTCTTTGTCATTGCAATGTCCTGCAATAGCGAAATGGCAAAATATGCCCCTTCGTATAAGTTACTCAGTTTGAAATACAATTTAGTAAAATAAAGTGTTGATTTTTTTCATCTGCAGAAAGTCAGGACTAGAGATGGACCCAAACCTGGTTTAGAATCGGATTTCACATATCTGCTTTTTTCTCATTTTTCCAAACCATTAAACTATTTTCTGAAATTCTCAAAACATTTGAGAATTTTCAAATGAAGTTTTTAGAAATCTCGAAAATATTACGCAAAATGCCAAAACAGAAAACACATTTCCGATACTGGACAGTGTTTTTTTTTAAAGATTTTGGGCATTGATATGACTTCCCCAGACCATTTCCCAAGTCCCTGAGTCATTAACAGTAAGTTACTACTGCTTATTATACCTTCATTGTAGATGGAATTTTCAGAATTTTTAAGTCCCATTGACTATGAAAATCCACAAATCTGCAAGCAGAACGGATTTCACGCCATTTCTTATCAGGAAATATGGCACAATTATATAACAATTTATACCTCATGGAAAATGTCTTTAAAGAAAAATGTTATGCAGCTCATACTGTTGGAATTGTGTTGGCTAGAGTGTTTCCATGTGAGAAACAGAGGTAGAGAAATAGAATAGTTGTGCTATTTGTGCTATTTATAAACCAGACCAGACATGACTTTCGGATTGCTGAAAATGATAAAATTGACCAGCACGCAATAAAGGATACATCATTAAGAATGCATTATGTCATCAGTCAGGTCTTTTTAATAAGGAGTTGTGTTACACTAAGAACTTGTCCTTTTTGTGCCCTGCTCTGTAATTTACGTGCATTTGTAATTTTTATGACACAGAAGGTGTGTTTTAGCTTATACGCTAATTTCTTTACAGTAAATGGAAATCAATGTTAAACTATTTGATAAAGTCACTTTTCAAAGCAAGAACGCAAAGTATTAGTGTTTTATGAAGTCATGTTTGGGTCAATAAACGTGAAATCGATATGCTTTACTAAGCCTCATTTCTTTTCTTGAAAGATTTCCAAAAATAAGGCAACTAAATGGTTTTAAAGATTCCCTTTAACACGGAAATGTATGTATTATATCTTTTGTGAATAACAAAAACGCTTAAAGCTAGCCACACATGAGTTAATTTTTCCTTTTCCATTGATCAGTTAATTTGGTTCTTTAGAACAATTGTTTTTAAAATCGATTGGTCCACTGAGGCCGGCGATGCCAGCGGGCTCACTGACGGCCACGGTGAGCCTGCCTGGCATCGGCGACCTCAGTGGGGTTGGTGTCGCCAGCCCGAAGACGTCGCAACGGATCAAGACGCCGGCAACATCGGCCTCATTGAGGTCGCCGGCACCCGCTGGGGGTACCCCTGGCGGCCGCAGGGGTACCTCTCGGGGGTCGGCGGCCTCAGTGGAGCTGGTGTCGCCGGGACTGGAAGAAAGAAGGGCTCTTTTAAGAGCTGCTCACTGGGGGTCCCGGTTCAGGCTGCGGGACCCCCACCAAAGGCACTTCTCAATGCTGCAAGGGCCCTTACAAGGGCCGGGGAGGGGGGTCCAGGTTCGAGCTATGGGAACCCTTAAGCCCCAAAGGCCCTTCTTAGGGCAGCAAGGGCACTTTTAAGTGCCACAAGGGCCCTGATAGGGCCGGGTAGGGGGGTCCTGGCTCAAGCTGCGGGACCCCTTAAGCCCCAAAAGGCCCTGAGGCCAGCGGCGGGGCAGGGTCTTGGAAGGGCTGCTGGGGAGGGGGTGCACGGCGGGTGGTCGCGACCACCTGCTGTGGCCCCTTCCCAGCAGCCCCTCCCAGCCTCCTGTTCCATATTTTTGCCACGAGTGGGATGGGGTTGGGAGGGGCTGCTGGGAAGGGGTGATGGCGGGTGGTCGCCGCCACCGTGGGGGGCGAGGGCGGGGTGGGTGCGTATGCACCACTGCGCCCCTTCGCAGTGGCGACCACCCGCGGCGAGGTGGGCTTGCCTCCCGGGGCGGGTGCGACTACCCGCCGCAATCCAGGGGGGAATCTTGGCCGTTTTCGCCACCTTCAAGGTGGCAAAGTAATACGGCCAAGATTAGCGGTGCGTAACAAATTTTCACGGCCATTTTCATGGCCACGAAAAGTTAACGAACCTTTATAAATATGCCCCTAAGTATGCATTACACAAACTAACAATTTAATAAATATTGATAATTTCCACTGAACTGTCCCTTTAAATCACATTAGAAAATAATCACATTTATAAAAAAATTGCATTTATAAATGATTCACCGTTATAAAGGATTCACATCTACCGTATAAAGGAATCACAGTTATAAAGTAATTGCATTTATAAAGGAATCATATCTATAAAGGAATCACATCTATAAAGACATCTATAAAGGAATCACATCTATAAAGGATTCAGTTATAAAGGATAAACAGTTATAAAGGAATCACATTTATAAAAAAAAACTGTTATCAAGGAATCTCATTTATAAAGGAATTGCAGTTATAAATAAATCACATTTATAAAGGGATCATATTTATTAAGGAATCAAATTTATAAAGGAATCATAGTGATAAAGGAATCACAGTTATATAGGAATCACATTTACAAAAGAACTAGCAGAGTACCTGGAACTGCCTAATTTTTTTAAAGATCCGACTTGAACTCACTGTGGGTTAGCCGCAAATCTGGTAAACCTCGGGTGCCTGACACGATGCAGGACTCTAGGCCAGATCTCATCCCCAATTAAAATACCTCACAACATTTGGAAACATACTTGGCAGTGATAGTATCAACCAAACTCCCCACATCTCTTACCCTTTCACCTTATACTTCCTTTCCCACCCAAAAATGACTCGGACCACCTTCTTGGAACAAAAGGCCACAGCAGGTTTCTTTATTGCATAATTTACATATTTAAAGTGCAACATTTTCATATTTAAATAATTAAGTGGCAAACATAAACAACCATATAAACATTAACCTTAACACTCCTCATATACTTGTTAACAATATTAATAAACATAGCAATAGAACATAGTCCATAGAGGCCTGCCCCCTTTTTTCTTCCAGTCTTGCGTTGCTCATCAGCCGCACCACACCGGCTCAATGAGTGCCCTCCTTTTACCCTCTGATCACCCCTCACTAGCCAAAGGACCTATCCAACCTGTAACCAAAACTGCTTTCTCACCTATTCGACTCCGCCTGTCCTCTATGAACCACCGCCAGCTGCTGTGACAAAAGGAACCGACCCCCCTTTTTGCCCTATAGCCCACCCAATCTGTCACCTTCAGTTACCTTTACTTTGCCTATCCAACTACAGGGCGGGAGGGCGGGCCACTCTTCAGTCTTCTCTGTTGTAAAGAGGCCTTACCCTGTCCTATGCCCCCCTTTTTATCCCCTTCTGCTGCCTAGCTCCCCCCCTCCCTTCTACCTTCCTGACCACTTACCTACTTGCTTTCACTCCTCCCTGACCAATCACCTACCTGCTTTCACTTCCAGCTCTTCCCTATCTCCAGAACCTGTTCCCAACTTAACCCTTTAGCTTCCGTTTTCTGTCACATCCCTGCCATGCCCTCCTGTTCTTATGGTCCTCCCGGGTCTGTACCTCCAAACATTTTAAAATGTAAAAGAGGGACAGATCGAGAGAAGAGATGCGGCAAACCATGCCCACTGTGTTTAGGTCACACCCATTCTAAAGACCATTATTAACATTTTACATTGTTAACTGCAAAATTTTCAAGTGTATGATGTGGTTAAAGGATGTGTTAACTCAGAAAGTAAACTATTAGAATTTTGCATTAATTAAAGAACGGGAGCTATGTCTTACCTCCTGTTCTTCAATTAATGTACCAGGAGCCAGGAACGATGATTAAAAACTTACCCGTAAGTGTGATCCACCACTGACTCTTGTTACATTAATAGAAGAACGGGAGTTAAGACACATCTTCCTTACCTTTCGTTCCTTTACCTATCCTTTTAAGATTACAGTAACAAACTAATAAACTGGAGGGCTAACAATACTGGCATATGAACTGGAGGGCTGACATCACTGGCTTATGAACTGGAGGGCTGACTAACACTGGCTAATGAACTGGAGAGCTGACAAATCTGGGTAATAAACTTGAGGGCTTACAACACTGGCTAACGAACTGGAGGGCTGACTAACATTGGCTAATGATATGGAGGGCTGACAACACTGATTCATGAACTGCAGGACTGACAACACTGCCTAATGAACTTAGCACACACACATGCTTTTAAAGGGTATCTCCACTGGAAAAAAAAAAGCTTGGCCATTTAGTTTTATTAAAGAACAGGAGGTAAAGGAGCTGTGTCTTACTTCCCGTTCTTCAATAAAACCTGCAGGAGCCGGGAGAGAAGTTAAGGTACTTAACCGATCGCTCGCTCCTCTGCCACGTAGTCTGACAAGTCCCGATGGACTCTGTCTTCTATGCGCATCGCACATAAAGGAATCGCATTTATAAAGGAATCATATTTCTAAAGGTATCCTTTTTATAAAGGAAACAGTTATAAAGGAATCACAGTAATAAAGGAATTGTATTTATAAAGGACTCACAGTTACTGTATAAAGGAATCGCAGATAATAAAGAATCACATTTATAAAGGAATTGCAGTAATAAAGGACACATATATAAAGAAATCACAGATAATAAAGAATCACATGTATAAAGGAATCACATTTAAAAAGAAAACCCAGTTACAAAGGAATCGCAGTAATAAAAAAATTGCAGTTATAAAAAATTCACATTTATAAAGGAAATGCAGATACTGTATATACTCGAGTATAAGCCGAGGTTTTTAGGTTTAAAAATCAACCTAAAAACCTTGCCTCGGCTTATAGTCAAGAGAAAACTTACCTTAATTCCAGATGCAGTCACGAGTCAGGAAGGAAAGCCGGCAGTTCCCAGTAGTACTTCACGGGTGCGCGATGATGTCATCGTGCACGCTGGCGGGATGACGTCATCGCACAGCCGCGAAGCAGTACTGGGAACTTCCGGCTCTGCTCAGAGCAAGCGGCAGCCGACAGAGAGATGAAGATTGAAGACTGGCCAAGTACGGTAAGTGAACACTCAACTGGGGGGGCTCTAGAGTGGGGGACAGTATGACATACAGTAACCCCCAATACCTTTCTACTATAGGTGTTTGGAAACTACAACTCCCAGCAACTAAAGCATGCTGGGAGTTGTAGTTTCCAAACATCTACAGTGGAAAGGTATTGGGGGTTATTGTATGGGATTACTGTACATTTAAAGGGCAACTAATGCCCTAAAACAATATAGAATCAGGAGGATGGTATCTATTGTTAAAAAGATGGCTTCTGATTCTGTATTGTTTTGAGGTTTTAGTTGCTCTTTAAATGGACCACAGAATTCCCACACATTAGTTCCTTATAGTAATAGCCATACTGGATTTGGCTATTACTGTATGGGACTACTGTATGGAAATTCTTCTGTCCATTTAAAGGGCAACTAATGCCTCAAAACAATACAGATTCAGAAGGCAGTAATGGTCATAATGTCAACCCTCGGCTTATACTCAAGTCAATCAGGTTTTTCTGATTTTGGAGGCAAAAATAGGTATCTTGGCTTATACTCAGGTCGGCTTATACTCGAGTATATTCGGTAATAAAGAATCACATTTATAAAGGAATCACAGTTATAAAGGAATTGCATTTATAAAGGAATCACAGTAATAAAGGAATCACAGTAATAAACATTTATAAAGGAATCGCAGTTATTAGAGATGTTGGAGATTGCAGATCCGAACCCTGTTTTGCGGCGAATCTTCCTTCTATTTACTTCTGCCATCACTGTGATGACTTCTCAGCTCCGCGGGGGTTTGCACCTCTATATAGTTTTGCTGAAGGACTAAATCCAATCGTGATTGGTTAATATTTCAATGCTTGCAATCATATGATCACACATTAACCAATCATATTCGAATAATAAAACATTCGAGATTTCTTGAATTTGGCCATTTGAAATTTCCTATTTTTTCCCCCCATTGACTTTAATTTTGGATTTGCTGATTTTCTATTTTTTTTTAAAAAATCCGGGAATCCTCGAGCAAAACAGATTTTTGGATGTAAGCCCATCTCTAACAGTAATAACTGAATCACATTTATAAAGGAATCACAGTTATAAAGGAATCACATTTATAAAGTAATTCCACCTGTCTGTAGGTCAAGCAAAGCACTCTAAAGAAGGTAGTGTAACTTTAAGAATACAAAAGGAGCACAGCAGCGCTCGATAAGTAAGGCCGTCTGTATCCTCCCAATTCTCTGCTGAAAGTTGCAATCATTCTAAATTTAGTTTACCAACTCTAACTCTGAAGTAGGGAAGATATGTTCCAAAAACAATTTAATTAGTACTTCTGTTAAAATATAGAGAACCAGGCTTTACCGTGTCTTAACAGTCCATGTAGACAATCCGTTGGGTTTACCTATATAGACTAAAAGATTCAGATTTTGTTTCTGGCTCAGGATATTAATGAGAGTGTGCTGTTAAGGCAAAGTTTGAGCAGAAGAACAACAAACACCTTCCCATATTTTCATTGCCAGCAGACATGACAACCATAAAGCAACAGGTTGTACAGGAAGACACAAATTTCATTATAAAAGTTCCATATGTGAAACAGAATATTCTCCTAATTTACTTTGAAGCACGTAGTGTTCTTATTTCTATCATCCATTTCTCTTTTTATTACAATTAATACAATGACTTATAACTTAACGCTTCTAGAACTTTAGCATTGTCTTCATGGCTGTTTCTAGCCATCTTAGGGCCATATTTAGAAAGGCGCTGTATCGCTTTTTAGCAATACCACACCTTTAATGACCGGTTTTACAGTAACGGGCGCTGTTGTACATTACCGATAACGCTAAACTGCAATACTGCCCTTTATAAATTTGGCCCATATTGCCCTAGCTGAGCTCCCCCTCCTCCTCCTTCCTTCACCTTCAGTTCATTTGTAACATTGTAGAGGGAGCTGAGTTCAGGCTCTCTACTCACTACAATGTTACAAATTACAGCAGCAGAACAAGGAGAGCAGTTCTAACACAGCAAGTAAAAGCTGTCAGGGAGATGCTAGGGGGAACATGCCATGCCCTGGTTTAACATAGGCACCGTAGCACTTTGCCTAGGTGGCCTATGCCTAAAAACAGCCCTGATTATCTTCCATTGGGCATGGAAATTAGGTACATGATTCAGAATGTTCTGAGGTTGACAGAACATTTTCAAGTTACTCCATGGGCATCTGGTATAATGCCTTAAAGCAATGTACTGCTGCAACAATTGTTCTTAGCTGATAACTAGACCACATTTCAAATGAATACGGGCTGAAAGGATTTCGGTAGAATAAACTTGTTTACTTACAACTAAATTCCAAATTTGATTTTTATCATATACTTAATGGAGAACATTTACTTAAAACTATCACAAAAAAAAGCTCAAAATGTCATCCAAGGTTGAAAAAACATAAACAAGTAAAAAATAGTTTGGTGTTTCAGCAAAGCTTGTTTCTATTTGCAAATCTTAACCAATTTGGTTGTTTATTGTCTGAGCTAAATGAATGCTGTGACCTTATAAAACAAACCAGATGTGAATACTAAGGAACTATTAAGCATGTCAGCTAGTGCTCTCTTGTGTGGAATTTTCTCGCTCAAGAAGTGAATTGTTCAGGACAATAGGCTCTTTGGCTCTTTGCAGGATGTTTTTCAACAATTTAAATAGACCTTTGGACTGGGCACCAAAATGGCAAATGAGATATGTGAATTGTGTTAATAGGTGATTAGAGATGGCCGAAACTCAAACGTTTCGTTCCGTTTTCGGATTCCAGGATCTCGGGAAAATCCTGAAGATCCGAAAATGGAACATATTTTTGAAGATCTTCGAATGTATGGAGCTATTTTTGATAATTTTCAAAAATAGACCTGAACATTTGAAAATCCTCGAAAATACGATCGGAGACCACTTTCGAGTTTTCGAGGGTTTTCGAACGTTCAAGGCTTTTTCCTAAAAATTATCAAAAATAGCTCTGTACGTTCAAAGATCTTCGAAAATATGTTCTGTAGCCCCGAAATCTGGATAATCCATCCAGATTTGGACGGATCATTCGGATTTCGGAACCGAGGGGTTTCGTGTTGGACCAGTGTTTGAAAAATGGATACAAACTGATGTAGTGCGAACGAGCCCGTAAAGCTGTGAAATGATTTGCCTGTATATGCTGTGATGTCACAAAACTTACATCCAAGCAAGGAAAAAAGTAGAGGAGCACACTACTATGGTGAATGCTTCTTTATTGGTGCAAAAACAACATACAACGCAACATATTTTTTCCTTGCTTGGATGTTGAAGCCCTGGAGGTAGGGGGCTGAGAGGATTGCACCTACCATATTTGTCTGGCCAAGGAGCCAACAGCGGTGTGCCATTGTGCATTCTTGGAACTGTCACAAAACATATTTGTGAATTTTGTTAATGGATGTCTTGTGTGTCTAATCTGCATTTCACATATATATTAAAGGAGTCTATATCAGTTATGTTCTTTCAATTGTTTCTCATTTCCTAATGAAACCAAAGTGAATTTAAAAAACAACAAATAAGTGAGCAAATAATGCACAGTGAACAAAGCAATGTCCCAAATGTAAATATCCTTTTAAAAGAATTTCAGGGAGATTCAATAAAATTTCTTATCATTTAAAATGTTGCTAATTTTGCCCCAACCAATCAGATGTTAGCTTTCAAATGTTAAATAAGATCTGATTGGTTGGGGAAAAAATTAGCACCATTTTAAACGATAAGAACTTTTATTGAATAACCCTGTTTGCTTTTCAAACTAGTAAAAATGTCCATTTAAGGTTTAGGAAGATTGGTTACCAGACTGCCGGTTATAATGCCATAATGGTTTTGAAGCCATGCTAGGATTTCTAATTCTGTATGCAGATCCTAAGAAAAAAAAAACTCTGAAGTTTAAGAAAAACAACAAAACAGAACCGTAATATTTTTATCTTAAATAATTACGTAATTCCCATAGGAATGAGAAAAACCACATTTCAACTACAATGTCTCAGACAATAAAATCGCAAAAATTAGATAAAAGCTTCGTATAGCGCTATTAAAATATATAATATGGATGAGAATTCTGTGTTCAGATGAGGGATTGCTTCATTTGTATAAGAAAACAATGTGAATGTAGGCCAATTTTTGACAAGTTTGGTTATGGAAATGGATGGTCTTTGCATGCTTATTTTAAAACCTTTAAGACCATTTATCTTCAGTGAGTGATTATGTTAAGTGTATGGACTTGGTGCTATGTTTATTAAATGTCTGAGACGTGACAGGATTATAGTTACATGTGACTGAGGGACTACACTCTTAAAAAGAGTCCTGGATCTTAAATTTCTTAAAATTTGTTTAACCTTACTTCAAACAAGTGTTTATTAATGTTTTTTGAGCTATGGGAGGATTAAAATCATACAACCCTTAATGCCATAATCTGTTGCTTCCCCTACTAGTTACGAAAGGGCCTCCACTGCTATAAAATATGTATAAAGATAAGAGGTCAACCAAAAACAAATGGGTTGGCAATTGATAATATAGGGACCATAATACTTATAAAACTGTGTTATATTGTCTCAGTTATATGTGTTATAATACAAAGCATATACTGTAGTTCTGGTTGATCCAGGGATACTTTACGATTGCCATTTGGAGTCAGGAAGGAATACCCCCCCCCCCCCATTTTTAGCTTCTTTTTTTTTTGCCCTTCTCTGGATCAACTGTTAGGTAGAGTTAAAGGACTAGCAGCTGCAACTATGATTGGCTGACACTGCTGAGGGAACGTAAGTATCTTTTAGGGCAGATTTTTTAATTTTTAAACATTTGCTGGGTGGGGGGGATACCTGTAACTGATCTAGATAGGAATTTTGACTCAGTTGCGAGGCTGTGGTAAAAGGAACCAGAGGGTGGGGAGGGGGGAGATCTCTACTGCACATGCCAGAGCAGGAGGAGGCAGATACCGATAACTCACAGACAGGCTTCATACTCTCTGGGGGGTGGGTATGCCCTTTAAGTTAATAGGGGAGTTACCATCTTGTGTTGAATAAAAAGATACAACATTATAAAAAAAACAAAAGTCTAGCACTGATTATGTCCATTTAGAATATGAAACGATTTCTTATCTCAGTACAGTGTAATTGCTAGATCCCAAAATCCCTGCCTATAACAATCTCTACTCATTCCACCATAAAATGAAAATCTAGATAATACAAACTCAATCCTTAAGGCATAAATCTCTGCAAATGAAAATAATATCTGAAAAAAATATACTGTAAAGAGACTGTAAATTATTAATCACAAGAGAAATGTTTTATCCCTACAAATATTATTGGTACACTAGCAGAGTACCCGGCATTGCCCGGTTTTTCTAAAGATCCAACCCGAACTTGCATCCAAAATTTAACAGACCAGGACCCGCAGCTTTCTAACAAACCTGACCCATTCAAACTCACTGTGGGTTAGCTGAGCTGCATATCGGGGGGGGGGCAACACAATGGAGGATGCAGTATCACACTAACTTCCCCTTCCCCTATGTCATATCAACTACCCCTTTAACATTTATCAACTTTCCTTTAACACGTATCCCACCAACTTCCCCTTTAACGCATATCGCACCAACTTACATTTGAAGGCAAATCGCACCAACTTCCCCTTTAGCGCATGTCCCATCAACTTCCCCTTTAGTGAGCATCACATAAACTTCCCCTTTAGCATGTATCGCATCAACTTCCCCTTTGGCGCGTATTGCATCAACTCCCCCTTTAGCGTGTATGGCATCAACTTCCCCTTTAGCACGCAGCGCATCAACTTCCCCTATAGTGCGTATCGCATCAACTTCACCTTTAATGCATATTGCATCAACTTCCCCTTTAAAGCGTATCGTATCAATTTCCCCTTTAACGCGTATTGCATCAACTTCCTTTTTAAAGCGCATTGCATCAACTTCCCCTATAGCGCGTATTGCATCAACTTAACCTTTAAGATGTATTGCATCAACTTCCACTTTAAAGCATATCGCATCAACTTCCCCTTTAGCACCTACCGCATCAATTTTGCCTTTAGCACATATCGCATCAACTTCCCCTTTAGAGTGTATCGCATCAACTTCCCCTTTAGCGTGTATCGCATCAACTTCCCCTTTAACATGTATTGCATCAACTCCCCCTTTAGCGCGTGTCGCATCAATTTCCCCTTTAGTAACTATTACATCAATTTCCCCTTTAGCCTGTATAGCATCAACTTCCCCTTTAGCGTGCAGTGCATCAAATTCCCCTTTAATGCGGATTGCATGAACTTCCCCTTTAATGTGTATCACATAAACTTCCTTTTTAGCACCTATTGCATCAATTTCCCCTTTAGCGTGTATCGCATCAACTTCCCCTTAATGCATCGCATCAACTTTTTAAAGTGCGTATCGCATCAACTTCCCCTTTAGCGCCTATCACATCAATTTTCCCTTTAGTGCGTATTGCATAAACTTCCCTTTTAGCGCGTATCGCATCAACTTCCCCTTTAGCGCGTATTGCATCAACTCCCCTTTTAGTGCATATCGCATCAACTTCCCCTGTAGTGCATATCGCATCAACTTCCCCTTTAGCGTGTATGGCATCAACTTCGCCTTTAACAATGGGGTACAACATCTCACATTAATTTATTTTTTACTGCAATCGATCAAATTGAATTATTGACACACAATGTCCCCCAGAAAACACAATTTGTTTGCACAAAAGATTCAAGGAAAAGAAAGGAGAGTGAAAAGAGTGAGTACGTGACCTTTGTTTGTGGAGAAAAGAGACACAAGGTGTGAAGTGAAATGAGCCCCTTACAGTGCAGTTGGATTGCAGTGTGGCAGCTCCATCCCATTCACAGTTCTTAGGGGGAGATGCAATATATTTTGCTGTTGCATCCTATGTGCACTTGTTTCCGCTATGTATTAATCACTTTGTGACCGTTAATACATTGCGAAAACACTAGCGGTAAGTTGCAACCTTTTGCGCATATTTTAAGACACCATTGAAGAGGCGTTAATTGCAAAAAACGGCGCACAATTTATTGCATCACTTTGCGCTGTGCAAAGAAAAAAAATTGCGACATGGCGCAGGCAGTGCAAAACCTTTGCTAACACGTTAGTACATAGGTTAGCGTGATTTTAGTGTTTATTTTCTCGTTAGCGCGGGATATTGTATCTCCTTGCTATTGTCTTTACTTAAGTAAAATGGGATTTATTACCTTGTGCTGTACAATTACATTTTCCTTCTCCATGAGTAGCTGCCTGGCCAATCTCCAGTACAAGAGACTTACCGTATATACTCGAGTATAAGTCGAATTTTTCAGGCTTTAAAATTAGCCTGAAAACCTAACCTCGACTTATACTCGAGTCAAGTCCTAATTTAGATGCAAACTCTGCAATTACAGATAGTAACCAGTAGGTGGCGCTGTGTTAACCTGCATAGAAAGTTACAGGATCTGCCTTTACACTTCCTGCTTCCTGTATTCTGGCTGCTGGACTCACTCAGCACTGTCACTGGAATCTGTAAATCTGAAGGGTCTCCTCAGTTTGGGGTAAAAAAGTTCAAAGGACAGCTTGAAAGTACAACTCTCAGGTGACATTTTTAACTATTGGGGTCAGAGAGTCCTTTACTATATGGGGGTCAGAGTTCCCTTTACTATATGGGGGTCAGAGTTCCCTTTACTATATGGGGGTCAGAGGGCCCTTTACTATATGGGGTTCAGGAGAATTGTAGATGATGGTAAGCTTAATTGAAAGTTTACTGAACCTTGCCACTCCATATGCCCTTTACTATATGGGGGTCAGAGGGCCCTTTACTATATGGGGTTCAGGAGAATTGTAGATGATAGTAAGCTTAATTGAAAGTTTACTGAACCTTGCCACTCCATATGTTTAGAAACTGAAACTCGCAACAACAAAGCATGCTGGGAGTTGTAGTTTCCAAACATGTGGAGTGCCAAAGAATTGGAGGTTACCGGTACTGGATTTGGCTATTACTGTATGGGATTCATGTATGGGAATTCAGCTGTCCATTTAAAGGGCAACTAAAGCCTAAAAACAACACAGAATCAGAAGGCAGTAGTGGTGATAATTTCTACCCTCGACTTATACTCGAGTCAATCAGTTTTTACAAGTTTTTCAGGTAAAAATAGGTACCTCGACTTATACTCGGATCGACTTATACTCGAGTATATACGGTATCTTGGATTGGTCAGTTTACCTCTCAATCTTGACAAACCACAAGTGAGAAGAGATGACTGAGTGTGTGGTCACATGACATTGTTACATCACATGGGCTGCTGCTCCTTGTGATTGACAGCTCTATCCTCCTATCACCGCAACAACAGAAAAAAAATCAAGTAAAGCATTGTACTGCCCTGAACAATCTGTGACATCTGGAATTAACTTGATTTACTGGATTCACGACGAGATGGCAGAAAACAGGTTAATTAACTTTAAAAATGTGGGGAAAATGGGGTACGGAGGCATTTTTTAAAGTTGTAAAGTAGCCTATGCTTTTCCCCAGGTCCTTATACAGTAGCTCTCTAAAATCTCAATGTTGACACATAACCTCAAAAGTTTCCAACCATAACCAGCTAGACAATACTAAAGGTAGAACTCTCAGTTACATTTTCTTTTCTTAAAGAATATGTTCTTATTTTATATACTGTTTTCTGTACTGAGAAACACCTTGGGTTGCCTCATTTAGACAACAGACCATTAGATAGTGTTCCAATTACATATAGATTTCCCAGCGGCTCAAACAAGTTCACCGTGTCCACTACTGCAGCGTGGCTGCTTCCACGCATCTAAAAAGTTACAGGGCTATGTACCCAAAGCTGCAAACGCCTTTTTCCGTCTAAAAGTCACGTTAACCCATACACTAAGGGTTAACATGACTTAAAGACATAACTAATGGCGGTTATGGGTATATTTGATTTGCACTTGAGATGGGGGAGGAGTTTGGTTAAGGGTATGTCACTTCCTGTTCCCTATAAAAGGTAACTAAGTTGTAACATTGAGTGTGCATGAGAAAGGACCAGTGGGTCCGAAACATGTTGCACACGTGTTTTGTCTAAATAAAGCTTTTATACACAGCAATAGTCGTATGCTGGCGGTTGTGGTGGTTGGTGGTGATGACTTCTTTAAGACAGAAACTTCAATTCCAGCAGATAGCTGGCATTAAAGTTTTGGAATGGGAAAACCCCATTCGCTATGCACCGAGAGCTGTCGGCTCAGTGCATTACCTAGTTGAGGCAATAGAGAGTGATAATGTTTCTACATACATAGCCCTGTAAATATTGCAGGAAGACACGCCATGCAGATCTTTGCAGTTGTGTTCCGCAGTAATAAACCATTAACAAGCATAGATCTGCATAGAGTGTCTTCCTGCAATACTGACCTTTTACATTAGATAGTGTACTTGGGTCAAAATCCTTTTTTTTTAACTTTGGTACATTTCACAATGATAAACACAGTAAAAGAAGGTTAACGTCTGAGAAGAGAACACTAAATCAACCCCCCAGCTAAATATCACGCTAGTTTCTATCTTGCATAGCAGAACAATTAGACAAACCATTTTGTATAACATTTCTGTGTCCATATTAAAAGCTAAAACTAAAGCGAATGCTGTGCTAGAAAAGGTATTTCCATTCTGTGGCTTTGCAATTGATTAAAAGCAATGATATTCCAAAGGCATGCTAAACAATATTAGTTTCAACTTAATGAGCCCCCAGACGTTGAATTTGAACTTCTTGCTACATTTCATTTTTTGGTAAATATAAAAAAAAAATGTCAGCATGTTCATAATCCCAAAACTCTGTGTTTTATTTGGGATAAAAGCTCGTGGAATTTAGATGAAATCTGATTGCAAACCCGAATGCAGAGAAAAACAGGAACAACAGATGGTCATTCTGGGCAGTTGGATATAATGTCATTTGCAATTGCTGGTTAATTACAGTTGTTTGGCTTGGATAGTATTACAGCAGATAAAAAGAATCTGTATTTTTTTTTCTCCTTTTCTATGTGTTTTCTTTTTTTTTCCCAGAATGACTGTTGTTACGGAACCTCAAGTGCAATTGATGTGAGACAATTTGTTTGTTTGCAGCCACACCTAAATCTGTTTCTAAGGAAACCTTCTTTGATATGAAAACAGCAAAAAATCATTGTGTCCACAATATGGTTCCCCAGAGGCACTATCATCATTTTCCCTCTAATCACCTCTTTTTTCTTTGCTTTGCAGTGTATGTAACTGACAAGGAGAGAGTAAAAGTTTAACAGCCCTCCGAGTACGTACATTTCATCTAAGGTGTCGGCATCTTTTGTACTCAATGGAAAGTTTGTCTATCTGTACACATTAAACAGAACCTGTGCTTCATATCTGCCACCTCTAAATAATTCACATGTGTATTTTGTTTTATTCTGTTTCCATACCCTCATTTATGTCTTGACTTATGTTGGCATCTATATTAAAGATATGATGATGTTTTTACATTAAAAGAAGGTATCTGAGACTTTTTATCCTTTTTATCCTCTACTTCTGGCTTGTAATTATATGTGCATGTACAAGATCATTGCTGGTGTGCCATGCAATAAAGTAGTGCCCTTACTCACACATCACCAGAAAGACAATATTATGTAAAGTTTACCAGTGATTTTACATTTCCAATTGAAATGAGCAGTTCACCACCTGATTTATTAAAACTGCAATTTTATTATCTACTATTTAGCCAAAGCAATGATTTTATATATATTGGTCTAATCCACACCTAAGTATGACTGCAGTTTACTGCTAATAAAATGTTCTTACCACTACAAAAGTGGAAACAAAATGCAGCCACAATACAAACTGTGTAACCAAAAGTCACTCTTTGATGCATACTAAACACAGGTTTAACCATTGGTTTCCAAGAAAAGAGATATAATTGGTGGATAAACTTGTTTTTGTTTGGGTAGATTGGAGATTGGATACCTCCAGATACAAGAAAATGCTTCACCCCATATTGATTAATTTTTAAGCTGTGCAAATGACACCAGTCTGGCAAACAAAATGATGTCCCCGTGACTGATTCTGAATAATTATCCTTTAACCAAATAAAGGATGCAACGGTCTTTTATATCCCAAACAAACTACAAAATAAAAGCCTGGGCATAACATTGACAGAGGTAATTTTCTATTGAACCTTGGTTAAGTCAGTCTTTAAAAAAGTATACACCATTTTTTTCACACTATCTTTCCACTAACTTCAAAGTATCCATTTCCCTTGTTCATTTTTTGTGCTATTTGTAAATAGTAGATTGTATCACTTTTTTCAGTTGTCCTTCAAGCACTGACTTAGCTACAGTAGAATGGGGGCTAGCATGAGATCTCACTGAAATCCCATGGTAGAAGACACCCTACTATATGAAGTTAGAAAATCTGATAAAATCTACTAATTACAAATGACATGAAAACAAGGGAAATGAAAGTTAGTAGAAAGACAGAAGAAAAGTAGAGCTGTGATACCTTTTATTGGCTTTTGGGAGTCCTAAGCCCCCTTCATCAGCTGGATGTTTGTTTTTTATCTAGTTAGCCAATAAAAGGTATCACAGCTCTACATTTCTTCTCTTATGGCTAACACGGTACAAACCTCAACTATTGCTTAGAAAGACATAAGGTTAGTGAAAAAGGGTGTAGATTTCCTGTAATATAGAACTCAAAACCATCACCCAAAACTTCTATATAAAATACATAGTCCCACAAATAGTAGCTAAAATGTTCCCAACAATCAGAGCCCACTGTATTTATGACTTTTAAATATTTTTAAAGGTAATTTTAATAAGAACTGGAGGGAAATCCATTCTTAGCTCTTTCTTGGGTGAGAAATAAATGTGGGAACTGAAAAAAGACGAACAGACATGTGATCAATGACATGTTTCTTCATATATTACACTATTTGGGTACCTTCGCATGGAAAGATTCAGTGAATGCGGAACTCTTTATTGTGATATGTTTGAAAACAGCATTTCAGAAAGATTCCTTCCTCAAATGGGAGCAGCTTATGACTCTTTGTAAAGTTGACTGTATTTCCTCAGTGCCATGTGGTGGTGCATGGTCAAATATGTCTGCACCCTGGGCATAGAAGATATTGGTGAACGGCAGACATTTGTTTGAAGTACTTCTCTTGGAAAGATCTAGTCAATGTGTTCCCCATTGCAAATATATATATATATATATTAAATGCGTGGGGTATTGGAAGGATGGACATATTTTCTCAGATGGTATTTTTCAAATTTGTTTCACCAAATAGTTTTGAAACTTGAAGCTTGAGTTGGAAAAGTGATGGGCAGTAAGGGGCAGCCCCCGGGGTGAAGGTAGGGGTTTGGTCCAGACCACGACCACAAATGCAACTTCAAAGCAGTGGTAGGTGAAACCCAGGAATAAGGACCTTGTGGTACCTTGGACGCTTTTCAGAGAAAGGAAGAGAGGGGTGAGAGATTGGGTTGCCTGTGATTGCACAACTCTCCAAAGTAGTAATGAATAACCCTATGTAATATACACCTGCATGCAGACCTTATTTCTTCTGTATTGAAAAGTTGCATTTAAAAATGAAAAACGTGGTAATTATGATAATACAGTTTGTGCTACAGCTTTTGCATGTCACTTTAAGCAGATATACATATAACTGTTCCTTTACAGTTCCATAAAGAATTTGTTACTGTATATCCGAATGACAGACTGAATAGAATAATCATTTGCAATAATGGTTGCAGGCTTCTGGTACAGGAGTTTATTGCTAGTAGTCTAATTTATTATATTGATGAACTTTACTACTACTAAATTACTTGCTTTCTTACCAAATTATATGTGATTATATCTTAAAATGTATATAATTTTGAGTTATTAACATTTCACTAGCTACAGTATATCCTGTTTTTCCAGTAATCCTTTACACAGTACTTGTTACTATATATACTCGAGTATAAACCGAGATTTTCAGGCTAAAAAAATAGCCTAAAAATCGAGTCAAGCACTTACCTGCTCCAGTGGGCGCACACTCTGCATCCTCTGCTGATTGACGTCACTACTCGGCGCCGAGAAGTGAGGCCGGCGCCGAGTAGTGACGTCAGCCAGCAGAGGAAATTGGAGCATGCAGCCGCCGGAGCTTAGAAGAGGATCCAGAGCAGCCTGCAGGGGAACATGTGGAGCAGGTTGGAGAAGGCAACTGTGGGGATTCAGAAGGGGGGAAGGCACAGTAATTCCTGCAGTGGCTATTCCTTGCCACTGCAGATGTTTGGAAACTAAAACTCCCAGCAAATAAAGCATGCCAAGGAATGACACTTTAATTGCCTTTTAAATGGACATAAGAATTCCCATACAGTAATAGCCAAATACAGTATGGCTATTACTGTATGGAAATTCTGATGTTTATTTAAAGGGCAACTAAAGCCTAAAAACAATACAGAATCAGAAGGAGAATGTTATCTATTGCTGCCTTCTGATTCTGTATTGTTTTGAGGCTTTAGTTGCCCTTTTAATGAACAGCAAAAGTCCCATACAGCAGTCCCATAGAGTAATAGCCATACTGAATTTGGCTATACTGTATGGGACTACTGTATGGGAATTCTGCTGTCCATTTAAAGGGCAACTAAAGCCTCAAAACAATCCAGAATCAGAAGGCAGTTGTGGTCATAATTTCTACCCTCGGTTTATACTTGAGTCAACCACTTTTACTCCTTTTTAGGGGTAAAAGTGGGTGTCTCGGTTTATACTCGGGTCGGTTTATACTCGAGTATATACGGTAAGCATTAAGTATTAAAAGTGTAAAACAGTAAAGTAAAATGTAAAAATAAGTATAGAATAGAAACAGAATATGTATGTATATAGTATACTTTTTAAGGAATATGTACACTGGGAAATTTGTTTTTTTAAATTGCCCATTACTGGAAACTGTAATTCTAACCAACTATCACTGTACCATTTTTTTGTTGATCTGTCCCCTATTTCTTTAAAAATGCAATGTGAAACTGGCAATACTCACAGAGCTCATGCCTGACATCGCCACAACCACACGTGCGCATTGGCGTAAGGCACACTCTCTTTCGAACAGGACAGTATTTGCTCAGCAAAGGGATTTGGCCAATCTCATGGGGGTGGAGCTAAAAATGGGAGGAGGCAGAAGTTGGAAGACAGAATGCGTTGCTCATCAGCCGCACCACACCGGCTCAATGAGTGCCCTCCTTTTACCCTCCGATCACCCCTCACTAGCCAAAGGACCTATCCAACCTGTAACCAAAACTGCTTTCTCACCTATTCGACTCCGCCTGTCCTCTATGGACCACCGCCAGCTGCTGTGACAAAAGGAACCGACCCCCTTTTTTGCCCTATAGCCCTCCCAATCTGTCACCGTCAGTTACATTTACTTTGCCTATCCAACTACAGGGCGGGAGGGCGGGCCGCTCTTCAGTCTTCTCTGTTGTAAAGAGGCCTTACCCTGTCCTATGCCCCCCCTTTTATCCCCTTCTGCTGCCTAGCTCCCCCCCTCCCTTCTACCTTCCTGACCACTTACCTACTTGCTTTCCTCCTCCCTGACCAATCACCTACCTGCTTTCACTTCCAGCTCTTCCCTATCTCCAGAACCTGTTCCCAACTTAACCCTTTAGCTTCCGTTTTCTGTCACATCCCTGCCATGCCCTCCTGTTCTTATGGTCCTCCCGGGTCTTGGCAGTGATAGTATCAACCAAACTCCTCACATCTCTTACCCTTTCACCTTATACTTCCTTTCCCACCCAGAAATGACTTGGACCACCTTCTTGGAACAAAAGGCCACAGCAGGTTTCTTTATTGCATAATTTTTTACATATTTAAAGTGCAACATTTTCATATTAAATAATTAAGTGGCAAACATAAACAACCATATAAACATTAACCTTAACACATCCTCATATACTTGTTAACAATATAATAAACATAGCAATAGAACATAGTCCATAGAGGCCTGCCCCCTTTTTTCTCCAGTCTTGCGTTGCTCATCAGCCGCACCACACCGGCTCAATGAGTGCCCTCCTTTTACCCTCCGATCACCCCTCACTAGCCAAAGGACCTATCTAACCTGTAACCAAAACTGCTTTCTCACCTATTCGACTCCGCCTGTCCTCTATGGACCACCGCCACAGCAGGAGGGCTGTACACCTACAGCTCTCCTGCCCGCCAATACCTTCCACGCCAATTGGGCTGCCTCCTGCAGATCGATGTTCAATAAGTCTGACCCCAACTCTGTCAAATGTACACCATCCCTTCCATACCAAGTGTCCGAAAAGACTTCTAAATCCGGATGCCTACACACTAAACCTTTGTTTCTTATTATAAATTTTCCGACTGCTCTATTGATTTTTACGCGCACCCTGTCCAATGCTTTCCAATCCCGCCCACCTTTCCACCATTTTCTCGGAATGATATCGGACCATATCACCACGACCTCCGGAAAGGACGCCCAGATCCAAAGTAAATCGCATTTAGTGTCTTTTAAC
This sequence comes from Hymenochirus boettgeri, assembly GCA_019447015.1. Classification (NCBI taxonomy): domain Eukaryota; kingdom Metazoa; phylum Chordata; class Amphibia; order Anura; family Pipidae; genus Hymenochirus; species Hymenochirus boettgeri. Next base: position 31,378,273 of record CM033470.1, on the reverse strand, counting down.
AGCGTTTTCATGGGAACTGATCCGATATCATTCCCCCCTAGGTGAACACACAAAATTCCAGGTGGACCATGCACAGCTGAATACTCCTTAAATGACGGCAAAAACTTATTCCAACGCAGTCCCCTCAAACCCAACCATCTCACCGTTACTTCCCTCCCGTCAAAGCCCAGTTGCCTGTCTCCCGGCCGAACTGCTGCCCTTCTGGCCGCATAATAGATGTAAGAGTGGCCATAGATCCAAATAACCGTTGTGTCTGAAAAAGAAGTAGAATTAGTTAACAACCGTACCCTTATCCCCCTTGTCAAAAACTTTCGGCTCGCCCCGGTCGCACGTACGAGATAAAGCGGTTAGACTCCCATCTGCCTATCCTCTTAATTGTGTTATCCGATAGACCCCATCTAGCAGCTTCCGTTGCCGCCCCTATCCTAAACGAATGACACCCATAGTCTTCCACCTTTGCCCCTACTGCTGTTAAACACTTGCGAAAAACTGCCCTGAATTGGAAAGTGGACAGAAAGGAACCATCCTCGTGAATCAGTAATGGACCTGGCCGATCCGGCCTAATCGCTAGGAACTGCCTAATGCAGTGAATTGGGCAGGTCGTCTCCCTATCCATAGGCCACAAGAAGATATGGGTGCCTCTTCCCCTTTGATCTGTTTTAGATCGCCGAAATTTTATTTGAAGACCCCCGTCCCTCTCACCTACGTCCTCCCGCCAGAGTATTCCTGCCCTAACCTTACTGGGGTTCACCAACTCGCTAATCCTAAAGGCCCCAAAAAATGCCAGAGAGAAGGCCAACTGAAATAACCCATGCTCAAAAGGAGAACTGCAAATTTGATCTAAACACCTGCTTATTGATTGTAACAAACTAAATGAAACCGGCCTACGTCTGTCACGCGTCGCCCCTCCCTTTCTGTACCCTTTCAGCGCTTGGCGGACTATTGTGTCCTTCGTTACGTCTTCCTGCCTGGAAATCCTAAAACCAAAAGATAAACCTGAGATTCTGCTATTCATAGTGGCTATAGAAACCCCTTCCGCATACATCTTGCTGATCCAGGCTAACAATAGATCGCAGTTATTAGGAGGAAGCCCTCCACTCAGGAGATTCTCCTTCGTAATTTCCCATACTTTCCATGCTTTGCTGTATTTCGCCCAAGTAGTAGGCGCCACCGATTTTTCTACCAGGGCTGCCACTTGCCTTCCCCCAGACTCCACAACCAACTTGGACAAGGAACTCCCACCCGTTCTGCCGTAGGTGCCACATGCCAGAACCGGTCCCACTGGAAGCGAGAAAGGGAATCAGCAATTACATTCTCTACGCCCGGGACATGTTTTGCCCTGAACCACAGGTTAAGTTTTAGACATTTTAGGACTAAATGCCTTAGCAGCCTAAGCACTGGGGGGGGAGGAAGCCGTGAGATTGTTGATGGCGTGCACTACCCCTCGGTTATCAGAATGGAACACTAAATGTTTGCGCGCCAGCCTATCTCCCCATAACTCTAACGCTACCAAAATGGGAAACAACTCCAGGAACGTTAAGTTCTTTGTGAGGCCCATTGAGTGCCAATGACCAGGCCAGCCTTCCGCGCTCTAGAGGCCGTCCAAGTACGCTCCGTAACCCCCTTTTCCTGCCGCGTCGGTAAATAGTTGGATGGCGCTATTCTCAATTTTTTGGTCTTGCCACACTGCTTTTCCGTTGAACTGCACCAGAAAAGCTGCCCAGACTGCCAGATCTTCCTTCATTTCCCTGCCCAGCCTCACAAAGTGGTGTGGGCTTTTCACCCCGGCTGTTGCTTGAGCCAGACGCCTGCAAAAAACCCTGCCCATGGGCAGAATTCTGCAGGCGAAGTTAAGCTTTCCTAGGAGAGATTGGATCTGACGCAACTTCCATTTCTTGCAACCCTTAGCCTGACCTATGAGCTCCAAAAGTTCCTGTAACTTATCCTCAGGCAGCCTACACTCTATGGCAATCGAATCGATCTCTAAACCCAAGAACTTAATGGTTGTACATGGGCCCTCTGTTTTGTCGGCCGCCAGAGGCACCCCAAATTCCTTACACATCCGCTGCATCACCTGCAATAGTGTTGCGCATTGAGCAGAGTTCGCTGGGCCCAGGAAAAGGAAATCATCCAAGTAGTGTAGTACCGTGTTAAAACCTGACACGAACTTCACCACCCATTCCAGGAAGGTACTAAATAGCTCAAAGTAGGCGCATGAAATGGAGCAACCCATGGGTAGGCATTTGTCAACATAAAACTTCCCTTTCCATTCGCAACCCAGCAGATGAAAACAGTTCGGATTGACCGGGAGCAGACGGAAGGCAGACTCGATATCAGTCTTCGCTAGCAGGGCACCCTGACCCACGTCCCGTAGCTTAGCAATCGCTTCGTCGAACGAAGCGTAGCTTACGCTGCACTGCTCCCTGTCAATTAGAAAAAGAATCTAAAAAAATAATGTTAACATTATAAATTAGACCTTTTCTAAACATTATATTATATTACATTGAGCTACTGTTTACATTTAGATCAGGCTGTACAGAGTTGATCTTAGATGACCTGCACCTTTCCAATACATGCTGTATAAGAATTCATCTTCAAGCAGATGACATAGTTGGCAAATACAGTGCTCTTCAAAATGTTACTGGATATACACATTGACATTTTACTGGACAAAATAACATCATTAAGCATTGATTCGTCAAAATTCCCATTGAAAGCTTTTTTTTTTTATTAAAAAAAATTCCTTACTGTACAAAAAAATGATAGTTACAATAATAAGGGAGTGATGCTCAAATGAGGGTAAAGAACCAGACTTCTCAATGTAATATACTTTTTATACTAGCATACCCTCCCCCAACAATGATCTCTCCTTACCTTTCTGCACCCCTGATTATTGCCTCCAGGGACATTACCCACACCCCTAAACATGGATCATACCCCCAAACCACACCCATTTTTGCTTTTCTGGAAGAAAATTTACTAAATAGGTAGTGGAAGGGGGAGAGATTGACAGCTGCCCCTCCCACCTTAGGCCCACCTAGGCGTGTTCCTACTGTGCTTATTGGTAAATCCAGGCCTGATTGCCTCACTGGACTGCGGTGAGTTAAGGAAGGCCACATATATTAAAGTGAAAGTTCAGTGGAATTATACTGAACTTATTATACTTTTATCAACATATTCTATTCCATTTTGAAAAAACAGTTGAATTCATACCCCTTACTATTACCTGCTGTTGACATTAGTGAGCTGCCATTTCAGATTCTAACAGTCCCCAGAATACTCCGCTTCCTTAGAAATATTCCTAACAGTAATTTCTACTGATTGGTAGAGATGTAATGTGGGTTCGAATAGAACCCAGTTTCAAATCGAATCTGAGGGTTTCGAAGTCCCGCCGAAACTTTTGGAACTCCGATTTTTCGATTTTTATCCAAAATTAAAAGTAGATGATTATCGAAAATTGAAAATCGAATCCTCAAAAGTAATGATCGATTTCAGTAACTCCTCGAAAATGGAATGTACCATTTGTCCCTCAAAATGGACAGAAAATGTTTTTCTCCCATAGACTTCTATGGGTCTGTTTTCAAATTTTTCGAAATTTCCGACAATTTGAAAATGAAATGAAACTCAGCAGTGATTGGCTGTTGGATGGGTCAAACATGCTCAGATCTCTACTGAGCAACTAAATCAATCCAGGCGCTGGGTCAAGAGCAAGACCATAACAGTCTTTACTAGAGGTCCTGCAAACAGGAAGTCAGTATTTCGGTTGCATTTATTTATACACAGACAAAATGCTGAATGGGAAGGTTAAGGACATTAGGATGGAAAATAATGCTCTTTTTTCTTAAAAGTACATGTATTTCCACTGAACTTCCCCTTTAATTGTATTACTCTGTGTTTTAATCCTCCCTTGGTCACTGGATCGCACATCTCGTCCTAACTTGCCATTAAAACTAGAAGCGCATCCTTAATGCACGATAATATATAATGTCTTTCTTCATTGGTTTCCCACATGTTGATGGCTGCGATAAAATATCATTTAAATGATTGAAAACATTTCACCATCAGATACAACTTCATAAAACTATCCTGTTCCATTTTAATAAACGAGTTCACCCTTCTGATGAGAAATGCCATCTGTCATTTAAATGATGGACGTGAGATGTTAGCAAGGATAATATTGTGAAACTTGGACAAAAAAAAACAAAAAACATAACAAGCGAAACCTCATTGCCCTGGGCCATGTACAGTGTTAGAATTCCTGGGTGACTAACACATTATCATTGCGGTTGTTGGAAACTTACCAAGATTTCAGTAGCTTGTGTTTTATGCATATTTACTGCATTAGATGAGGTGAACTGAGATCACTGAAACATTGTTTTGTTCTAATGTCGATTTGATCATCGAAACTGTGTAATGACTTAAAAGGAATTTTACTACCTTCCAGCTGGATCTATAATTCTAAGGGTGGTAGGATCATTTTTTCCAACCTCCCTTCGAATTATAGTACGCAGGCAATAGAGGGTTAAACTTACCCACCGGTACTCCAATCGAGGCTTCTGAACAGCTGATTGTCGCAATGTCCTGATATGTGTCCTATCTACGCTATAGACGCACATATGTAGAAGATAGGAGCAGGTCAGGACAGAGCTCCATTATTCACAGGGAGGTGAGAAGAATAGATCTTACCTCCTTGTGAATTATAGATCTATCTGGAAGTTAATTATATTTCTTAATTTAGTGTCCCTTTGCAGTTTTGCAGAACAGTGCCTGGTACAAGAGGGTGCGTGAGAGGGGGGTGAGTTATTGCACTGATGGAAGGGAGGGTTGGGGTGCTCCAGGTGGGCTGCATTTTAATAAACAATAGGAGTCAGTAGAAGTAATATAGATATGTAAATGAGTGATAATAGGGATATGAAATGTTAGGGGGGCCCCTAAACTTGTCCTGGGGGCCCCAACAGTCCAGTCCGACACTGGCTACTGATCCTGCCCTATTCATTTTACAATTGAATTTCCAGTGTTAAAGGGCATGTCCACTTTAAAAATTTACTTTTAACATATTGTAGATCAAGGTGGGTTACATTTTAAGCTTGGGGTGGACAAGCTTAAAACTTTTAAAACGTTTAAAAACATTTTATTTTTCATTGTTTGACATTGTGTCCAGAGAAGACACAACACTGTAGTATGTCTGTGGGAACATGGCGCACAAGGCTAAAGGCATTTTGTATTTATTTGAGGAGACAAAGTATACAATTTGTTTGGAACAGCAATCTCTGTCTTTAGCAAAGTTCATCTAATAACCCGTCACTGATAATTTGTTACCTTAATATAACCTCTTCTTCTCAGCTTCTGAACGAGAACACAGCAAGAGAGCTTTGTATTTCTAAGCACTTCATGTTGAACAAGTTCAGCTTTCTTTCTGATAGCATTCAGCCTATGGAGGAGGAGGAACGGAGAATGTTTATATTATTTCAAATGCGGAATTTGCATTATTATTGTAGAACATCTGTTTTCTTTTGAGAAGATGACGTACGTACGTCCCTGGAATAGTCCAGAATATTTTACTGAAAAAAGGTTATTGATGTATAATGCATATAGATTTGTTATACTTAACTAGACCGGAGCAGGTTTAAATGTAAATGTTTGTGTGTTTGTGTAGTTTGCAGACATGCAGGGGGTTGGATGAAGGCGGAGTTAGGGGAGGAGTGGGTGGCATTCCCGGGGGCCTAAGAAGGGGAGTTCAGGGGCAGAGGATACAGGTCGTTGCAGACAAAGGAGTTTATGGTGGTCTTGTGGAAGTGCGGGAGCCCACCCCACCCTGCGACTGCCGGGAGGAGTGGGATACCTGATTTTGTGTATGTTTGTTTTCTGGGCACCGTAATTATTTTTTCTTTAAATTTCTCTGTGCACGTAACAACCGACCTGGTTTAACTTGCAAGTTCCTTAAAAGGAAGTTCCGTCTTCCCAGTATCAGCAGTCAGTCATAGTTTTGATGGCTGATATCATGGCCAATGAATGACTGCTGCATGAAACACCTCCTCTGAGGATGTGCAAACTTCTAACCAGCTTGTATAGCTTTAGGAAGTGTTGTGAACTTTAAAGGGCATGTCCATCCCATTTTTAAAACTTTTGGTATAGTGTAGGTCTCCCTCTCCCCAGCCCCAACCGCTGTTAGTTGTTTAGTTTTTACAGAAACTCCCCCGATCATTACCTTACCTCTTTCCTCCAGCGTACTGTCACGGCCCTCTGCTTGCATGAAACTGCAAGCAGGGGGCCGGACCAGCAGCCGCGTCCTTGATTGGCTGAAAGGCATCCAATCATGGACGCGGCTGCCAACAGTGGAGAACGCTGGGGGAGAGAGGTAAGGTAAGTAATGATCGGGGAAGTTTCTGTATAAACTAATATGGCGGTTGGGGTTGGGGGAGGGAGACCTACAGTACACCAAAGGGGATTTATGCTAGGTGGAGGGAGAGGAAAAGGGGTGGGGGAGGAAAGGAGAGGGAGGCAGGAGGGCTTCAGTGCGCATAGCAAAATTCTCCTGGAGGAGAGACAGGACGTAGTGTCCTATATGGACCCTGCCACCACTCCTGGTGGACAGTTTTTAGGACTTTGGAGGGACATTACAGGAGAACCATTTGGAGCAGGGATGTAAGGTAAGGATTTTATTACACTACACAGTGGGGCCACAGGGGGGGTTAAATTCTAGTTTTGGGGGTGGACATGCCCTTTAAAATAAGATTCTAGATTTTAAAGTGCTGTTATATAATGTTTGTAGAAGTTGTAATACAAGGTAATACATGAGCTTCACCTATTGTAGAGACCAACAGGGAGATTCAATAAAAGTTATTTTTTTTGCCCCAACCAATCAGAAGTTTTCGAATGTTAAATAACATCTGATTGGTTGGGGCAAAATTAGCACCATTTTAAACAATATGAACTTTTACTAAATAACCCTGCACGTATATGTGTTCTGCTACAAACCAATATACACAACTAAACAAAGACATTGGAAAGATGCAGAACAATTTTTCACTAGTAGGGACAGTTATAGGCTTGTAAAAACACAAAGACAGTTTCACCCGTCTTTAAGATGCTTGGCAAGTCATCCAAATGGATTGCTCAATTTGGAATGACCCTGATCACACGTGGCTAATTTTTTGGCAAAATTAGCCTGTTTAAAGGGTATGTCCACCCTTAATTTACATTTTTAGTATATAATAGTAAATGTGCCCCCAGCCCCAACCGCTACAATAATTTTCTTAGAAAGTCCCCAGAGTTACTTATCATGCCTCGCTCCTTAGCCGCAGTCCCTGACCCTCTGCTTGCACGGAAATGCAAGCAGAAGGTGGGAATGGCAGACGCGTCTGTGATTGGCTGCGAGGCAGCCAATCAAGGATGCGGCTGCCATCTTCTCAGTGCAAGGCATAGTAAGTAACTATCTGGGGACTTTCTAAGAAAATTATTATAGAGGTTGGGGCTGGGGGCACATTTACTATTATATACATAAAGGCATTTACACTAGGGGGAGGGAGACCAGAGCGGGTGGGAGAGGGAGGGGGAGAAGTGCTGCATTGCGCATGGCAAAATTTTCCCGGAGGGGAGACAGGAGGCAGAGTCCTATATGGACTCTGCTCTCCTCCTGGTGGGCAATTTTTTAGACTTGGGGGAGGGGATTACTGGAGAACCACTTGCAGCGGGATGTAAGGTAAGGATTTTATTACACTACACATTGGGGCCAGTAGTGGGGGAAATTATAGGTTTGGGGATTGACACGCCCTTTAAGTAATTGGTCCTGTTGGTAAACCACAGACAATCTTGTGGTATTTAATTGCTTTTATTCCTGACCAACAGACTAACATTACCTTTAGTTATGGGTCTGCCCATGTACATATATATTGCCTAACTCTTTTAGCACAGTATGCCTACATGACCTAAATATTTGTCTTTGTATCTATATTTTGTATATGGTTTTTTCTTTGTAAAACATACTATCAGATATGGGTTACAAACTAGAAAAACTAGCAAAAATACATAACAACCTGTTAAATTAATGCTGCGGATATTTCCATCCAGAATTAATTGCATACAGTATGTACCAGATAAAAATGAATTCATTCTATTAAACCATTAATGTATGTACAACCACTTTGGCCAACCTAAACAATGCATTAAAATTGAATTCATAAGAAAACCCATTCATTAAAAATAGTTAAATCTGCTGTGGGCCAATTATAAAATATACATAGCACCATATACCGTATATCAATAAATGAGGACCTATGGATTTAGTAGTCCTACCCAAGTTCATGAGTATACAATAGAGGAGGTCGGGAACTAGGTTTCAAATTGTATTTCATGGATTCACGGGAATTCGGATTTTGCAGATTTCTGAATTTTTTTAGAAATTTTGAAAAATTACGAAAATATTATGTGGAATGCCAAAACAACAACAAAGTACTGGGCAGTGTTTTTTTTTTTTTTTTTTTCTTTTTTTTTTTTGCATTGACTTCAATGGGTCTGCTGACGGATTTTAAAATGTTGGGATTTTTTTTGAAAATCAGCGCATCTACAAGTGGAACGGATTGCAGTGAATTTGGCTATCTAGTGAACAAGTCCATTTAAAATTCAAAATATATCAGAACATTTCCAGTACGCCATATATGAAAGAGGTACTGATCCTTTTCTTTAGTAGCTTGTATTAAAAACCATGATAATAAGGTTAGAAGTAACTGTGTAGCTATTGAAGTGGCAGCATCATTGGCCACGGTACTGGTAGATGGTTCTTGTTAATGGGCATATGTAACGAATAGACAGACCACTAACCGCTGGATACCCTGAAGCTTGTAGTGGAATAGCTGTGTGCCTCACTATGTCTTTTTAGCGCATTATGGGTTCACAAACTAGTACATTAACTGTGTAAAAGGCCAATTTAAAGGAATGTATTGGCAGTAACTGTCTTGTTTTTTCTATTAAGCTGTATAACATACCAACATGGTTAGAAACGATGTTAGATTACACAGCACTGTTGTGGCATTTACTGCTCAGCAGTAAATGGAAGCATTATGGCCTACTGGAACTGAGGAACAGATAGAATAATTTTTTATATATTAGACTCCAGGAATCCTTTTTACTTTGATCTGCTCCTTCATAAATCACCGTTAAGGAAGAGAAGGACTTTCTGCGGTAAAACCGCTGCCAAGAACATTTTCAGATAAGTAATCTCTAAATCTATCAAGAACAAATATACTGTATATATAATTCTTAATCCACTATTCAAACGCCTGCTTTTATGTAGGTTATAAATTCTCCATAATGGCTGATGGCCTAAAAGTAATTCCTTTTGGAAAGACTCTCCATGAGTGGAATTTGTATTGTTTGTTACAAAACAGATGGCAAACCTATGGCTATCCATCTGTCACAGGATGAATGTCTCTGCAGTAAGGTATTAGCCGGCATCTGGAGTGAACAAATATTTAGAGATCTGCAGTCTTCCTAGCCATGGGCAACATAAATACTATTTCTACAATATTGTGTTGGTTAGATTTATAGTATGCAGGCCATACAACATTTATTATAGGGGTTCAGTCAATGCTGATCAATCTTTCAATTGTCATTAAAGGAGAATTAGCATTTTAGTGATTCCCTGTGCATATAGGATCTGACCCTCTATGGGTGCAAAAGTTTACCTATACTATAAATTTTCAGAATCCAATTAGACGTTAAATGAATTGTACACAGAAAAAATAACTTTGCCTCATTTTAATAGATAAATTAATACATGTAAGCAGCAGATGTGTGTGTAGCTGCATGGCTTCAAGCTCAATCCCCCAGCCCCCTGCAGAGTATCTGACTCTCTGTGAGGACAAGCATGCTCAGTAATCTCTATGAGGTAGCATTGGGTGAGGGAATTTCCATCCATGCAGTTCATACACCATCTGTCTCTATTTTAGCTACAGCAAAACTATACATAACAGAAGATTTTATGTTACTAAGGCACTTGATTGACAGCTGAAATGTAAGATGTTTCAGATAGGATATCTAAATAAATAGGGGACAGATCAACAAAACAAAGGTACAGTGATAGTTGGAAAGAATTATAGTTTCGCAGTAATGGGCAATTTAAAAAAAAATATTTCCCAGTGTACATATCCTTAAATCTTTTACTGGGTTACTGAAGTTAACATCTAAATCTAAACATTTTTACCTCTTATTCTATAAGCATCTATGTTTTTATTTTAAACATAATAAATGAAGAAATGTCTAATAATATTTTAACTTTTAAAATGAAAGGACAATTATTAAAGGAGCACTATACTCAGCTCCCTCCATGCATGCATTGGACCCAAGGAGAGTTTCAATACAGTGCCACAACCAACAAGTTATTACTGGTACTTGTTACGGTGACCTCTATTAGGCACCATGATATATTACAAGGGCCTAAACTACTAGGTCCTCACTTCACGAGTTCTTCTTAGTTAAGCAGCATTACTGCTCTGGTCCCTCTTCCATGCTTTGCAATAGGAAGACACACTCCTTGCAGAACGCAAGTTCTCATTGACCTCGTCAACAATGGATTTTCATTATTCATTATTCATTACCTTTTTTTTCAGAAAGGTAGGATAACAGTTTAGATTTAAAAGAGCTAAAGGATGTCACCTGGCAAAGTGAGAGAGGGAGAGAGTTCCAAAGGTAGGGAGCAGCAAGAAAGAATGGTTTAAGATTAGAAGAAGCAGTGTTCGTAGGGTTTTTTAGAGAGGATTGCTTTACGAGGAACGCAGGGCACGTCCAGGAACATAAGGGACCAAGAGGGAAGATAAGTAGGGAGGTGCAGTAGAGTAAAGGGATTAAGAGATTATAAAAGGGTATTTAATATGATTCTTTGTTTGATGAGAAGCCACCCTTTGAAATTAAGTATCAGGGTTGCGGATTCTCTTTTGGAGGAGGGTGAGATGATCCAAGCTGCCGAGTTTAATATAGACTAGAGAGGAGGGAAGTGACAGGCCAGGATTCCAAGTAGCAGAATGTTACAGTAGTCAAGACAGGAGATTATAAGTTTTAGTAGTGGAGCGAGAGAGGGCGGATTTTCACAATATTGCAAAGTAGATAACATGTCCTAGTGACATTGTTAATGTGATGATGGAAGGAAAGAGAGGAGGCAAAGTGTACTACAAGGCAGCATGCAGATTGTCTTTTAGATGCCTGGTACATTGAGAGGATAGTGCAGAAAAGTTTCAGGAGCACCATGGTTCCCCTATCAAATAAATTAAAGGAGAACTAAAGCTAAAATACAAATAGGCCTGAATGAATTCTGTTATTCATAACTAAACTATAGCTGCATCTCTCAACTCAGAAATTGGAAGTAGTGTGCAGCAGGGGAAGCAGCAATATAATTGAAGGTTTCTGAATTGTCATGAAGCCCCTTTTTTAGAGTATTACCTGGACACCTATTCATGTCTGGCTATACATTCTCTAGCCTCCTTTTTTTCTACCCCCTTGCAAATTGACTACTGAATGACCTGTCTGCCTCCTCTCTGCAATCAACACTAAGCAGTGAGAAAATCAGTTGTCACTCACTAGGATGGAGGGCTAGAGAAATCAGAAAATGCCTGATACTTTTGTAGGGAACTGGTAAACTAGTTACCCTTTAGTGTTCTTGTTCTGGCAGGATTTGGCCAGTAGGGGCACTGTGTAAAAGTATACAAAGGGAGAGCAGTCATGTGATCAGCCTCTTTCTGATCTCCTGGAATTTCCCCAGAGGATAGAGGGACCAGGGGACTTTGATAACAGGTAGGACCAGTTAATGTGAGATTATATTCTGTTATAGATCACTCCAGGGGTAATAGATTGGAGTAGGGGAGCCAGTGAGCAGCCTGAACTCCAACAAAGAGATTTAGTAAGGACTAGAGTCCTAAGTATACCACCCAAGAATAGGGACATAGTGCCAGATAAAGGGGTAGAAGATTCCACTACAGTGACCTGAGAGATAGGGTGGCACTTACAAGCTGATTGTTTGATTGTTATTAATACTGTTTCTGTTTCCTCTGGTTTGTGAGTATTTATGTCATATCTGTGCCATGCTAATGTCACCTCTATTGTGCTACATGCAATGTTAATTAATATTGTTCTGTTAAAGGACATGTCCACCCCCAAAACTATAATTAAACCCACTACTGGCCCCACTTTGTAGTTTAAAATAAATCTTACCTTATATCTTTGCTCCTTATGGTTCCAAAGATATGCCTTTTCAAAGTCCAGGAAACTGAAGAGTCCAAGCTTTCAGTGAGTCTTCTTATCTGTGCTGAATCGATGTCCTCATGAAGGTTTGTGGCATGTGTAGAACCCCCCCTCCCACCATCCGGATCCATCCTCGCCCATCGTTGCACCTAGTGTGTAATCCTTTGGATGTAAGATAGGTAACACTTGCCTGCCCCAACCGCCGCAATATTTCTTAAAAAAAGCCCCTTGATCCATACTTACAGAGCCTTCTCTCCCGCGTCGTTTCCAGTGACCTTAGCCACGTCTGTGATTGGCTGCCTCTCAGCAAATCACAGATGTGGCTGAGGTCCGCCCCCTGCTTGCAAGCAGAAGGCCAGAATGGATTGCTGTGGGAGAGAAGTAGAAATCAGGGGACTTTTTTACTGAAATAAGCTGGTTTTAGGGGGTGGACATGCCCTTTAATAAAGAAAACTGTTTAAGTTCAAGAATCACTGACACCCATTTATTGCATTCTACCTAGAGTGGTCGTTCAGCAACACCTGCCTCCAACATATGCGAGGGCTGACTCCTGATACATAAGAGTCTTGTGCATAGAATCTGGATAAGGCTGACAGTCTCTGGAGCAAATTAAGTTCCCCCATTTTACGATCGCCTTACATTTTCATAATTCAAGATGATAGCTCCACAATACTGCTGATTTTAAAGGTTGGTTATACTAAGTTTGCATTGCTTCTGCCTTTATCGTTCAGGTACAATGCTAAAAATTTGCCAATAATTACAGTAGGTTTAAAATGAATAACTGTTGAATTGACTTCCTCCCACGTTACCAAGGATACCATGTGATTCATGGATTGTCTTCACACAAAACTGCTTCAATAAATAAAAGCTCCAAGTGCATTGTATTCCATGGCATTGTGCTCACTGTAATTTCTTCACCTTTTATTAGTCAATGGAAATTGTTCCTTTCTCGGTGAGTGAAATAAAGTTGTCTTTACAAAAGCCGAATTTCTTCTCCTTTTAGATTGTCTCTGATCAGCAACGGATAATAATATTTTAAGCAGTTAACGTCGCAGTTTTTTCTCTCCTGCATTGTCTAGTTTATGATTTTCTCCCATGAAGATTCCTAGTTTTTATTTATCGTTTGACAGATTAACAATAATCTTAAACAAAATAATCATTGGCAAGGGGCATAAATATAAACGTGTTATTGTAACATTTTTTCTCTCTATGGTTTCTAATGTCTATAAAGGCAACATCGTTCTCTTTCAATTAAGCTTAATGCAGCCTCATCAAAAACACAATAAAAAGGGTGGATAAATAGCTCTTAGTGCCGATACGCCAATAAATCGCCCTGCTGTGTCCCCTAAATCAGAATCAAGCAAATATCATTTCAAAGATGTTTATAATGAAGGAAAACTGTATATATGGTTATAATACAGTCGGGACAGCTTGCTAATAATCCCTAGAACCATAAGGAACAAAAGGAAGTGAATACACCACCTTGGCCTATATCCCTAAACTGTCCTGGTTAGACTGGAACAGACCCAATCTGTAGTGACTGTCCTGTACTGTCCATCGTTTGTTCCATCTGTTATGGCAGTCTAGGGACATATCTTCATGGCACATGCACCCCAATCCATTCTCCATTGTTGGGAGGTATAGCACATGCAATCTGCATCCCTGTAGTCTTTTAAAACCACAAGTCTCAGCATTAAATAACAAGGACCAAAGCTCAGCCACAGAGAGAAGGATGATGTTATTAAATATCTAGAATGACACATATTGGACATCCCTGGCCTAGGAGTCTTTCAAGTCTTTCAAGCCTTTGCATTGAAATAAAATGATAGCTATAGGAATTAATGTACTATCTGAGGTCCCACACTAAAAAGTGGCAGCTGAATGCCTGATGCAGTCACATTACGGACCAGGGAGGACATTCTCAGGGCAGATTCAACAAGATGTAGGCTGTAGGAAAAAGTGAGAGTTGGTTGGAACTTTCAAACTCATTAGTTCTTTAAACTTGATAAACTTGGGAAGTGGCTAAATAAGTCCTACGGCAGTAGTACTGATGGCAGTGGTACTGGACCATTGCAATATACCATATCCATAGTCATGATTGAACCTCTGGTGCATCCCTATTATAAAATTGGACTCATTTTGTGAGCTTGATCCATTTTCAAAACTCTACTTATCCAGCATGAAATAAAGACCTCATTTCCAAATAACTTCACATTGAAGTAACTGGGAAACGTCTTTTGACATTGTTTATTGTAATGTATGTAATTTTATGTTAAGGCAATGTCATGTGCACTGTGGATAGAAAAAAAGAAAAACACATTCAAAGCCTTATCTTATGTATATTTACTTCATACAATCCTTTGAAACATTTACCCATAAATAGAAGAGTTTTCCTATGGGCTCTGTGATATATACCGGTAGTTATTTGTATCTTATGTTTCATGTTCACTTGACTGTAATCATCTTCACAGTAAGAGATATTTAAGTACATAAAAGGTGACTGGGTGTAATTACTTCAGAAATCATAGAACATGGCAGAGAAGTAAAATGAAAATTCTTTTTAAATATCCTAGATATTCCATTTGTTTATTCATTCATTTAGAATTTAGTTTGCTTCTGAGACCGTTGGCTACTGAGAACATTGGATACTAAGACTGTTGGCTACTATGACCATTGGCTATTGAGACTGTTGGCCACTGATACTGTTTGCTTCTGGGACCGTTGGCTACTGAGAATATTGGCTACTGAGACTGTTGGCTACTGAGACTGTTGGCTACTATGACCATTGGCTACTGAGACTGGTGGATACTGGCCATGTATGCCCATAAACTAAAACATTATTGGCCGAAACAAATTGTGTGTTGCGGGTGCTCGTAATTGCACGTGTGTATTAGGCTTTACTTTCTATTCACAAACTGCATTTGGTCTCCTGATCTGATAATAGGGTCTATAGATATTGATTGTGTTTATTGAGGTCTTTTGCAATAAAAATCTGGAAGGCATTTGGTAGACATGCTACAGTTGGTTAAGCTCATTTGATTTTACATTGAACATGTGCCTGAAATGTTTTGTTTAGAAATGTCTTTCCTTTTTAGTTGGGTTGGGCACCCCTGCTCTAGGGGCCTAAAGAAAATCACCCATGACTTGTACAGTTCTGGATCATTACAATAAACAGGAAATAGTCATTTGTGTTGGTGATCAGACTCATCCAAAGACCTAAATAGCCTCTGTCTCATTTGCCCCTTTACTGCCACTAATTCTAAGCATGGAAAGGAGGAACATCCTCTCATTGCCCTACAGTACCCTGTCTTACAGACTGCTCCTGAGTGCACTCATCAAATCCTGTTGGCAAGTATCCAAGGTGTAACTGTGATGTTGACAAACTACAACCATCAGTATTGTGGTCAGTCATTACCAAAAGAAACTAATATGATTGGCCAGTGTATGGGCGCAGAGCTGGCCAATCATACAAGGGTCAGTTGGGCTCATGTGTGCAGTTACCACAATATGTTAACAGACTCCAATATAATCTGTCAGCATACATGCGATCATAACTGTACATTATGTATATGGCTGCCTTTAGTGCCAAAGGAAACAACTTTATCAATGAAACATTTACACCCTGTGAAACATTCTCTGGTAGCTCTGATTTAATGCAATTTGGACTGTCTCTTTATTTCCTATATATACTTCATAGAAGAAATACTTCTAATAGTTCTTAATGAATAAAATTGTTATTATAATAATGAATAAATTATAATAATGTATATTACACCCTCATACAGTAAGTATATATAATCTTTTGCAGGGAGATTCAATAAAAGTTCCTACAGTTAAAAATGGTGCTAATTTTGCCCCAACCAATCAGATATTAGATTTTTAAATGTTAAATAATATCTGATTGGTTGGGGCAAAATTAGCACCATTTTTAACGATAAGAACTTTTATTCAACCTCCCTGTATCTTTTTTTTTTTAAATTTTGAAAGCCTGTGTATTTCTGCTGAACTTCTACTAAAGGTGATTACAGGTTACAAACTGAAAAAAGGGAAAATGTTTATGTTTTCTATCTCGTTGCAAGTTATGATCCCTGGTTATGGGTAGAGTACCATGACTCTCCATATCTGGGATGGAACCTTTACTCTAAGGCTGGATACACACCAGCCGAGTTTTTGTCCTGACAAGCGTTTACTACTAGCGAACGCTTGACCGGGACAAATGACTGTCAGCCGCAGCAATAGTGGTCCTAGCTGCGTGCAGCTGTGATGTACTGACAGTCCCAATCGCCTGTTCGTCCAATACAGACGAACAGATGACCAAGCTCGGTCGCGGACGCCCCACACCATCAGATATTAACACCCACTATCGGTCGGGTGGCCGGAAATATTTTGCCCTGTGTACCCAGTCTAACACTCACAAAAAGAAAGTTTACTTCTCATTCTATGGACATAATCTCTATACATACTGTATTGGCGCAGTTTTTTTTTTATGCAAAACACCCTGAAATAATTTTTAGTACAACTAAATCCTCTGTTACAATAATTGTAATATTTCCAGATTTCATTTAATTCAAATAAAGATTAGAAAATCCAGAGATGATTTGATTTATTCAGATGATCATTTTTAAATTGCTTCTTTAACATCGTCACGCTATTCTGACCCTTTAATCAACTGTCAAACAAATCATATCCAAATTAAAATTTGAGCAGAAAAAAAAATCCTACTTACATACCAATAGAGATGGGATCTGGATCCAACTCAGACCCAGATCCGACATGGAAACCCTCGGTTCTGAAGTCCGTAAGTTCTGTACGAAACTGGGCGGATCGTTCGGATTTCAGAACTTATTAGAACATATTTTCGAGGTTTACCAAATGTACAAGGTTATTTTTGTAACCCTCGAAAATAATCTTAAACATTCGATAGCCCTCAAAAATACAATTGGAAACTCGGACTTAGTTCTAGGGTTACCGAAAATTACCTCGTACATTCGGTAACCCGTACATTTTGGATCTTCTGTTTTTTCCTGAGTTCCGGAAATCCGAAAACATAACGAAACTTCCGAGTTTCGTCCACCTCTAGTTAACAATGGTCCCGGTATTTGTGGGATAGTCTCTTCAAACTCACAGGATCTCATCTGTTTTTTTGGGCAGTGTCCATTTTGGGCAGTGTCCAGCAATTTAACTAAGTGATTAGAGCTGGCACGACTCAATAACTTGGGTGTCCTTTAAACACAGGAAAATGTTAATACTTAAAGGGTAATTTAAACCCACATTTGAATTTTGTATACTCTCAATGAAAGCTTTCCCACTTCAGTAAGAAACTATAAATGCCACCATGTTGCCTTCTATATACTTTCTGGCCAATCTTGTAATAATCACAGACTTACTTTTCTGTGGAAGAACCCAACATGATTAGCTAGAGAATTCTAGGGGGTGGTACTAAAACAAGCCCCTACAGTAGATAAGTCAGTGACTAGAACAGTGGGTGTGTCTGTGAGACCAGAATGCTGGAAAATGTGGCACAAAATAATGTACCCGAAAAAACCACAATTTTTATGCTACTATTTATTTTGGGGTACTCTTATCTTGCTCTTAGGTTTTAACACTATATCTGTCTGTATGTCCATACCACACAAATAACCTACCTATACCAGCATAGAATAAGGGAAATAGTTAAGGCAGTCCCGGCATTCTGGGTCAAAATTGAGTCAGTAAAGGAAGGTGACAGTAAAATAGAAGGAAGGAGAGATTTAAAGATGTATGACTTGTTGTTTTAGACGTACAGATGGGATCCGGGTCCGACTCAGACCTGGATCTTACGCGGAACCCCTCTGTTCTGAAATCCAAATGTTCTGAACATGTACGGATCGTTCGGATTTCGGGACTTCGGAGTGCATTTTCGATTTTTATCAAACATTCAAGCTATTTTCGAAAATTCTCAAAAATAGTCTTGAATATTTGATAACACCTGAAAATACGGTCAGAAACTCGAAAATAGTTTCCGATTGTATTTTCGGGGATTATCAGACGTTCAGGGTTATTTTCGAAAATAGCTTGAACGTTCGGAAAAAAAGTCCCAAATTTAAGTTCTGTTTTTGGATTTTCAGATCTTTAGGATTTTCCCAAGATCTGAAAACCCAAAAACAGAATGAAACCCGGCAGTTTTGTCCATCTCTACTTAGCCGTATATCACATCTTGAATGCCAACCTCTGTGTTGAGGGCATGTAGCAGCTCCATAAATATATCCACCACCAGCCGTGACTCCAACAAACTTCTTTTTTTTTTTACAAACTTTATACAATACAGCAGAAAATGGCGCCGGTGACTGCGTAGAGCCACCTTTTATAGACGCAACGCTGCTTGATGATGTCATTTCCTGTGCCACATATCGCGAGAACAAACCCGGTGTCTGGAAACGGATGCAAGGGGAAACAATCAGGTGCATCTTCCTGTTAATAACACGTTCTGACCCCACGGTCAGCTGCCCCATTCCCTATTTGTGGCAGGGCTCACAAAGCTATAAATAGCAATGGTAACTTATTGTACATGGCTCTAGGACCTGGGAAATGGTCTTGGGAACACATACAAATCGCCAGAACTTGAAATAAAGTAACTTCAACACACGCTACTTTTGAGTTTTCGCGTTCCACATTTCGGTAAATACAAGGAACTGAGGGTTCATAAATTCAGCATTGAGGCATAATGAATTATAGAAACCCCCCATACACGGAATCGAGGATTCAGAATCATTTCCAACTCCCCGCATTCAATAAATTCAGAAAATCGAATCCCAAATTTGAAAATCCTCAGTTGTTTGTCAGATAATTATTGAAAAGTAAATTATTTAAATTAAATGAGAGACAATGGTTATTTGACTGGTATTTGCATTTAATCTTAAATACAAACTCTCTAATCTTATTGTTTATTTTCAAAACCAGTTCGATATCAGTCGCAAAACCTTTGATGAATATTTTTTTGGGGGAAAGCAATCTCAACTTTAATGTCTGTCTTTCCATGAATATCTACTAGTTAAAGGGCAAGTCCAGCCTAAAATAAAGTTACCTTAGAAATGTTAATCACCCCCCCAAACCTAAGTTTCACCTTATCTATATCTATTTAAAATAACTGGAACTGATAGGCAGAAGTTTAAAGCAGCTAATCGCACGTATCTTTATGTATATCCTGATTGCGGTGTCTCTGGAAAGAGCATTGCGGGGCCCTGTTACTAACCTCCCACGCGCTGTCCGGGACCCCACGTGCCCTGTAATTACGCCACTGAACAATTAGATATAGAGCGTCCTTATTTTGGAATACTATGCAGTATAAATATATTTCCCAGCTACAGAAATCTTCAGGTAAGTGTCAAAATGTTGAAAATCTATATTTTTATTCTCTATGATTAGTATTTTAACTTCCTGTACATAATCTTTACAGATGCAGACGCATGTCCCCATTCCTGTATAAACAGAAAAATAAATTATAGTTAGAGATGTCAACTAAACTCTTTCCCATGCGCTATTACAATATAAATTGGACATGTAAAAACTGATTTTTTTTTTACTTTTCTGTCGGAAAGATAAATATATTCCACTGAGTTATGTGACAAAACACAATCTTCTCTTAAGATAAATAATTCTAAAGTGCTTTTTGCAATCATTAGGTTCAGCCAAACAATAATAAACTGTTTTGCAATTTGGAAGCCATTTAAAAAGAAATGAAAAGAGAGATTCAAAGGATATTGGGCCAATAACACACACAGTTTTGTATAAAGAGTCAACGGAGCATTAAAGGAAACGTTAACAAATGATTTTTATCATACTGTAGTTTAATGTTATCATCAGAGATAAATATATCCTTAAAAACAAGGTTTTATACAGTATTATCCATTGTTATGTTTAGAGAATGATTCATCTGAAATTTGTTCCCTATCAATCCGCAATTAATCTTTTGTGAGTCCTACTGTTTTTACAAAAACCTTATTGTTGTATTATTGGTGAAACCTAAATAGCAATAAGACAATCCAATAAATATGGATTCCTTAAGCTGAGTACACACTGTAAAGATCGCATGTGTGTACGAGGCTAAACAATATTTGAAAGATGACAGAAAGAATCTCTTATTTTAGCACAGAACTTCACCCAAATGGAAGTCCTGACTGGTAGGAAGCTCAATGCATTTCGAGCATGGAGACAAGGCAGCAGTTGAGAGGTAAGGAATATTGTTTGGGTCAGGGATCAGGAGAAGTTCCTGTTTTTAAAGGGCACGTACACCCTTCAAACAAAAAACTGGTCACTTGTCCCCAACCCCAAATGATATATTCAGCACATAATTAGATGTATTATTAACCAGATATTTAAGGATTAGAATTGTTCCCATTCTGGCAAAGTAAGCTGGCCCCTCCCTCCGTGCACTCAATTAAGGCTGTGACTTAACCAATGATTGACTGATGATTCCCCTGTAGCCTCCTCTACACATGCTCAAGCTTATAAAAATCTCATTGAGCAGAGGGAGGAGTCAGAAACTTTTCCCAGAATGGAATATAACTTATGATAAAATATCTGGTTACAATTGTGTGTAGTAAACTGGTAAAAATAGCAGTTGGGGTTGCAGGAAGATAACAGGTCAAAATCAATCTATACACCTTGGCCAATATTAATAAGAATATACATTACAAAGGGAGTAGTCATTTAATTATTTATACATGTTTCTGCCCAGATTTATTTATTGAAATAAATACTGGTGAGCAGTAAATGAGGATTCACTGGTAGAGTTTAAATATGAAAAGAAAGATTTCCACCTTCAGTTAAAGAGCATCAATAGTGGGAAAATGAACTTTTTTTTCTTTCTTTCCATGAGTTCTTTAATTCCCCCCAACCCCCAGAGTGTCTGTATTTTCCCTCTCTGTCCTGAGATACACAAGTTAGAACAAGACATGATTGCATTCCTCTACTTCTTCTTGTACTGTCAATCAAATCCCTGTGACGTGATCCTCTTCCCTGCTCAAGTCCCTCCCTCCTCCCTGCTCTGTAACAAACATAGAGATAAGAACATTAGCAGGGGGTGATGTAGCTTTGACTGCAGAGATAAGGCTGCACTTGACCCCCCTTCTTTATAGCTTTCACTGATTAATGATGGGTCACAAAGAGGGAGATCATATTGCAGTAGTAATTGTACTGTTCTCCTTTCTCTTCCGTGTCTCCAGGACTGCTTGCTTTCTATTGGCCACTGTGCATGGGTGGGTTTTTCAGGATGTTGAACTTTTAACTCCTACTGCACATAATAAGCTTGTCGGGTAGCCGGAGTTGAGGCATGGAGGAGGTAACAGAGGGGAGAGGGAAGGGGGGAGTGCTGAACAGAGATCTGACACCATGGAAAAACAAAGTCACTGACAGAGGTAGGAAAAAGGCAGCACAGAGTACATGAATTTAACTTTCCAATGGGACAATGTGTTTTTTTCGCTATAGATGCCCATTAAAGACAGGTTGCAGTACAAACATATGCTGATGTAAAATAAGAAGGACTGGAAATGTCCATTGAAAGAAACAGTGTTGACAAAAAAGGGGCCAATATGCTTTTGCAGTTCACAAATCTATGGTTAGAGAACACACTGGGAACAGATCCTCACTCCCTCACTGTTGGGTGATTGTTTTTAGCCTTTACATGCCCTTTAAAAATGAATAAAAGAATGAGTATAAAGAATGTAGAGCCGGTTGTCTAAACAGAAAGAAAATTTCCACCAATAAAATTGTGTAAATGTAAAATGTAACTTCTGTTTCTTGGAAGCAGTTTCATCACCCACAGCCCAATTATAATGAACATTTCGACACAAAACCTCATATTACTGGAATATGATCTGCACATAAGAATTGTGCAAACATAATTATTATAACCCTGGGCCACAAGCTTCCATTCCAGCTGTGTAAATAAATAAATAACCATAGAAATCTGGTATCAACTTGTATACAATTTACTTAAGTCACATTGAATCTGAAAATATCCCCCCCCCCAAAAAATGTAAAAGACCAATTATACCGCCTACCCCCAATTGGTCTGGGCTAACTCCGTCCACACTCTAAGTCCCGAAACTGGCCAATGGGTAGAGATGTACTTTGGGTTCTAATAGAACCCAGTTTCGATTCGAATCCGGCGGTTTCAAAGTCCCGACGAAACTTTCAGAACTCCTGGATTTTTTGAAACTCGAATTTTCCGAGTTTTCGATTTTTATCGTAAATTCGATAATTATCGAAATCGAAAGTAGATGATTATCGAAATCGAAAGTAGATGATTATCGAAAATGAAATCGAAAGCACAATAATCATCGAATTTATGGAAATGACTCTGCCACATGACCTAAATTAACCAACCACAGTAGTGCCAACCCCCTGGGTATAAAAGGCAACCTTTCAAACACCATTTTTTCAGTGTGTTGGAGAGTAGCTATCGATTTCGGTAACCCTCGAAAGCATGGATCGATTTCGGTAAACAACGAAAAAGTGTATCGTAAGTGGGGATCGTTTTTGGTAACCCTCGATAATTGTACGAATCTAGGTAACCCTCGAAATCGTAAGTCCATCAACCCTCGAAAAGTAGCGATCGATTTCGATAACCCTCAAATTTTTGTGCCGAATTCATCAACCCTCGAATGCACAAGCTGATTTTGGTAACCCTCGTATTTGTGATATCGGTAACCCTCGAAAGTAGTGTTCAGTTTCGGTAACCCTCGAAAATAGCCCGCGAAAGCTCGAAAAGAGCCCGATCGTGAGGAAAGATAGATTTTAAATGAGTTTTACTAATATTTACGGGTTTCCCAGACCATTCCCCAGGTCCCTGTGTTATTTACAGTAACCTACTATTACTATTTCACCCTTTAAATTGATAGAAACCTTTAAATTTTTTTCTCCCATAGACTTCTATGGGTCCGTTTTTGGATTTTTGGATTTTCGAATTTTCTGAAAATTCGAAAATCCGAAAACGCCGAAAACGGGACGAAACTCATCAGTTTCGAACATCTCTACCAATTGGAACACGCGCTTCTAGCAGAGCACATTTTTTATTGATTGGCCAGGCCCTTGACGCTAGCAGGGTGGAGGTGCCTGATGATAAGATCTTCAATGACAGATCAAAAGTGGAAGAAAAACAAATTTCCTAGTACCTTAAAAAGTCACCATCACATTATGGTTAAAAAAGGGCTCTATGTTTTTTGTGGTCCACAAACAGTTAATAAAGTGCAATAATCAAAAACACTGAGTTCGCAGTATGATATGATATAAAATTTACAAATATATAAGTATAAAAGTATATATGATGAAAAATTGATCATCCACAACAGCCCCATGAAAAGTCCATCCTACCCAACCCAGGATAATACTAGTACAAACTTTATTGTTATTAACCATCTGATTACACTGGTAAAATATAAGCCTATGACTTCATAAGAGTAACAAACAATCAAACTTAAAGGACAACAATATAAATAAAACCAACATCACCCCCATTACATTTCCACACTTCCAGAAGCTGAAATCGCTGACTCATATTTACAACTGTGCTGCCCCCTCTTAGATATCACACAGCAAAGAGGAGTACTAAAAGCCCACCTCCTAGATGGCCCAGGGTCGTGGTTAACATAACTCTTGTTATTGGCTGGTGGGAATGTCTGTTACAACCTCTCTCCTCCTCCTCTGCCAGTTAAACAAACTTGAAATGTCCTGTTGCTCGGATACAGCCTACATAATCAAGCTGATCTAGGGAGGAGGGTTTTCTTGAATGCTAGCTTTGAGTGACAATTAGAAGGAGAAAGAATTGTTACGCCCCCTTCACAGCATGGCTACTTCGAAATCAGGAAAAAAATGTATGGCGAGGGCTGCATACCTTTACCCTTTTTAAAGGGAAAGTTCAGTGGAAAATATCAATATTTTCAAAATTATTCGTTTATATTAAGCATATCTAGTTATTCTCCATATTTTCTCCCATTTTAAAAAATCAGTTGAATTTATCCCCTTGCTATTTCCTGCTGTTGACATTAGTGAGCTGACACTTCAGGTTCTGTAACAGTTCTTCTTCTTCCCAGAATGCACTCTGCCTTGAAATGTTCCTAACAATAATTTCTACTGATTGGCTGTTGGATGGGTCAAACATGCTCAGATCTCTACTGAGCAACTGAATCAACCCAGGCACTAGGGGTCCTGCAAACAGGAAGTCAGTATTTCACAATCTTAATTTATTTTCACAATCAAAATGTATTTATACTCAGACAAAATACTGAACAGGCAGGTTAAGGTGATTGGGATGGAAAAATACTGCTCTTTTATCTTAAAAGTATATGTATTTGCACTGAACTTCCCCTTTAAGGCAATTTACAAAGCATTTTACAAAAATGCATTGAGGCAATACAATTATCCTTTAATTGCCATTTAAGCTTGTAGATCCTTGTAAAGTACATCTGCTGTGTGTCTTCTAAATGGCTACATCCAAAAATATTGGGGTTTCTTCTGAATGGCTGTTTTTGCCGACTATCACTTAATGTATGGTCACTTGTTCTGGTCTCATTGATGATCCGACTGACCGCGATCGATTGCACATGTGTATGGACCTTAAGATATGGAATCACTGGTCTCTGAGATATGAGTATGTATAATTTGTATAATTTACATTAAATCACACACGTCTGACTTTTTTCTATTTCTTTATTTTTCAGTTCACGATTCACAGACAAATCTAAGTATATATATTTTTTTTTTTAACAAGAACCAATTTGTGGGTTTAAATCCCAGCAAATGTACTTCTCACTACTAATAAAATTAGAAGGAGACAAGTAGGAGGATTGTCGCCATTGCACCTTTCTCACAGCTGATCTTAATATACGTGTTCTATTTGTGGAATTCTAAGAAGTCGTTCTCCAACAGATGTATTCATTTAGAAAGATTACATTTAAAGACCAAGTTATTTCATGTATTAAATCGCAAAAGGAGAGAGAGAGAAATGATCTTGGCATCTGCAATACGGTAACCGCGTAATAACAGGACAATAACAGATATGGGGGTTATTCAATAAAAGTTCTTATTGTTTAAAATGGTGCTAATTTTGCCCCTACCAATCAGATGTTAGCTTTCAAATGTTACATAAATTCTGATTGGCTGGGGCAAAATTAGCACCATTTTAAACAATAAGAACTTTTATTGAATCTCCCTGTCATACTTTTAAAGTCCTTAACACACAATATGCATGAAAATGGGGAGAAATATCAACAAAATAATAAAATAAATGCATATCACTATATTGTGGAGACAATGTAAAAAAAGACATTTGGCAGAACACAACTAAGTGCAAGTTTCTTAACAAAGATCTTTAAATGGCCACAGTTTTCCCTTTGCACCTGCATTCTGAGAAATGATGACTTTTTTGCTCAGTATTTTATTAGCATAGTTTAGGAGATCTGTGAAAATTGAAGGAATTAAAGTTTAAAGTTGGCTATACACATACCAATACCGATCGTACAATGAGGATTGGTTCAATAGCAATATCTGCTTTCCCAAATGGGCGGGAAATTGGCCGACATTCGGCTGATCACCCATAAATGATCTGAGGATTTGGATTGGCACGTGTAAGAGCCCCTTCATTCACTCTCTTCCTCCTTTAACCTAGTTGTACCAGGCATGATACATATTAAAACACACTGGGGCTTGGTTAATACTGGGGCTTAGTTAATAAGTGGTACAGACCATCGCCAGATTCGCCAGTGTTATTAATCTGCAGGTACCAATCAGATGTACCAGTAAAATGGTAACATCAGAATGTAACATCTGATTGGTAGCTGCAGATCAGTATCCCACACAAATGTTTGCACCTTTCAAATAGTAATTAAATAAGCCCCATTATACTTTCTAGATTAACATTCTACAATGACTTGTTTACAAACTCTGCTTTAGTTTGATCTGGGTGAACTCTTGTAAAATGGTGGCCAATTAACTATTGAGAATTTGGGAGCACATGTTCAGGAGGAGTGTGTTGTAATTAGCTGCACCATCAGCAAAGTGAGGCCGCAGCACACAGTAGGAGTCTGAAAGCTGATTACTCTTTGTAGGATGTTCATCCGAAGATAATAATGAGACATTTAGTCTGCATGCCTAGGTAACTAAGAGGAGGATGTTAGCTTTTTAATCCAATTTTAACATCCATAAGGGATCTTCTTTTATGTGTGTAAGACTTTTACTGTGAAATGTGGTCATCTTTTATAAAAAGCACACTCCTACTTTTCAAATAACTACAGGGTTGTGCTTCTATATGCATTCTATCCAAACATACAGTAGTAAATAAGGCGGGGCTACAGTACCTGCTTACACACTGCGCCCCTGGCTTGCACAAAACTCTTGATTGCAAGTCTGTAACTAGCTTTGGAAAACACACTGTATGATACAGAGACAGTGCAGAGTAGGAAAAAAGACTTTACAAACCTATAACTTTGCATTGACATCAGCAGTCAGCTAGATACATCATTATAGGCTTTTTTGAAAGGTATGGGAGAGGTATTCTCAGTATTTTCTATTGAGGCCACTTTATTTATTTATTTACTTTAATCATGGCATGAATGGCCCACTTAACCACAACACAGTGCAAGGATTTCTTCAAAACAGTGCAACAATTTAAGGGAATGTAAATGCTTGTGCAAAACATAAAACACAACCAGGGAGATGTAATAAAAGTTCTTATTGTTAAAAATGGTACTAATTTTGCCCCAACCAATCAGATGTTAGCTACCATATGAAAGCTAACTTCTGATTGGCTTCTGCAAAATTAGCACCATTTTTAACAATAAGAACTTTTATTACATCTCCCTGAATATCTTTTGTTATTTTTCTAAGTTTCTATTTTCTTTTTATGCATGGATACATAAAATACATTCTTTAACAAATCTTTACATTTAATTTGTTGGATACAGCCTAACCATACAACAAATTCATCAAACTTGCCCATGTTTTCATCAAAGCTAGTTCACTCAAATCTTGTATTTACCTATTGCAGTGAGACATTGGTGCTTGTTACACATTGTGTTTACCGTCTTACGCATTGCAATTCAGTTTCAGTAAATACTTCCAAAAATCAATTACTTCTAGCAATTTCCTATTGGTATTTCATTCTTACCGTGAAGGTTGAAGATTAGAAAAATTTTGTTTTGAGGGAACAGAATAATTGGACAGGACCTTTTAGGTTATTCATTTAAGTTTGGCTATTTAAAATCCTGAAATTTCTATATACAGACTTTTACTCAATAATATCTTCTGTGTTCAAATGAAATCACAATGTGAAGATCTACACTTGTGCAATTAATGTCCACCACTAAAATTTGGTCATCTCCAGAAAATAGCTATAAACCTCGACTTTGCGAGGTTTATAGCTTTCAAAGACCTCCCCAAACGTACTTACCAGCCTTCGTTCCCTCGTCGCGTTCTTAATGTCTTCCGTGCATGAAAAAAGCACGGAAAACAGGCAGAACGTGGCGAGGGAACAAAGGCTGCTAAGTACATTTGGGGAGTTCTTTGAAAGCTATAAACCTCACGAGGTCGAGGTTTATAGCTATTTTCTGCACATTACAAAATTTTAGTTTGAGGGGTGGACATAACTTACTGTAAATGGCTGTGGAACCTGGGAAATGGTCTGGGGAACATGTCACTATCACCAAAACCTATTAAAACACTTATACACGAGCGGGCAATTGCTGGGTTTTGCGCAAGCTACATTTGAGGGTTATGGCCAATTCAAGGGTTACCGAACAATACTTTAGATGGTTACTGAAAATAGAACCATAAATCCGAGGGTTACCAAAAACAAACGATACTTTTGAGGGTTACATTTGAGGGTTAGCGAACAATACATTCTAGGGTTAGCGAAAATGATCCATGAGTGCACTTTATAACATACTTTGAATGTAGGTGCATATTTCATGCACATTATATACTGTATATACAGTAAGTAAGCAATTAGGATGAGCACACACTCTTCACTGTGTATATTTCAATGCCACAGTGCTACCCACATGTACAATACAAATATATGTAAATCAAGTTGCAGTCTGAGGACTTTATGCTATGTTTATGCTTTATATTAGTTCTAGTGCAATCAGCAAGAATTTAGTCTGCTACTAATCAGGCTATAAACACCATGTCAGCAAATTTAAAAGTACAAAGCTCCTCCTTGTTAGGTTTTTATATATTCTCTAACTTAGCCTAATAGCAGCCATTTTGTTCTTTGACTCCATTTTGTCTTATATTATTGTTGTGTTATTGCAGATGTTTTGTTTCCAAATGTGCTTTCTCATTTCATGATATTGATAACACTTGAGCTTCCCAGCGAGCTCAAGGTCTTTGCCTCCCACATTGTGTGTCAACCTGACTCTATCCTTGGATTCCAAATGGATGTTTTACTACATCATCTGCAGACACAAAGTCTGGCAATGCCCCTTTCTCTGGCAAAGCCCTTTTTTTGGTTTGATATATTCCAATGTACGAAATGAATAAACAGAGAAACTGGGTTTTACTGCACCTAACGTGTTGTGTAATCCTTTCTCCCGGCGCTGTGAGGGTCTCTTAGTGGGTCTAAGACAGGCATCAGGGTCCGGCGTGACTAGTGCAGGATATTTATTCTAACACTCCTCCTGCAGTGACATCATAACGGAAAGACAGAAATGTGTCAGCATTTAGTATATAGCCCATATTACAGGTCATCCTAATAATTATAATAAAGTTAAAATGCTTCAGTACATATAATAGTGCATATATTCACAAATAACTCCCACCTAAAAATGATTTTAATGAATAATGTTCATTTAGCCCCCTGAAATTGACTGTAAAAGCGTTCTCAATCCAATATAGTTCTCATTCTAGGTAATGGGGCATGGCCATAAACTTAAATGTTATGAAGCCATGGCCAGCCAGTAAAAAGTGTTTAAGCCACCGGTTTATCTAGCTAAACAAAATTCTGATGCGACCTACATAATGCCAGAAACATGGAGAATAAAACTGTGATTTTTTTTTTTTTTTGGTTGATTATGAGCAAGACCCGAGTGTGCCCCTTGTGGTGAGCACATTAATGCTCATCCTGAAGACAACCTACAATAGGTTTGAAACCCATAGATTGTTTAATATGATTCTTGCACAATAAATGTTTTCCAATAACCCCTGGAGTGCTCCATCCTTATCATTTGGCAAGCAACCGATCAGGTGTGGGGTTGATACAATGTACACACACACACACACACACACACATATATATATATATATATAGTAAAATGATGTCTGCACTCAGTCTTCCTTCTTTTTATATTAATTACACGTGACGGGTGCTTCAAGGAACACAGATGCCTCAAATCTGTCCATACAATAAATCAAAAAAATAAAAAATAAAAAAGTTCCGAGCACTCCTTCTTCACACGAAAAGTTTATTAACGTTTCGGTGCTTCACAGAGCACCTTCATCAGAACAATGTGACACACAGTGCTTCAACCTCATATACTCATAGACACACCCCTAGTGCCACCCCTTCAGTGCAAACTTTTAAAGTGGATATACAATAGTGATATCATTAAGACTAGATGAACATGTTAAGGGTTACAAATATGGTCACAAGTTTGCACTGAGGGGTGGCACTAGGGGTTGTGTCATGAGTATATGAGGTTGAAGCACTGTGTGTCACATTGTTCTGATGAAGGTGCTCTGTGAAGCACCGAAACGTTATAAACTTTTCGTGTGAAGAAGGAGTGCTCGGAACTTTTTTATTTTTTTTTTATTTTTTTGATTTATATATATATATATATATATTATAAATATATATAAATTTTAGTATTACATTTATGAGCTTTTTAACTATTGCAGTTTATGGGTGATTTACCACAAAACAGTTTTTTCATTAAGGGGTGGACTTGCACATTAAAGGACTTAAAGGACAACTAAAGCCTCAGAAAAACACTCTTTCAGAAGGAAGAGCATCTTCATATAAAAGAAGTAATCTGTGTCTCAACTCTCATTTTCATATAGTTGTTAGGATATTTACCTTTCTAGCTATGGTTTGTGTTTTTATCACCCAGTGTGGTCACTGACCATTATGTTTTTTACACATGCTCAGTCCAAAGATACTGCAAGAACTTTTTACAGTTGGTACAGTTGGTCACACCCACTAGTAGCCTCTAGCCAATCATTTTTTCAGGACAGATTAGACATGTGACTAAGCTGAGTGGTGTGGCGAGCCACTGTACATGCACACAGTTATTTCATCCAGTTCTTCAAGGGGTTTATATTTACTTTAATGTTATTTACTGTAGTGGGATTTTTCAATTTATTGGTGTTTTTAGAGAAATCTTGTTAGAAGCACAGTAAGTGGCACGTGGTTCCATAACATGGGACCATAGAATATTGTCTGTCTTTTGTATCGTATATTCGTATGTGTATATGTGTTCTAGGTTGTACTATCTTTGGCTACGACATACGATGTCACGATATGGGTTACAGGAACTAGCACAAACCTATCAAACTAAGCACTGAACAACATGCTGGTTAACTTACATGCTGAGCTGATATGCTATCCATAGCCTGTAACAACTACCATCGCATAATTAATATAAGATCAATAGCGTATGCTGTCCCATAGTAAATAATGAATCAACTACAGAGTCCTATTCAACACAATTACTGCTAGTAAGAGCACAACATTTGGTCTCATGCCTAAACAATGCATAAATTGAATTCATCAGCAACAACCCATTCGGATATATAAAATACTCAAATCTGCCAGGTACGGGGACCAATAATACAAATATACATAGCCCCCCCCATGTATACCTGATATCAAATCAAGTAATCAATGAGGATGTCCGATGGATTTTAGTAGCCCCTACTCTGTGTGGTGGAATGCAACAAACAGAGAACCGCAGTCAGTGAGTTCACAATATGACAGGACGGAACTCGTATCTCGAACTCACTTGGGGGTTTCACATCTGTATCTTCATCATGGACTCATCACAGAGATGCTCTGGAATTTTGCAGCATTTAATCTAATGTTATTAATTTAAGAATCATTCAATTGATGAAAAGTTCACTGACCATGTAGTATGTGTGTAATCTGCACTAAACCCATGAGCACAATGCGTAGTACTGCTCTATAGGAAGAGCACCGTGGCCCTCTTTTGTTTTTCATTTTATTATTCTTTATTTTTTGGTATTTTAGTGCATTGACCTTCAATGGGTCTCTGACGGATTTTATTAAAAATGTTGGGATTTTTTTTGAAAATCAGGGCATTGCTACAAGTGAACGGATGCAGTGATTTGGCTATGCACAGTGAATTTGGCAATTAGACGTATAATGGAATTGTACACAGAAAAAATAACGTTCTTCTCATTGTTAATAGATAAATTATACATGTAAGTCAGCAGATGTGTGTGTAGCTGCATGGCTTCAAGCTCAATCCCCCAGCCCCCTGCAGAGTATCTGAGCTTCTGGGAGGACAACCATGCTCAGTAATCTCTATGGTCAGCATTGGTTGAGGGAATTTCCATCCATGCAGTTCATACACCATCTTGCTCTATTTTAGCTACAGCAAAACTAATACATAACAGAAGATTTTATTGTTACTAAGGCACTTGATTGACAGCTGAAATGTAAGATTGTTTCAGATAGGAATATCAAATAAATATGGGGACAGATCAACAAAACAAAGGTACGTGATATTTGGAAAGATTATAGTTTTCCAGTATCTTTTAGCACAGTATGCCTACATGACCTAATATTGTCTTGTATCTAATTTGTATTTTGTAATATAAGTTTTGTATATTTCCAGTAATGGCAATTTACAAAAAAAATATTTCCCAGTGTACTACCTATAAATCTTTTACTGGGTTACTGAAGTTACCATCTAATCGTAAACATTTTTTACCTCTTATTCTATAAGCTCTATGTTTTTTATTTTAACATATAAATAAGAAATGTCTAATAATATTTAACTTTTAAAATGAAATGGACACTTATTAAAGGAGCACTATACTACTCCCTCCTGCATGTCATTGACCCAAGGAGAGTTTCAATACGTGCCACAACCAACAAGTTATTACTGGTACTTGTTACGGTGACCTATATTAGGCACCATGATATTTACAAGGCCTAAATACTAGGTCCTCACTTCCGAGTTCTTCTTAGTTAGCAGCATACTGCTCTGGTCCCTCTTCCATGCTTTGCAATAGGAAGACACACTCCTTGCAGAACGCAAGTTCTCATTGACCTCGTCCACAATGGATTTTCATTATTCATTATTCATTACCTTTTTTTTCAGAAGAAGGGATCCAGTTTAGATTTAAAAGCTAAAGGATTTCCCGGCAAAGTGATAAGGGAGAGCAGTTATCCAAGGTAGGGAGCAGCAGAGAAGATGGTTTAAGATTAGAAACGCATTGTTTGTAGGGTTTTTTAGAGAGATTGCTTTACGAGGAACGCAGGGCACGTCCAGGAACATAAGGGACCAAGAGAATATGGGGGTGTGGTGAGGAGTGCAGTAAGTAAGGGTTAAGAGATTATAAAAGGTATATTAATATGATTTCTTTGTTTGATGAGAAGCCACCCTTTGAAATTAAGTATCAGGTTGCGGATTCTCTTTTGGAGGAGGGTGAGATGACCAGCTGGCCGAGTTTAATATAGACTAGAGAGGGGGAAGTTACAGGCCAGGATTCCAGTAGCAGAATGTTACAGTAGTCAAGACAGGAGATATAAGCACATGCATGAGCATTTGTAGTGGGAGCGAGAGAGGAAAGGGCGGATTTTCACAATATTGCAAAGTAGATAACATGTCCTAGTGACATTGTTAATGTGATGATGGAAGAAAGAGAGGAGGCAAAGTGTACTACAAGGCAGCATCAGATTGTCTTTTAGATGCCTGGTACATTGAGAGGATAGTGCGAAAAGTTTCAGGAGCACCATGGTTCCCCTATCAATAATTAAAGGAGAACTAAAGCTAAAATACAAATAGGCCTGAATGATTCGGTTATTCATAACTAAAACTATAGCTGCATCTCTCAACTCTAAATTGGAAGTATGTGTCACAGGGGAAGCAGCAATATAATTGAAGGTTTTATCTGAATTGTCATGAAGCCCCTTTTTTAGAGTATACCTGAACACCTATTCATGTCGTGGCTATACATTCTCTAGCTCCCTTTTTTTCTACCCCCTTGCAAATTGACTACTGAATGACCTGTCTGCCTCCTCTCTGCAATCAACACTAAGCAGTGAGAAAATCATTTGTCACTCACTAGGATGGAGGGCTAGAGAATCAGAAATGCCTGTTACTTTTGTAGGGAAACTGGTAAACACTAGTTACCCTTTAGTGTTCTTTGTCTGCAGGATTGGCCAGTAGGGCACTGTGTAAAAGTATACAAAGGGAGAGCAGTATGGTATCAGCCTCTTTCTGATCTCTGGAATTTCCTCCAAGGATGAGGGACCAGGGACTTTGATAACAGGTAGGACCAGTTAATGTGAGATTATATTCTGTTATAGATCACTCCAGGGGTAATAGATTGGAGTAGGGGAGCCAGTGAGCAGCCTGAACTCCAACAAAGAGAGATTTGTAAGGACTAGAGTCCTAAGTATACACCACCCAGAATAGGGACATAGTGCCAGATAAGGGGTAGAAGATTCCACTACAGTGACCTAGAGATAGGGTGCACTACAAGCTGAGTGTTTGATTGTTATTTACTGTTTCTGTTTCCTCCTTGGTTTGTAGTATTATGTCATATCTGTGCCATGCTAATGTCACCTCTATTGTGCTACATGCAATGTAATTAATATTGTTCTGTTAAAGGACATCAGTCCACCCCCAAAACTATAATTAAACCCCATACTGGCCCCACTTGTAGTTTAAAATAAATCTTACCTTATATCTTTGCTCCTTATGGTTCCAAAGATATGCCTTTCAAAAGTCCAGGAAACTGAAGAGTCCAACTTTCAGTGTTCTTCTTATCTGTGCTGAATCGATGTCCTCAATGAAGGTTGTGGCATGTGTAGAACCCCCCCTCCCACCATTCCGGATCCACCTCGCCCATTCGTTGCACCTAGTGTGAATCCTTTGGATGTAAGAATAGGTACAAACACTGCCTGCCCCAAACCGCCGCAATATTTCTTAAAAAACAAAAAAAGCCCCTTGATCCATACTTACAGAGCCTTCTCTCCCGCGTCGTTTCCAGTGACCTAGCCACGTCTGTGATTGCTGCCTCTCAGCAAATCACAGATTGGCTGAGGTCCGCCCCCTGCTTGCAAGCAGAAGCCCAGAATGGATTGCTGTGGGAGAAAGTGAATCATGGGGACTTTTTTACTGAATAAGCTGTTTAGGGGTGGACATGCCCTTTTAATAAAGAAACTGTTTAAGTTCAAGATCACTGACAACCATTTTGCATTCTCCTAGAGTGGTCGTTCTAGCAACACCTGCCTCCAACATATGCGAGGGCTGACTCCTGATACATAGAGTCTTGTGCATAGAATCTGGATAAGGCTGACAGTCTCTGGAGCAAATTAAGTTCCCCATTTTACGATCGCCTTACATTTCATAATTCAAGATGATAGCTCCACAATACTGCTGATTTTAAAGGTTGGTATACTAAGTTTTGCATGCTCTCTCCTTTAATCGGTTCAGGTCACAATGCTAAAAATTTGCCAATATTACAGTAGGTTTAAAATTAATAACTGTTGATTGACTTCCTCCCACGTTACCAAGGATACCATGTGATTCTGATTGTCTTCACACAAAACTGCTTCAATAAATAAAGCTCCAAGTGCATTGTATTCCATGGCATTGTGCTCACTGAATTTCTTCACCTTTTATTATCATGGAAATTGTTCCTTTCTCGGTGAGTGAAATAAAGTTGTCTTTTACAAAGCCGAATTTCTTCTCCTTTTAGATTGTCTCTGATCAGAAACGGATAATATATTTTTAGCATTTAACGTCGCAGTTTTTTCTCTCCTGCATTGTCTAGGTTATGAATTTTCTCCCATGAAGATTCTATTTTATTTATCGTTTGACAGATTTAACAATAATCTTAACAAAATAATCATTGGCAAGGGCATAAATATAAACGTGTTATTGTAACATTTTTTCTCTCTATGGTTTCTAATGTCTATAAAGGCCAACATCGTTCTCTTCAATTAAGCTTAATGAAGCCTCATCCAAAACACAATAAAAAGGGTGGATAAATAGCTCTTAGTGCCGATACGCCAATAAATCGCCTGCTGTGTCCCCTAAATCAGAATCAAGCAAATATCATTTTCAAAGATGTTTTAATGAAGGAAAACTGATATATGGGTTACTAATACAGTCGGGACAGCTTGCTAATAATCCTAGAACCATAAGGAACAAAAGGAAGTGAATACCCCACCTTGGCCTATATCCCTAAACTGTCCTGGTTAGACTGGACCAGACCCATCTGTAGTGACTGTCCTGTACTGTCCATCGTTTGTTCCATCTGTTATGGCAGTCTAGGGACTATCTTCATGGGACATGCACCCCAATCCATTCTCCATTTTGGGAGGTATACACATGCAATCTCATCCCTGTAGTCTTTTAAAACCACAAGTCTCAGCTATTAAATAACAAGGACCAAAGCTCAGCCACAGAGAGAAGGATGATGTTATTATTAATATCTAGATGACACATATTGGACACTCCCTGGCCTAGGAGTCTTTCAAGTCTTTCAAGCCTTTCATTGAAATAAAATGATAGCTATAGGAATTAAGTGTACTATTGAGGTCCCACACTAAAAAGTGGCAGCTGAATGCCTGATGCAGTCACATTACGGACCAGGGAGGAATTCTCAGGGCAGATTCAACAGATGTAGGCTGTAGGAAAGTGAGAGTTGGTTGGAACCTTTCAAACTCATTATTTCTTTAAACTTGATAAACTTGGAAGGGCTAAATAAGTTCCTACGGCAGTAGTCATGATGGCAGTGGGTACTGGACCATTGCATATACCATATCCATAGTCATGATTGAACCTCTGGGTGCATCCCTATATAAATTGGACGTCATTTTGTGATCTTGATCCATTTTCAAAACTCTACTTATCCAGCATGAAAATAAAGACCTCATTTCCAATAACTTCACATTGAAGTAACTGGGAAACGTCTTTTGACTTGTTTATTGTATGTATGTAATTTTATGTAGGCAATGTCATGTGCACTGTGGATAGAAAAAAAGAAAAACCATTCAAAGCCTTATCTTATGTATATTTACTTCATACATCTTTGAAACATTTACCCTAAATAGAAGAGTTTTCCTCCTATGGGCTCTGTGATATATACGGTAGTTATTTGTATCTTATATGTTTCATGTTCACTTGACTGTAATCATCTTCACAGTAAGAGATATTTAAGTACATAAAAGGTGACTGGTGTAATAATTCAGAAATCATAGAACATGGTCAGAGAAGTGAAAATGAAAATTCTTTTTAAATATCCTAGATATACCATTTGTTTATTCATTCATGAGAATTTAGTTTTTGCTTCTGAGACCGTTGGCTACTGAGAAGCATTGGATACTAAGTACTGTATGCTACTATGTACCATTGGCTATTGACGATTGTTGGCCAACTGATACTGTGTTGCTTCTGGGGACCGTTGGCTACTGAGAATAATTGGCTACTGAGACGGTTGGCTACTGAGTACTGGTTTGGTACTATGACCCATTGGCTTACTGACGACTGGTGGACTTCCTGGCCATGGTGCCTATGCCCCATGACACTAAAACATTATTGTGCCGAAACAAATTGTGTGTTGCGGCGTGCTCGTAATTGCAGCGTGTATAGCTTTACTTTCTATTCACAAACTGCATTTGGTCTCCTGATCTATAATAGGGTCCTATGATATGATTGTGTTTTTGAGGTCTTTTGCAATAAAAATCTGGAGGCATTGTAGACGGCTACAGTTGGGTTAAAGCTCATTTGATTTACATTGAACATGTGCCTGAAATGTTTTGTTTAGAAATGTCTTTCCTTTTTAGTTGGTTGGGCACCCCCTCTCTAGGGGCCTAAAGAAAATCAACCCATGCCTTGTACAGTTCTGGATCATTACAATAAACAGGAAATAGCATTTTGTGTTGGATTCAATACTCATCCAAAGACCTAAATAGCCTCTGTCTCATTTGCCCCTTTCCTGCCACTAATTCTAAGCATGGAAAGGAGGAACATCCTCTCATTGCCCTAACAGTACCCTGTCTTATAGACTGCTCCTGAGTGACTCATCAATCCTGTTGCAAGTATCCAGGTGTAACTGTGATGTTGACAACTACAACACATCAGTATTGTGGTCAGTCATTACCAAAAGAAACTAATATGATTGGGCCAGTGGTATGGGCGCAGAGCTGGCCAATCATCAAGGGTCAGTTGGGCCTCATGTGTGCATTTTACCACAAAAATGTTAACAGCTACCAATATAATCTGTCAGCATACATGCGATCATAACTGTACTTATGTATATGGCTCTGCTTTAGTGCCAAGGAAACACTTTATCAATGAAACATTTACACCCTGTGAAACATTCTCTGGTAAACTCTGATTTAATGCAATTTGGCCTGTCCCTTTAATTTCCTATATATACTTCACAAGAAGAAATACTTCTAATAGTTCTTAATGAATAAAATTGTTATTATAATAATGAATAAATTAATATAATGTTATTAACCCTCATACAGTAAGTATAATAATCTTTGCAGGAGATTCAATAAAAGTTCCTACAGTTAAAATGGTGCTAATTTTGCCCCAACCAATCAGATGTTAATTTTTAAATGTTAAATAATATCTGATTGGTTGGAGGCAAAATTACACCATTTTACCGATAAGACTTTTATCAACCTCCCTGTATCTTTTTTTTTTTAGAAATCATGAAAGCTCTGTGTATTTCTGCTGACTTCACTAAAGGTGATTACGGTTACAAACTGAAAAAAGGGAAAAGTTTATGTTTTCTATCTCGTTTGCAAGTTATAATCCCTGGTTATGGTAGAGTACCATGATCTCTCATATCTGGGATGGAACCTTTACTCAAGGCTGGATACAACCAGCCGAGTTTGTGGTCCTGAAGCTGTTTACTACTAGCGAACGCTTCTTGACCGAGGACAAATGACTGTCAGCCGCAGCACAATAAGTGGTCCTAGCTGCGTGCACTGTGATGTACTGACAGTCCCAATCGCTGTTCGTCCAATACAGACGAACAGATGACCAAGCTCGTCGCGGACGCCCCAACACCATCAGATATTTCCACCCACTATCGGTCGGGTGGCCGGAAATTTTTGCCCTGTTACCCAGTCTATAACACTGACAAAAAGAAAGTTTACTTCTCATTCTATGGACATATCTCATACATACTGTATTGGCGTCAGTTTTTTTTTATATGCAAAACCACCCTGAAATAATTTTTTAGTACAACTAATCCTCTGTTTACAATAATTGTAATATTTCCAGATTTCATTTAATTCAAATAAAGATTAGAAATCCAGAGAGATTTGATTTTATTCAGATGATCATTTTTAAATTGCTTCTTTAACATCGTCACGCTATTCTGACCCTTTAAATCAACTGTC
The DNA here is from genome assembly GCA_019447015.1 of Hymenochirus boettgeri. NCBI lineage: Eukaryota > Metazoa > Chordata > Amphibia > Anura > Pipidae > Hymenochirus > Hymenochirus boettgeri. Next base: position 31,339,452 of record CM033470.1, on the reverse strand, counting down.
AAACAATCATATCCAAATTAAAATTTTGAGCAGAAAAAAAATCCTATCTTACAATACCAATAGAGATTGATCTGGATCCAACTCAGACCCAGATCCGACATGGAAACCCTCGGTTCTGGAAGTCCGTAAGTTCTGTACGAAACTGGGGGATCGTTCGGATTTCAGAACTTATTAGAACATATTTTCGAGGTTTACCAAATGTACAGTTATTTTTGTAACCCTCGAAAATAATCTTAAACATTCGATAGCCCTCAAAAATCAATTGGAAACTCGACTTAGTTCTAGGGTTACCGAAAATTACCTCGTCATTCGGTAACCCGTACATTTTGGATCTTCTGTTTTTTCCTGAGTTTCCGGAAATCCGAAAACATAACGAAACTCCGAGTTTCGTCCACCTCTGTTACAATGGTCCCGGTATTTGTGGAATAGTCTCTTCAAACTCACAGGATCTCATCTGTTTTTTGGGCAGTGTCCTTTTGGGCATTGTCCAGCAATTTAACTAAGTGATAAGCTGGCACGACTCAATAACTTGGTGTCCTTTAAACACAGGAAATGTTAATACTAAGGGTAATTTAAACCCACATTTGAATTTTGTATACTCTCAATGAAGCTTTCCCCTTCAGTAGAACTATAAATGCCACCATGTTTTGCCATAGGAAACATATAGGAAACTATAAATGCCAACCGTGTTAAGTGAATCCTGTTGGAAGGGATCTTGGGATTTTGGTGATAACAAACTTAAAGTAGCAATCACCAGGGCAGCAACGCCAGAGCCAGCATGGTATTGTCTTGTATAAAGCAGGTATGGATTCAGATAGGAAAATGTAATTTTCCCTCTTCCACAGAATTGGTAAGGCCTCATTTGGAATATGCAGTGCAATTTTGGATCCTGTGTACAAAAGACATCTTTGAAATGGAAAGGGTTCAGAGAAGGGCAACTAAATTAATAAGGGGATTGGGGGAGCTTGAATATGAAGAGAGAACTGGAAAGTACAATTTGTACGCTGGAGAAAAGGGCGCTTGCGTGGGGAATATTGACTGTTGTTAAATACTTAACGGTCCAACAATAAACATCTGGGCATTTGTACACCATAGAACCTGTCAGGACACGAGGACATCCCTTAGACTTGAAGAAAAAGGTTTAGGCTTCAAGCTCGAAAGGGTTTTTCACTGTGAGAACGGTAAGCTATGGAACTGTCTTCCAGTGGACGTTGTTATGGCAGGTTTTCATTGGTCATTTTCAAAAAAAGCTGGATGAGTTTCTGAAACACAAGAATGTTCACAGTTACTGTTATTGATACATAAAGTAGAGTTGATCCAGGTGAAATTTCCGATTGCCACTTGGAGTTAGGGAATATTTTTTCCCCCTTCACAATTTTGTGGTTTTTTGCCTTCCTCTGGATCACCAGTTAGCCAGGAAATGAGGATATTGCTAGATGGGTTGACTGGATGGCGTATGTCTTTTATTCAACCTCAATACTATACTATGACTATGTATATACAGTATGATCTTTATGTAAATACAGTATGGAGATCTTTATGTATATGCAGTATGGAGATCTTTATGTATACACGGTATGATCTTTATGTATATACAGTATGGAGATCTTTATATATATACGGTATGAGATCTTTATGTGTGTATACAGTATGATCTTTATGTAGTTATGTAGTTGCCTTCTATATAACTTTCTGCCAATCTTGTAAAATCACAGACTTACTTTCTGTGGAAGAACCCAACATGATTGTCTAGAGAATTCTAGGGGGTGGTACTAAAACAAGCCCTACAGTAGATTAGTCAGGGACTAGAACAGTGGGTGTGTCTGTGAGACCAGAATGCTGGAAAATGTGGCACAAAATAGTACCCGAAAAACCACAATTTTTATGCTACTATTTATGTTGGGGTACTCTTATCTGCTCTTAGGTTTTAACACTATATCTGTCTGTATGTCCATCCACACACCAATAACCTACCTAACCAGCATAGAATAAGGAATATTAAGGGCAGTCCCGCATCTGGGTCAAAATTGAGTCAGTAAAGGAAGGTGACAGTAAAATAGAAGGAGGAGAGATTTAAGATGTATGACTTGTTGTTTTAGACGTACAGATGGGATCCGGGTCTGACTCGACCTGGATCTTACGCGGAAACCCCTCTGTTCGAAATCCAAATGTCTGAACATTTAGGATCGTTCGGATTTCGGGACTTCGGAGTGCATTTCGATTTTTATCAAACATTCAAGCTATTTCGAAAATTCTCAAAAATAGTCTTGAATATTTGAATAACACCTGAAAATACGGTCAGAACTCGAAAATAGTTTCCGATTGTATTTTCAGGGATTATCAGACGTCTCAGGGTTATTTTCGAAAAATAGCTTGAACGTTCGGAAAAAAAAGTCCCAATTTAAGTTCTGTTTTGGATTTTCAGATCTTTAGGATTTTCCCAGATCTGAAAACCCAAAAACAGAATGGAAACCCGCAGTTTTGTCCATCTCTACTTAGCCGTATATCACATCTTGAATGCCAACCTCTGTGTTGAGGGCATGTAGCAGCTCCATAAATTTCCACCACCACCGTGACTCCCAACAAATGTCTTTTTTTTTTTACAAACTTTATACAATCCAGCAGAAATGGCGCCGGTGACTGCGTAGAGCCACCTTTTTAGACGCAACGCTGCTTGATGATGTCATTTCCTGTGCCACATATCGCGAGAACAAACCCGGTGTCTGGAAACGGATGCAAGGGGAACAATCAGGTTCGTTCCTGTTAAACAACGTTCTGACCCCACGGTCAGCTGCCCCATTCCCTATTTGTGGCAGGGCTCACAAAGCTATAAATAGCAATGGTAACTTATTGTACATGGCTCTAGGACCTGGGAAATGGTCTTGGGAACACCATACAATCGCCAAACTTGAAATAAAGTAACTTCAACACAGCTACTTTTGAGTTTCGCGTTCCACATTTCGGTAAATACAAGGAACTGAGGTTCATAATTCAGCATTGAGGCATAATGAATTATAGAAACCCCCCATACACTGGAATCGAGGATCAGAATCATTTCCAACTCCCCGCATTCAATAAATTCAGAAAATCGAATCCCAAATTTAAATCCCTCAGTTGTTTTGTCAGATATTATTGAAAAGTAAATTATTTAAATTAAATGAGAGACAATGGTTATTTGACTGGTATTTGCATTTAATCTTAAATACAACTCTCTGGGACCTAATCTTATTGTTTATTTTCAAAACCAGTTCGATATCAGTCGCAAAACCTTTGATGAATATTTTTTGGGGGGAAGCAATCTAACTTTAATGTCTGTCTTTCCATGAATATCTACTAGTTAAGGGCAAGTCCAGTCTAAATAAAGTAAAGTTACCTTAGAAATGTTATCACCCCCCCAACCTAAGTTTCACCTTATCTATATCTATTTAAAATAACTGGAACTGTAGGCAGAAGTTTAAAGCAGCTAATCGCACGTATACTTTATGTATATCCTGATTGCGGTGTCTCTGGAAAGAGCTTGCGGGCCCTGTTACTAACCTCCACGCGCTGTCGCGGGACCCACACGTGCCCTGTAATTACGCCACTGAACAATTAGATATAGAGCGTCCTTATTTTGGAATACTATGCAGTATAAATATATTTCCCAGCTACAAATCTTCAGGTAAGTGTCAAAATGTTGAAAATCTATATTTTTATTCTCTATGATTAGTATTTTAACTTCCTGTACATAATCTTTACAGATGCAGACGCATGTCCCCATTCCTGTTAAACAGAAAAATAAATTATAGTTAGAGATGTCAACTAAACTCTTTCCCATGCGCTATTACAATAAAATTGGACATGTGAAAACTGATTTTTTTTTTTTACTTTCTGTCGGAAAGATAAATATATTCCACTGAGTTATGTGACAAAACACAATCTTCTTAAGATAAATATTCTAAAGTGCTTTTTGCAATCATAGGTTCAGCCAAACAATAATAAACTGTTTTGCAATTTGGAAGCCATTAAAAAGAAATGAAAAGAGAGATTCAAAGGATATTGGGCCATAACACACACAGTTTTTGTATAAAGATCAAACGGAGCATTAAAGGAAACGTTAACAATTATTTTATCATACTGTAGTTTAATTTATCATCAGATAAATATATCCTTAAAAACAAGGTTTTATACAGTATTATCCATTGTTATGTTTAGAGAATGATTCATCTGAAATTTGTTCCCTATCATCCGCAATTAATCTTTTGTGAGTCCTACTGTTTTTACAAAACCTTATTGTTGATTATTTGGTGAAACCTAAATAGCAATAAGACAATCCAATAAATTGGATTCCTTAAGCTGAGTACACACTGTAAAGATCGCATGTGTGTACGAGGCTTAACAATATTTGAAAGATGGCAGAAAGAATCTCTTATTTTAGCACAGAACTTCACCCAAATGGAAGTCCTGACGGTAGAAGCTCAATGCATTTCGAGCATGAGACAAGGCAGCATTTGAGAGTAAGGAATATTGTTTGGGTCAGGATCGGAGAGTTCCTGTTTTAAAGGCACTACCCAGATGATTAAGATCAGAGGGCCCAAGCAGGCCACATTTAGGGGCCCCTTTTGTACATATATTGTATAGACTCTAATTTTGTATGCTTCTTAGCTGGCCCAGAAGTTCCTGGGCCTAGGGTGCCTAGGTTTGCGTGGATAATCCGCTCTGCTACACCCTTCAAACAAAAAACTGGTCACTTGTCCCCAACCCAAATGATATATTCAGCACATAATTAGATGTATTATTAACCAGATATTTAGAGGATTAAATTGTTCCCATTCTGGCAAAGTAAGCTGGCCCTCCCTCGTGCACCAATTAAGAGCTGGGACTTAACCAATGATTGACTGATGATTCCCTGTAGCCTCCTCTACACCATGCTCAAGCTTATAAAATCTCATTGAGCAGAGGGAGGAGTCAGAAAACTTTTCCCAGAATGGAATATAACTTATGATAAAATATCTGGTTACAATTGTGTGTAGTAAACTGGTAAAAATAGCAGTTGGGGTGCAGGAAGATAACAGGTCAAATCAATCTATACACCTTGGCCAATATTAATAAGAATATACTTACAAAGGGAGTAGTCATTTAATTATTTATACATGTTTCTGCCCAATTTATTTATTGAAATAATACTGGTGAGCAGTAAATGAGGATTCACTGTAGAGTTTAAATATGAAAAGAAAGATTTCCACCTTCAGTTAAAGGGCACCAATAGTGGGAAAATGAACTTTTTTTTCTTTCTTTCCATAGTTCTTTAATTCCCCCCAACCCCCAGAGTGTCTGTATTTTCCCTCTCTGTCCTGAGATACACAAGTTTAGAACAAGACATGATTCATTCCTCTACTTCTTCTTGTACTGTCAATCAAATCCCTGTACGTGATCCTCTTCCTGCTCAAGTCCCTCCCTCCTCCCTGCTCTGTAACAAACATAGATAAGAACATTAGCAGGGGGTGATGTAGCTTTGACTGCAGAGATAAGGCTCACTGACCCCCCTTCTTTATAGCTTTCACTGATTAATGATGGGTCACAAAGAGAGAGATCATATTGCATTAGTAATTGTACTGTTCTCCTTTCTCTCTCCGTGTCTCCAGGACTGCTTGCTTTCTATTGGCCACTGTGCATGGGTGGGTTTTTCAGGATGTTGAACTTTTAACTCCTCTGCACATAATAAGCTTGTCGGTAGCCGGAGTTGAGGCATGAGGAGGTAACAAGGGGAGAGGGAAGGGGGGAGTTCTGAACAAGAATCTGACCCATGGAAAAACAAAGTCACTGACAGAGGGTAGGAAAAGGCAGCACAGAGTACAATGTTTAACTTCCAATGGGACAATGTGTTTTTTTCGCTTAGATGCCATTAAAGACAGGTTGCAGTACAAACATATGCTGATTGTAAAATAAGAGGACTGGAAATGTCCATTGAAAGAAACAGTGTTGACAAAAAAGGGCCAATATGCTTTTGCAGTTCACAAATCTATGGTTAGAGAACACACTGGGAACAGATCCTCACTCCCTCACTGTTGGGTGATTGTTTTTAGCCTTTACATGCCCTTTAAAAATGAATGAAAGAATGAGTATAAAGAATGTAGAGCCGTTGTCTAAACAGAAAGAAAATTTCCACCAATAAAATTGAAGTGTAAATGTAACTTCTGTTTCTTGGAAGCAGTTTCATCACCCACAGCCCAATTATAATGAACATTTCGACACAAACCTCATATTACTGGAATATGATCTGCACATAAGAATTGTGCAAACATAATTATTATAACCCTGGGCCACAAGCTTCCATTCCACTGTGTAAATAAATAAATAACCATAGAATCTGGTATCACCTTGTATACAATTTACTTAAGTCACATTGAATCTGAAAATATCCCCCCCCCCAAAAAAATGTAAAAGACCAATTACAAACCGCCTACCCCAATTGGTCTGGGCTAACTCCTCCACACTCTAAGTCCGCAAACTGGCCAATGGGTAGAGATGTACTTTGGGTTCTAATAGAACCCAGTTTCGATTCGAATCCGGCGGTTTCAAAGTCCCGACAAACTTTCAGACTCTTGGATTTTTCGAAACTCGAATTTTCCGAGTTTTCGATTTTTATCGTAAATTCGATAATTATCGAAATCGAAGTAGATGATTATCGAAATCGAAAGTAGATGATTATCGAAAATGAAATCGAAAACACAATAATCATCGAATTTATGGAAATACCTGCCACATGACCTAAATTCACCAACCACAGTAGTGCCAACCCCCTGGGTATAAAGGCAACCTTTCAAACACCATTTTTTCAGTGTGTTGGAGATAGCTTCGATTTCGGTAACCCTCGAAAGCATGGACGATTTCGGTAAAAACGAAAAAGTGTATCGTAATGGGGATCGTTTTTGGTAACCCTCGATAATTGTACGAATCTAGGTAACCCTCGAAATCGTATCCATCAACCCTCGAAAAGTGCGATCGATTTCGTAACCCTCGAATTTTTGTGCCGATTCATCAACCCTCGAATGCACAAGCTGATTTTGGTGACCCTCGTATTTGTGTATCGGTAACCCCTCGAAAGTAGTGTTCAGTTTCGGTACCCTCGAAAATACCAATCGTGAGGAAAGATTAGATTTTAAATGAGTTTTACTTATATTTACGGGTTTCCCAGACCATTCCCCAGGTCCCTGTTTTATTCAGTAACCTACTATACTATTTTCACCCTTTAAATTGATAGAAACCTTTAAATTTTTTTCTCCCATAGACTTCTATGGGTCCGTTTTGGATTTTTGGATTTTCGAATTTTCTGAAAATTCGAAAATCCAAAACGCCGAAAACGGGACGAAACTCATCAGTTTCGCAACATCTCTACAATTGGAACACGCGCTTCTAGCAGAGCACATTTTTTTATTGATTGGCCAGGCCCTTGACGCTAGCAGGGTGGAGGGGCCTGATGATAAGATCTTCAATGACAGATCAAAAGTGGAAGAAAAACAATTTCCTAGTACCTTAAAAAGTCACCATCACATTATGGTTAAAAAGGGCTCTATGTTTTTTGTGGTCCACAAACAGTTAATAAAGTGCAATAATCAAAACACTGATTTCGCAGTATGATATTATTAAATTTTACAAATATATAGTATAAAAGTATATATGATGAAAATTGATCATCCACAACAGCCCCATGAAAATCCATCCTACCCAACCCAGGATAATACTAGTACAAACTTTATTGTTATTAACCATCTGATTACACTGGTAAAATATAAGCCTATGACTTCATAGAGTACAAACAATCAAACTTAAAGGACAACAATGTAAAAAAACCCAACATCACCCCCATTACATTTCCACACTTCCAGAAGCTGAAATTGCTGACTCACATTTACAACTGTGCTGCCCCCTCTAGATATCACCCAGCAAAGAGGAGTACTAAAACCCCCCTCCTAGATGGCCCAGGGTCGTGGTTAATAACTCTTGTTATTGCTGGTGGAATGTCTGTTACAACCTCTCTCCTCCTCCTCTGCTCCAGTTAAACAAACTTGAAATGTCCTGTTGCTCGATACAGCCTACATAATCAAGCTGATCTAGGAGGAGGGTTTTCTTGAATGCTAGCTTGAGTGACAATTCGAAGGAGAAGAATTGTTACCCCCCTTCACAGCATGGCTACTTCGAAATCAGGAAAAAAATGTATGGCGAGGGCTGCATTTCCTTTTAAGGGAAAGTTCAGTGGAAAATATCAATATTTTCAAAATTATTCGTTTATTAAGCATATCTAGTTATTCTCCATATTTTCTCCCATTTTAAAAAATCAGTGAATTTATCCCCTTGCATTTCCTGCTGTTGACATTAGTGAGCTGACACTTCAGGTTCTGTAACAGTTCTTCTTCTTCCCAGAATGCACTCTGCCTTGAAATGTTTCCTAACAATAATTTCTACTGATTGGCTGTTGGATGGGTCAACACTGCTTCGATCTCTACTGAGCAACTGAATCAACCCAGGCACTAGGGGTCCTGCAAACAGAAGTCAGTATTTCACAATCTTAATTTATTTTCACAATCAAAATGTATTTATACTCAGACAAAATACTGAACAGGCAGGTTAAGGTGATGGGATGGAAAAAATACTGCTCTTTTATCTTAAAAGTATATGTATTTGCACTGAACTTCCCCTTTAAGGCAATTTACAAAGCATTTTACAAAATGCATTGAGGCAATACAATTATCCTTTAATTCCATTTAAGCTTGTAGATCCTTGTAAAGTACATCTGCTGTGTGTCTTCTAAATGGCTACATCCAAAAATATTGGGGTTTCTCTGAATGGCTGTTTTTGCCGACTATCACTTAATGTATGGTCACTTGTTCTGGTCTCATTGATGATCCGACTGACCGCGATCGATTGCACGTGTGTATGGACTCTAAGATATGGAATCACTGGTCTCTGAGATATGAGTATGTATAATTTGTATAATTTACATTAAATCACACCACGTCTGACTTTTTCTATTTCTTTATTTTCAGTTCACGATTCACAGACAAATCTAAGTATATATATTTTTTTTTTAACAAGAACCAATTTGTGGGTTTAAAATCCCAGCAATGTACTTCTCACTACTATAAATTAGAAGGACAAGTGAGATTGTCGCCATTGCACCTTTCTCACAGCTGATCTTAATATACGTGTTCTATTTGTGGAATTCTAAGAAGTCGTTCTCCAACAGATGTATTCATTTAGAAAGATTACATTTAAAGACCAAGTTATTTCATGTATTAAATCGCAAAAGAGAGAGAGAGAATGATCTTGGCATCTGCAATACGGTAACCGCGTAATAACAGGACAATAACAGATATGGGGGTTATTCAATAAAGTTCTTATCGTTTAAAATGGTGCTAATTTTGCCCCTACCAATCAGATGTTAGCTTTCAAATGTTACATAAATTCTGATGGCTGGGGCAAAATTAGCACCATTTTAAACAATAAGAACTTTTATTGAATCTCCCTGTCATACTTTTAAAGTCCTTAACACACAATATGCATGAAAATGGGGAGAAATATCAACAAAATAATAAAATAAATGCATATCACTATATTGTGGAGACAATGTAAAAAAAGACATTTGGCAGAACACAACTAAGTGCAAGTTTCTTAACAAAGATCTTTAAATGGCCACAGTTTTCCCTTTGCACCTGCATTCTGAGAAATGATGACTTTTTTGCTCAGTATTTTATTAGCATAGTTTAGGAGATCTGTGAAAATTGAAGGAATTAAAGTTTAAAGTTGGCTATACACATACCAATACCGATCGTACAATGAGGATTGGTTCAATAGCAATATCTGCTTTCCCAAATGGGCGGAAATTGGCCGACATTCGGCTGATCACCCATAAATGATCTGAGGATTTGGATTGGCACGTGTAAGAGCCCCTTCATTTCACTCTCTTCCTCCTTTAACCTAGTTGTCCAGGCATGATACATATTAAAACACACTGGGGCTTGTTTATAACTGGGGCTTAGTTATAAGTTGTACAGACCATCGCCAGATTCGCCAGTGTTATTATCTGCAGGTACCAATCAGATGTACCAGTAAAATGGTAACATCAGAATGTAACATCTGATTGGTAGCTGCAGATCATTATCCCACACAAATGTTTTGCACCTCTCAAATAGTAATTAAATAAGCCCATTATACTTCTTAGATTAACATTCTCCAATGACTTGTTTACAAACTCTGCTTTAGTTTGATCTGGGTGAACTCTTGTAAAATGGTGGCCATTAACTATGAGAATTTGGGAGCACATGTTCAGAGGAGTGTTTTGTAATTAGCTGCACCATCAGCAAAGTGAGGCCGCAGCACACAGTAGGAGTCTGAAAGCTGATTACTCTTTGTAGGATGTTCATCCGAGATAATAATGAGACATTTAGTCTGCATGCCTAGGTAACTAAGAGGAGGATGTTAAGCTTTTTAATCCAATTTTAACATCCATAAGGGATCTTCTTTTATGTGTGTAAGACTTTTACTGTGAAATGTGGTCATCTTTTATAAAAAGCACACTCCTACTTTTCAAATAACTACACAGGGTTGTGCTTCTATATGCATTCTATCCAAACATACAGTAGTAAATAAGGCGGGGCTACAGTACCTGCTTACCACACTGCGCCCCTGGCTTGCACAAAACTCTTGATTGCAAGTCTGTAACTAGCTTGGGAAAACACACTGTATGATACAGAGACAGTGCAGAGTAGGAAAAAAGACTTTACAAACCTATAACTTTATTGACATCAGCAGTCAGCTAGATACATCATTTAGGCTTTTTTGAAAGGTAGGGAGAGGTATTCTCAGTATTTTCTATTGAGGCCACTTTATTTATTTATTTTCTTTAATCATGGCAGAATGGCCCACTTAACCACAACACCGTGCAAGGATTTCTTCAAAACAGTGCACAATTTAAGGGAATGTAAATGCTTGTGCAAAACATAAAACACAACCAGGGAGATGTAATAAAAGTTCTTATTGTTAAAAATGGTACTAATTTTGCCCCAACCAATCAGATGTTAGCTACCATATGAAAGCTAACTTCTGATTGGCTTCTGCAAAATTAGCACATTTTTAACAATAAGAACTTTTATTACATCTCCCTGATATCTTTTGTTATTTTTCTAAGTTTCATTTTCTTTTTATGCATGGATACATAAAATACATTCTTTAACAATCTTTACATTTAATTTGTTGGATACAGCCTAACCATACACAATTCATCAAACTTGCCCATGTTTTCATCAAAGCTAGTTCACTCAAATCTTGTATTTACCTATTGCAGTGAGACATTGTGCTTGTTACACATTGTGTTTTACCGTCTTACGCATTGCAATTCAGTTTCAGTAAATACTTCCAAAATCAATTACTTCTAGCAATTTCCTATTGTGTATTTCATTCTTACCGTGAAGGTTGAAGATTAGAAAAATTTTGTTTTGAGGGAACAGAATAATTGGACAGGACCTTTTAGGTTATTCATTTAAGTTTGGCTATTTAAAATCCTGAAATTTCTATATACAGACTTTTACTCAATAATATCTTCTGTGTTCAATAAAAATCACAATGTGAAGATCTACACTTGTGCAATTAATGTCCACCACTAAATTTGGTCATCTCCAGAAAATAGCTATAAACCTCGACTTTGCGAGGTTTATAGCTTTCAAAGACCTCCCCAAACGTACTTACCAGCCTTCGTTCCCTCGTCGCGTTCTTAATTCTTCCGTGCATGAAAAAGCACGGAAAACGGCAAACGTGGCAGGGAACAAAGGCTGCTAGTACATTTGGGGAGTTTCTTGAAAGCTATAAACCTCACGAGGTCGAGGTTTATAGCTATTTTCTGCACATTACAATTTTATTTTGAGGGGTGGACATACCCTTTAAAGGCAACTATACTGCTTATATCAACCCCCTAATGCAAACCTGCCCTAAGTGAGTTTCCTAAATAGTACTTTAAAGTGCAGCTCATCTCATACTGTTGGTCTGGCCCAACCCCCTTCTTAGTGTCTATGACTGTTCCCTGGCTTATCATGTTAGATTCCCACCATGCAAATAGTGTCAGACAGATTGGCAATGACGATTGGCAATACGAGTGGGACTTTTTTGAAATATGTTGCTGTAACCAAGGGGGAAGATATAGTGGATACTATTAGGGGATGGGGAGTAGAAATGGCCAAACTTCATAAAGCTCAGTCCATTTTTGAACTTTCGAACTTCAGTGAAAGTTCAAAAGTTTGAATTTGGACCCATTAAAGTCAATGGGAGAGGGATAGTTTGAAACGTCCAGGTGATTTACAGCTAAACTAACAATGGTAACTTACTGTAAATGTCTGTGGAACCTGGGAAATGGTCTGGGGAACATGTCACTATCACCAAAACCTATTAAACACTTATACACGAGCGGGCAATTGCTGGGTTTTGCGCAAGCTACATTTGAGGGTTTATGGCCAATTCAAGGGTTACCGAACAATACTTTAGATGGTTCTGAAAATAGAACCATAAATCTGAGGGTACCAAAAACAAACGATACTTTTGAGGGTTACATTTGAGGGTTAGCGAACAATACATTCTAGGGTTAGCGAAAATATCCATGAGTGCTTTATAACATACTTTGAATGTAGGTGCATATTTCATGCACATTATATACTGTATATACAGTAAGTAAGCAATTAGGATGAGCACACACTCTTCACTGTGTATATTTCAATGCCACAGTGCTACCCACATGTACATACAAATATATGTAAATCAAGTTGCAGTCTGAGGACTTTATGCTATGTTTATGCTTTATATTAGTTTCTATGCAATCACAAGAATTTAGTCTGCTACTAATCAGGCTATAAACACCATGTCAGCAAATTTAAAGTACAAAGCTCCTCCTTGTTAGGTTTTATATATTCTCTATAATCACTTAGCCTAATGCAGCCATATTTGTTTCTTGACTCCATTTTGTCTTATATTATGTTGTGTTATTGCAGATGTTTTGTTTCCAAATGTGCTTCTCATTTCATGATATTGATACAACTGAGCTTCCCAGCGAGCTCAAGGTCTTTGCCTCCCACATTGGTGTCAACCTGACTCTATCCTTGGATTCCAAATGGATGTTTTACTACATCATCTGCAGACACAAAGTCTGGCAATGCCCCTTTCTCTGGCAAAGCCCTTTTTTTGGTTTGATATATTCCAATGTACGAAATGAATAAACAGAGAAACTGGGTTTTACTGCACCTAACGTGTTGTGTAATCCTTTCTCCCCGGCGCTGTGAGGGTCTCTTAGTGGGTCTAAGACAGGCATCAGGTCCGGCGTGACTAGTGCAGGATATTTATCCCCTCCTCCTGCAGTGACATCATAACGGAAGGACAAATGTGTCAGCATTTAGTATATAGCCCATATTACAGGTCATCCTAATAATTATAATAAAGTTAAAATGCTTCAGTACATATAATAGTGCATATATTCACAAATAACTCCCATCTAAATGATTTTAATGAATAATGTTCATTTAGCCCCTGAATTGACTGTAAAAGCGTTCTCAATCCAATATAGTTCTCATTCAGGTAATGGGCATGGCCATAAACTTAAATGTTATGAAGCCATGGCCAGCCAGTTAAAAAGTGTTTAGGCCCCCGTTTTATCTAGCTAAACAAAATTCTGATGCGACCTACATAATGCCAGAAACATGGAGAATAAAACTGTGATTTTTTTTTTTTTTTTGGTGATTAGAGCAAGACCCAGTGTGCCCCTTGTGGTGAGCACATTAATGCTCATCCTGAAGACAACCTACAATAGGTTTGAAACCCATAGTTGTTTAATATGATTCTTGCACAATAAATGTTTTCCAATAACCCTGGAGTGCTCCATCCTTATCATTTGCAAGCAACATCAGGTGTGGGGTTGATACAATGTACACACCACACACACCACACATATATATATTATATATATATAGATATATATATATAATATATATATATATATATATATAATATATAGTAAAATGATGTCTGCACTCAGTCTCCTTCTTTTTATTATTAATTACACGTGACGGGTGCTTCAAGGAACACAGATGCCTCAAATCTGTCCATACAATAAATCAAAAAAATAAAAAATAAAAAGTTCCAAGCACTCCTTCTTCACACGAAAGTTTATTAACGTTTCGGTGCTTCACAGAGCACCTTCATCAGAACAATGTGACACACAGTGCTTCAACCTCATATACTCATAGACACACCCTAGTGCCACCCCTTCAGTGCAAACTTTTAAATGGATATCCAATAGTATATCATTAAGACTAGATGAACATGTTAAGGGTTACAAATATGGTCACAAGTTTGCACTAGGGTGGCACTAGGGGTTGTCTATGAGTATATGAGGTTGAAGCACTGTGTCCACATTGTTCTGATGAAGGTGCTCTGTGAAGCACCGAAACGTTAATAAATTTTCGTGTGAAGAAGGAGTGCTCGGAACTTTTTTATTTTTTTTTTTTTTTGATTTTATTTATATATATATATTATAAATATATATAAATTTTAGTATTACATTTATAGCTTTTAACTATTGCAGTTTATGGGTGATTTACCACAAAACAGTTTTTTCATTAAGGGTGGACTTGCACTTAAAGGACTTAAGACAACTAAAGCCTCAGAAAAACACTCTTTCAGAAGGAGAGCATCTTCATATAAAAGAAGTATCTGTGTCTCAACTCTCATTTTCATATAGTTGTTAGGATATTTACCTTTCTAGCTATGGTTTGTGTTTTATCACCCAGTGTGGTCACTGATGATTATGTTCTTTACACATGCTCAGTCCTAAGATACTGCAGGAAGTCGTAGCCTCTGGTAGCCTCTAGTCAATCTTTTACAGGACAGAATAGGCAAGGTAGCATGTGACTGAGGTCAGGGGTGTGGTCAGTCACTGCACATGCACACAGTTATTTCATCCAGTGGTAATTTGACTTTAATGCCATTACTGTTTACTATTATACCATTTATTGGTGTTTTTAGAGGGGATATGTTCAGATTCTGGAGTGTAAAAATGGGTTTTATTCTCCTTTAAATGGACACTATACAGAAAAAATTACTTAATATATAACTAGTTAATATATAACTGAATACATGTAAGTAGCACTTACTCTGATTTGTGTGTGTTGCTGCATGCCTTCAATCCAGCACACATTTTGTTTAGGAGCAGTATCCCCCTTCCCTCTTTTAACCACTCCCACTTCCACCCGACCTGACTTTTTACCCACAACCACTTCCATCCGATCTGACTTTTTACCCACAAACCAACTGTCAAGCCTGCACACAGCATACAGCATTCCAACTGTCAATACTCTGTCACCATTCCAGCTACAGTAAAACTACTCACAGTATAATAGATTTTGAGAGCAAGGAACTTGATTGACATCTGAAATATTAGTTTTAGATTGGATCTAAAGAAATAGGGGGCAGATCAACAAAAAAATGATACAGTGGGGGTTGGATAGAATTATAGTTTCCAGTTATGATCAATTTAAAATAATCTATTTTTTGTTATAGATGCCCTTTAAGTTGTGGCATGGAGACAAACTATGCAATGAATGTGTGCCTATCTCTTCGGTGGATATACGGTATTCAGTATATATAATATATTATATTTAGCATTTTTGTTTCCAGAACTACTGCACAGTCAACGTAATTATTACATGTATTATTATATGATTCCCAATATATCATTGATAACTGTAACTAGAGATGGGATCTGGGTCCGAAATCCAAATGTTCCATCCGACACTGCGCAGCGCATTTTCTATTTTTATCGAATGTTCAAGCTATTTTCGAAAATCCTCGAAAATAACCTCAAACGTTTGATCATACATGAAACTACAGTTGGAAACTCAAAAATAGTTTTCAATCATATTTTCGAGGATTATAGAACGTTCAACTGATGACTGTTCAAGGCAAGAAATAATGTTTGGTGCGTTACACAAATCTACAATTTATATGCTACAGGTTCTGTTCAGTTAAACCACCATCTGTCCAAACAAATCTTCTCCCTGCAGGAATATTGCACAGTAGAATGATGATTCATTATATGCTTTTTACAAAATTATGTACTAGATTTCCTGAGTTTAGTCGATAAGGCTATCATAGACAGTAACATTATCCGTATCATTTGCAACACTTATACTCAATCTAAATGATTATTCCATTTCATTGTACTAAGCTTTTTTTGTTGTAAGGGATAATTTCTCGGCATTTCCTGTACGGTTACACTTACAGTAACTTGGAGGCTCGGAGCTACAGTAAATGATTTTTCTGTAATTGCCATAAGTACGTGTAGTTTCCACACACATTTCCAATAGCAATATTGAAAAAGGTCATAGATAGGCGTAAGCCGACACTTCTTACCTGACTGTGATCCCGAAATGCAGAAAATCTCCCAAAGGGATTATTGCATCTTGAGTAAGTCAGCGGCTAAACGTTATTGTGTCACCCTGTAAATGTATAAAATTAAACATTGCTACTGTAGCTCTTTAGGTGTAAGACCAGTCACAATTGCTCACCCAGAAGGGACTGTAGGAGTCCTTAAAGGGAAATGAAACCCAGAATACATGGAAGATTCTCCTTGTGTGCCTTTCCTTTACTCTTTAAGCTCACTTAAATATGGCCATAGACAAATTGATATCATTGGACGATCGACCAGATAATATCGACTGAACAAAATTTTGCCCATCTCCACAACAAAAAAGGACAGATTTCATTGTTCCACTTTCCTCTTCTTAATACAATTTTTGGCTTTTTATGTTGGGTTGTTTCTAATGAGATGATAGCAGCTAAGATGGAATTTTTAATCATTGTTAACGTTGAAAGGTACATTAAATGTGCCAGAATAAAACCTTGGAAAGCTGATCTCTTAAGTACCAATGGTATTTTATTGTACTGCTAACAGCCATAAACAAAAAAGGTTCAGTTATATCCCTTGTGTGCCTACCTATCCAGATATAAAAGAATGTCAGCAGGGTGGTGCAGTGCTTGGCACTGATGCCTTGCAGTCCTCAGTTTGAATCCACCCTTGGACACATCTGCAAGGAGTTTGTGTGTTCTCCCTGTGCTTGCGTGGGTTTCCTCCAGGCAGTTTCCCTTCAATAGCATCTGTCAGGATGCACTTAGATTTGTGATCCGGTGCTTGCTTTGAATTTAAGTCAGCAACTTTCTACTTGTTTGGAGACCACACTTTAAGAAGTGCCATTTAAAGGGTAACAGTGGTCCCTACAAGTGCCCTTTCATAAAAAGAGTGCATTCCTACCTTTAAAATGATTCCAGGATCATGCATCTAGCTGCAATCTATGCAAACTTATAGCAAAGTATACTATGCAAAATATAATGGGTGGTGTTTGCAGCTAGTTGTGACATCATCAGCACCATTGCTCTGCCCCTAATGCCTCAGGCATGAGCCCTGCCCAGTTGTATCCGCCAGCTGTAACTTTCTTCCAATAGCTTCAGAAAAGATGGGGGGGGGGTTGTTCTGTTTTTTTTTTTTTACACAGCACATCATGTGACTGACACACACTTTCTTCTTTATCCTGACTGCCTGATTGTAACTTTACAGCCTATACCTTTAGAAACAGAGAAGCTAGAGACATCATCCAAGACTTGTTTAAAAATATGAAAAGCTCTTTTAAATATGAACTTTTATAGAGACCAGAGTTACCCTTAAAAGGGGAACTGTGGTCCAAAAATGAATTTAGGCAAATTGACAGGAATTGCTCTCCTGAGAATTTTTGCAATTTATTGTCATTGTTTATTTTGCATAGTTGAAGATATTTACATTTTTGTGTGTGATATGGCAGCAGCATCACCAGTTCCCCTGCACTTCCTGCTTCCTGCTCTGCAACCATGTTAGTCAATCTGCCCTGTGTCTCCTCTTCCCCTTGCAGCCCCCCTCCTCTTGCAAGCCCCCCTGGTCCCTCCCACTCATGGACCATCCCACTCATGACCTCCATGGCCCCACCATTTGCAGGCCCCTTTGGCCCCCCATGTGGGGCCCACCTGCGGGTGCGTTCGACCCGCCCACCCGTGGGTGCTTCAGCCCCACCCACCAGCTGGTGCCGTGGGACACTCAGAATCCCCCCTACAGAAAACTGTGAAAAAAGCCTTTTCAGGCAGAGTGAGAACTCTTTCACATAGTGGGAGAGTAGAGCTTAAGATTCCCTTACCTTCTCACTTCACACAGCAGGGAGGGAGAGGGACTTCCTGTCTCCTGTCCTGTCACTAAAGTCTGAGGCTGTGCTCGCTGTCACATGTCAGTCTCCCACCCATTAACTTTCTGGTCAGTAATTTCTTTATATCTTGGGCTGTGGAGCACGTAGACAGCTGGTTGATGGCTCTTTTTAAAGGTAGGAAACTGGCCTTTCATTTAAACTCCACTTGTATGGTGACCCCAATTCCCCTTTAACAACATGTTTAAAATAATATATCTTTTGTTCAATCCATCCACACACATCCACATAAATCAAGTCATAGTTTCCTTAACTAGTGCACAGTACATTAATCAGATTAATCACATATTTATCTTCAAATGGCTGGGTCTCTAAACCTTAGTAGTAGTGTACAGAGCTGCCATTTCAATTCCAGGGTGCCTAATTTCTTGATGGATTAGATTTCTACTAATTGAACAGGAGTCAAGAGGCAGGACAGTAAAGGATGATATTAGAAATAATCATTTCTGTGCATAGAGCTCCTAATATCATCCTTTACTGTATGAGAACATATTAACCCCTCAAAAGAGTTTCTATTTCTGCTGAACTTCCCCTTTAAGTTTTTCACTATTGAAATCTGCATATCACGCAATACTATACAAATATTGGAGCTGATTCATTCATCGGGTATAATTCATTGTGTTTTGATTTTTACAATCACCTGCCATCTGTGAGTACTCTACATCACAAACAGCTTTCTAATTGGTGCCTTTATGGATGCAAGACAATGGTGTAGATTAATTCATAAACAACAGAAAAATAATCCACTGTGAGAAATGAGATGTGAGTGCAGTTCTGCATTATAAACAGTGATCAAGGTGAATTCAAACAC
The DNA here is from genome assembly GCA_019447015.1 of Hymenochirus boettgeri. Taxonomy (NCBI): domain Eukaryota; kingdom Metazoa; phylum Chordata; class Amphibia; order Anura; family Pipidae; genus Hymenochirus; species Hymenochirus boettgeri. Next base: position 31,320,345 of record CM033470.1, on the reverse strand, counting down.
ATTCTATATTACATTTTTTTTTAGTATTTTGAGACATTTGTCTAAAAACAGGGAGAGGGAATTCAGATCAATATAGCAAATGAATGGAAACACAACCAGAACTATAAAGGCCAACAACAAAAAGACTGCGACGAAGGAGTCCTCAGATAACTGATGAAATTGGCAGGCGGGTAGACCGAAGTGGCATCTCTCCCATTCACTTTGCCAATACAGTCAGTGTAGCTAAAGAACAAAATACGCTAGAGCCCTTCTATTCCACACAGAGCAGCTACATTGAGTTGCTAATAGAATTCAGATGGCTTCCTATTTGTTTTCTGCCAATTTAAATGTCTTCACAGCAGCCTGTCCCAACCTCTATACTCTTCCTATCAAAATGTCACTGCTGCAAACCTGTCCCAACCTCTACTCTTCTATCAAAATGTCCCTCACTGCAACCTGTCCCAACCTCTATACTCTTCCTATCAAAATGTCCTCACTGCACCTGTCCAAACTCTATACTCTTCTATCAAAATGTCCTCACGCAGCCTGTCCCAACCTCTATACTCTTCCTATCAAAATGTCCTCACTGCAGCCTGTCCCAAACTCTATTACTCTTCCTATCAAAATGTCCTCACTGCAGCCGTCCAAACTCTATTCTCTTCCTATCAAAATGTCCTACTGCAGCCTGTCCAAACCTACTATCTTTCCTATCAAAATGTCCTCACTGCAGCCTGTCCCAACCTCTATACTCTTCCTATCAAAATGTCCTCACTGCAGCCTGTCCCAACCTCTATACTCTTCCTATCAAAATGTCCTCACTGCAGCCTGTCCCAACCTCTATACTCTTCTATCAAAATGTCCTCACTGCAGCCTGTCCCAACCTCTATACTCTCCTATCAAAATGTCCTCACTGCAGCCGTCCCAACTCTATACTCTTCCTATCAAAAGTCCTCACTGCAGCCTGTCTCAAACTCTATACTCTTCTATCAAAAGTCCTCACTGCAGCCTTGTCCAACCTCTATACTCTTCCTATCAAAATGTCCTCACTGCAGCCTGTCCCAACACTCTATATCTTCCTATCAAAATGTCCTCACTGCAGCCTGTCCCAACCTCTATACTCTTCCTATCAAAAGTCCTCACTGAAGCCTGTCCCAACCTCTATAACTCTTCCTATCAAAATGTCCTCACTGCAGCCTGTCCCCAACCTCTATACTCTTCCTATCAAAATGTCCTCACTGCAGCCTGTCCCAACCTCTATACTCTTTCTATCAAAATGTCCTCACTGCAGCCTGTCCCAACCTCTATACTCTCCTATCAAAATGTCCTCACTGCAGCTGTCCCAACCTCTATACTTTCATATCAAAATGTCCCATCAGCCTGTCCCAACTCTATACTCTTCCTATAAAATGTCCTCACTCAGCCTGTCCCAACCTCTATACTCTTCCTATCAAAATGTCCTCTTCAGCCTGTCCCAACCTCTTACTCTTCCTATCAAAATGTCCTCACTGCAGCCTGTCCCAACCTCTATACTTTCCTATCAAAATGTCCTCACTGCAGCCTGTCCCAACCCTCTTACTCTTCCTATCAAAATGTCCTCACTGCAGCCTGTCCTAAATACTATACTCTTCCTATCAAAATGTCCTCACTGAGCCTGTCCCAAACTCTATACTCTTCCTATCAAAATGTCCTCACTGCAGCCTGTCCCAAACTCTATACTCTTCCTATCAAAATGCCCTCACTGCAGCCTGTCCCAAACGCTATACTCTTCCTATCAAAATGTCCTCACTGCAGCCTGTCCCAAACGCTATACTCTTCCTATCAAAATGTCCTCACTGCAGCCTGTCCCAACCGCTATACTCTTCCTATCAAAATGCCCCTCACTGCAGCCTGTCTCAAACTCTATACTCTTCCTATCAAAATGCCCTCACTGCAGCCTGTCCCAAACTCTATACCCTTCCTATCAAAATGTCCTCACTGCAGCCTGTCCCAAACTCTATACTTCCTATCAAAAATGCCCTCACTGCCCTGTCCCAACCGCATACTCTTCCTATCAAAATGCCCTCACTGCAGCCTGTCTCAAACCTCTATACTCTTCCTATCAAAATGCCCTCACTGCAGCCTGGGACAGGCTGCAGTGAGGACATTTTGATAGAAGGTATAGAGGTTGGGACAGCTGCAGTGAGGGATTTTGATAGGAAGAGTATAAAGGTTGGGACACCTTTATATCTTCCTATCAAAATGCCCTCACTGCAGCCTGGCCCAACCTCTATACTCTTCTATCAAAATGTCCTCACTGCAGCGTCCCAACCTCTATACCTTCCTATCAAAATGCCCTCACTGCAGCCTGTCTCAAAACTTAACTCTTCCTATCAAAATGTCCTCACTGCGCTGTCCCAACCGCTATATCTTCCTATCAAAAATGCCCTCACTGCAGCCTGTCCCAAACTCTATACTCTTCCTATCAAAATGTCCTCACTGCAGCCTGTCCCAACCTCTATACCTTCCTATCAAAATGTCCCTCACTGCAGCCTGTCCAACCGCTATATCTTCCTATCAAAAATGCCCTCACTTGCAGCCTGTCCAAACTCTATACTTTTATCAAAATGCCCTCACTGCAGCCTGTCCCAACTTATACCTTCCTATCAAAATGTCCTCACTGCAGCTGTCCCAACTCTACCCTTCTATCAAAATGTCCTCACTGCAGCCTGTCCCAACCTCATACTCTTCCTATCAAAATGTCCTCACTGCAGCCTGTCCCAACATCTACTCTTCTATCAAAAGTCCTCACTGCAGCCGTCCTAAACTACTATACTCTTCCTATCAAAATGTCCTACTGCAGCCTGTCCCAAACGCTATACTCTTCCTATCAAAATGTCCTCACTGCAGCCCTGTCCCAAACTATACTCTTCCTATCAAAATGCCCTCACTGCAGCCTGTCCCAAACCTATAATCTTCCTATCAAAAGTCCTCACTGCAGCCTGTCCCAAACGCTATAACTCTCCTATCAAAATGTCCTCACTGCAGCCTGTCCCAACAGCTCTACTCCTTCCTATCAAAATGCTCCTCACTGCAGCCTGTCTCAAACGCTATACTCTTTCTATCAAAATTGCCCTCACTGCCGTCCCAACTCTATACCTTCTATCAAAATGTCCTCACTGCAGCCTGTCCCAAACTCTATACCCTTCCTATCAAAATGTCCTCACTGCAGCCTGTCCCAACCGCTATACTCTTCCTATCAAAATGCCCTCACTGCAGCCTGTCTCAAACTCTATACTCTTCCTATCAAAATGCCCTCACTGCAGCCTGGGACAGGCTGCAGTGAGGACATTTTGATAGGAAGAGTATAGAGGTTGGGACAGGCTGCAGTGAGGCATTTTGATAGGAGAGTAAAAGGTTGAAACCTTTATACTCTTCCTACAAAATGCCCTCACTGGCAGCCTGTCCCAACCTCTACTTTCTATCAACTGTCCTCAGCAGCCGTCCCAACCTTATACCTTCTATCAAAAATGCCCTCACTGCAGCCTGTCTCAAACTATACTCTTCCTATCAAAATGTCCTCACGCAGCCTGTCCCACACGTCTACTCTTCCTATCAAAATGCCCTCACTGAGCCTGTCCCAAACTCTATACTCTTCTATCAAAATGTCCTCACTGCAGCCTGTCCCAACCTCTATACCCTTCCCTTCAAAATGTCCCACTGACAGCCGTCCCCCAACCTCTATACTCCCTATCAAAATGCCCTCACTGCAGCCTGTCCTAAACTCCTATACTCTTCCTATCAAAATGCCTACTGCAGCCTGTCCCAAACTCTATACCCTTCCATCAAAATGTCCTACTGCAGCCTGTCCCAAACTCTATACCTTCCTATCACAAATGTCATCACTGCAGCCGTCCCAACCTCTATACTCTTCCTATCAAATGTCCTCACTGCAGCCTGTCTCCAAAATCTATACCCTTCCTATCAAAATGTCCCATGCAGCTGTCCCAACTCTATACCCTTCCTATCAAAATGTCCTCACTGCAGCCTGTCTCAAAACCTCTATACCCTTCCTATCAAAATGTCCTACTGCAGCCTGTCCCAAACTCTATACCCTTCCTATCAAAATGTCCACTGCAGCCTGTCCTCACACAACTCTATATCTCCTCCTATCAAAATGTCCTCACTGCAGCCTGTCCCAACTCTATACCTCTCCTATCAAAATGTCCTACTGCAGCCTGTCCCAACCTTTACTCTTCCTATCAAAATGTCCTCACTGCAGCATTGTCCCAACCTTTATTCTCTTCCTATCAAAATGCCTCACTGCAGCCTGTCTCAACTCTATACTCTTCTATCAAAATGTCCTCACTGCAGCCTGTCCCAACCTTTATACCTCCTACAAAAGAGCCTCACTGCAGCCGTCCAACTCTTACTCTCCTATCAAATGTCCTCACTGAGGCCTGTCCCAAACTCTATACCTTCCTATCAAAAAGTCCTCACTGCAGCTGTCCCAACTCTATAACTCTTCTATCAAAATGTCCTCACTGAGCCTGTCCAAACTCTATACCTTCCTATCAAAATGGCCCACTGAGCCTGTCCCAAACCTCTATACTCTTCCTATCAAAATGTCCTCACTGCAGCCTGTCCTAAACCTACTCTTCCTATCAAAATGTCCTCACTGCAGCCTGTCCCAAACTACTATACTCTCCTATCAAAATGTCTCACGCAGCTGGTCTAATACTTATATACTTCCTATCAAAATGTCCTCAATGCAGCCTCTTCCTGTCCAAATCTATACTCTTCTATCAAAATGTCCTCACTGACAGCCTGTCCCAACTCTAACTTCCTATCAAATGTCCTCACTGCAGCCTGTCCAAACTCTATACCCTTCCTATCAAAATGCCCTCACTGCAGCCTGTTCAAACTCTATACCCTTCCTATCAAAATGCCTCACGCCAGCCTGTCTCAAACTCGATACCCTCCTATCAAATGCCCTCACTGCAGCCTGTCCAAACTCTATCCCCTTCCTATCAAAATGCCCTCACTGCCGCCTGTCTCAAACTCTATACCCTTCCTATCAAAATGCCCTCACTGCAGCCTGTCTCAAACTCTATACTCTTCCTATCAAAATGCCCTCACTGCAGCCTGTCTCAAACTCTATACCCTTCCTATCAAAATGCCCTCACTGCAGCCTGTCTCAAACTCTATACCCTTCCTATCAAAATGCCCTCACTGCAGCCTGTCTCAAACTCTATACCCTTCCTATCAAAATGCCCTCACTGCAGCCTGTCTCAAACTCTATACCCTTCCTATCAAAATGCCCTCACTGCAGCCTGTTCAAACCTATACCCTTCCTATCAAAATGCCCTCACTGCAGCCTGTCTCAAACTCTATATCTTCCTATCAAAGTCCTCACTGCAGCCTGTACCAACCGCATACTCTTCTATCAAAATGCCCTCACTGCAGCCTGTCCCAAACTCTATACTCTTCTCATCAAAATGTCCTCACTGCAGCCTGTCCCAACCTCAACACTCCTATCAAAATGTCCTCATGCAGCCGTCCCAACCGCTATACTCTTCCTATCAAAATGCCCTCACTGCAGCCTTGTCTCAAAACTCTATACTCTCCTATCAAAATGCCCTCACTGCAGCCTGTCCCAAACTCTACCCTTCCTATCAAAATGTCCTCACTGCAGCCTGTCCCAAACTCTATACCCTTCCATTCAAAAGTCCTCACTGCAGCCTTGTCCCAACCTTATACCCTTCCTATCAAAATGTCCTCACTGCAGCCTGTCTCAAACTCTATACCCTTCCTATCAAAATGTCCTCACTGCAGCCTGTCCCAACCTCTATACCCTTCCTATCAAAATGTCCTCACTGCAGCCTGTCCAATTACCCTTCCTATCAAAAGTCCTCACTGCAGCCTGTCCCAACTCTATACCTTCCTCAAAATGTCCCACTGCAGCCTGTCTCAAACTCTATACTCTTCCTATCAAAATGTCCTCACTGCAGCTGTCCCAACCTCTATACCTTCATCAAATGTCCACTGCAGCCTGCTCCAACCTTTTACTCTTCCTATCAAAATGTCCTCACTGCAGCGTCCAAACCTTTATTCCTTCCTATCAAAATGCCCTCACTGCAGCCTGTCTCAAACTCTATACTCTTCCTATCAATATGTCCTCACTGCAGCCTGTCCCAACCTTTATACTCTTCCTATCAAAATGCCCTCACTGCAGCCTGTCTCAAACTCTATACTCTTCCTATCAAAATGTCCTCACTGCAGCCTGTCCCAAACTCTATACCGTCCTATCAAATGTCCTCACTGCAGCCTGTCCCAACCTATACTCTTCCTATCAAAATGTCCTCACTGCAGCCTGTCCCAAAACTCTATACTTCTTCCTATCAAATGTCCTCACTGTAGCCTGTCCCAAACTCTTATACTCTTCCTATCAAAATGTCCTCACTGCAGCCGTCCTAAATAATACTCTTCCTTCAAAAAGTCCTCACTGCAGCCTGTCCCAAAACTCTATACTCTTCCTATCAAAATGTCCTCACTGCGCCTGTCCTAATATATACTCTTCTATCAAAATGTCTCACTGCAGCCTGTCCCAAACTCTATACTCTTCCTATCAAATGTCACTCACTGACGCCTGTCTCAAAACTCTATACCCTTCTACAAAATGCCCCTACTGCAGCCTGTCTCAAACTCTATACTATTCCTATCAAAATGCCCTCACTGCAGCCTGTCTCAAACTCTATACCCTCCTATCAAATGCCCCACTGAGCCTGTCTCTCAACTCTATACCCTTCCTATCAAAATGCCCTCACTGCAGCCTGTCTCAAACTCTATACCCTTCCTATCAAAATGTCCTCACTGCAGCCTGTCTCAAACTCTATACCCTTCCTATCAAAATGCCCTCACTGCAGCCTGTCTCAAACTCTATACCCTTCCTCTCAAATGCCCTCACTGCAGCCTGTCTCAAACTTATACCCTTCTATCAAAATCCCCTCACTGCAGCTGTCCAAACTCTATACACCTTCCTATCAAAATGCCCTCACTGCACCTGTCTCAAACTTATAATCTTCCTATCAAAATGTCCTCACTGCAGCCGTCTCAAACTCTATACCTTCCTATCAAAATGCCCTCACTGCAGCCGTCTAAACTCTATACCTTCCTATCAAAAAGCCTCACTGCAGCCAGTCTCAAACTCTATACCTTCCTATCAAAATGCCTCACTGCAGCTGTCTCAACTCTATACCCTTCTATCAAAATGCTCTCACGCAGCCTGTCTAAACTCTATACTCTTCCTATCAATATGTCCTCACTGCAGCGTCCCAACCTTTATACTCTCCTATCAAAATGCCCTCACTGCAGCCTGTCCAACCTTTATACTCTCCTATCAAAATGTCTCACTGCAGCCTGTCTCAAAATCTATACTCTTCATATATATGTCCTCACTGCAGCCTGTCTCAAACTCTATACTCTTCCTATCAAAATGCCCTCACTGCGCTGTCTCAAACTCTATACTCTTCCTATCAAAGTCCTCACTGCAGCCTGTCCCAACCTTTATTACCTTCCTATCAAAATGCCCTCACTGCAGCCTGTCCCAACCTTTATACTCTTCCTATCAAAATGCCTCACTCGCAGCCTGTCCCAACCTCTAACTCTCTCCTATCAAAATGCCCTTACTGCAGCTGTCCCAACCTTATACTCTTCCTATCAAAATGTCCTCAATGCAGCCTTCCAACTCTATACTCTCTCCTATTAAAATGCCCTCACTGCAGCCTGTCCCAACCTTTATACTCTTCCCTATCAAATGTTAACATGAACAGAACCAAGGAGTCAATTTACCACACGTGGTACTTATGTGATATGTTCAATGCTGGAGGTTTTCGCTTTTGTTTTAGTTTAATAAAGCATAAAAAATTTGTAACCATAATATGTTCATCCAAAAAGAGAGAAATAGTCTACGATGGAATGTAAATGAATGAAAATGGATTTGGTGGATTAGAATACACAAAGTAATACATTTCTGAGTGGCTGATCACAGACCCATTTTAAACATGGGATTGGGTGAATATTTCTGCCATGTTCAATACCCTTTGGATGATATTTTTGGCTCATATACACACAGAGAGATAAATCAAACTGGTGAGTTTCATTCCGAGGTTTTTCCACAGAACATAATATTTCGAAAATCAAACTCAAACACAAATTACATTTTTCAACCATGTTTTTTTACCTTTTCATCTCAATTAATATTCAGTTAAGTTTTTTTGACCTTTATTGGTGATTTAGAAGTTTTCGCAACTATAGAGCTCACATCCCTTCCCCAACCGTAATGCTCATATCCATTCCTCAACCTATAGAGTTTCATATCCAGTTCCTCAAACCTATAGAGCTCATCCATTCCAACTATAGAGCCTCAATCCTCCTCAACCTATATGCTCATATCCATTCCTCAACCTATAGAGTTCATATCCCTTCCTCAACCTATAGAGTTCATATCCTTCCTCCAACCTATAGAGCTCATATCCATTCCTCAACCTATAGAGTTCATATCCATCCTCAACCTATAGAGCTCATATTCCATCCTCAACCTATAGAGCTCACATCCCTTCACCCAAAAAAACCTATAATGACTCATATCATTCCTCAACCATAGAGCTCATATCCATTCCTCAACACTATAGAGTATATCCCTTCTCAACTATAGAGCTCATCCATCCTCCAACCTATAGAGTCACATCCCTTCACCAAACCTATAATGCTCCTATCCATTCCTCAACCTATAGAGTTCATATCCATTCCTCAACCTATAGAGCTCATATCCATTCTCAACCTATAGAGCTCATATCCATTCCTCAACCTATAGAGTTCATATCCATTCCTCAACCTATAGAGCTCAACATCCCTTTCCAACCTATAAGATCTATCCATTCCTCAACCTATAGAGTTCATATCCATTCCTCAACCTATAGAGTTTATATCCATTCCTCAACCTATAGAGCTCACATCCCTTCCCCAACCATAATGCTTCATATCCATTCCTAACCTATAGAGCTCATAACCATTCCTCAACCTATAGAGTTCATCCATTCCTCACTATAGGTTCATATCCATCCTCAACCTAGAGCTCATATCCATCCTCAACCTTAGAGTTCATATCCATTCCTCAACCTATAGAGTTCATATCCATTCCTAACAACTCTAGAGGCTACATCCCTTCACCCATATAATGCTCAATCCATTCTCAAACCTATAGAGTTCATATCCATTTCCTCAAACCTATAGAGCTCAAATTCCCTTCCCCAAACCATAATTGCTCATATCTTCACTCAACCTATTAGAGTTATACCATTCCTCAACCTCTAGAGTTCATTATCACATTCTCAACCTATAGAGCCATCACTTCAACATCAGCCATTCCATTCCAACATAGAGCTCATATCCATTCCTACAACCTATAGAGATCATATCCATTCCTCAACCCTACTAGAGTTCATATCCATTCCGCAACCTATAGAGTTCATATCCATTCCTCAACCTATGAGCTATATCTAACTATAGAGTTTCATATCATTCCTCAACCTATAGAGTTCATATCATCCTAAACCTGATAGAGCTCACATCCACTTCCCCAACCTATAATGACTTCATATCCATTCCATCAACCATAGACGTTCAATCCATTCCCTCAACTATAGAGTTCAATCTCCATTCATCAACCTATAGAGCTTCACATCACTCCCCCAACTATAATGGTCATATCCATTCCTCAACCTATAAGAGCTCATATCCATTCCTCAAAACCTATGATTCATTCCATTCCTCAACCTATAGAGTTATATCCATTCCTCAACCTATTAGAGCTCATATCCCTTCCCTTCCTCAAACTATAGAGCTCACCACCATCATTCCCTAACCTATAATGCTCATACCATTCCTAAACCTATAGAGTCTATCAGTCCTTCAACCTATATAAAGTCACAAACCCTCCCTAAACCTATAGAGCTTCATTCCATTCCTTTAGACTATAGAGGCTCACACCCTTCCCCAACATATAATGCTCATACCATCCTCAACCTATAGAGTTCATATCCTCTTCCTTAACCTTAGAGCTCATATCCATTCCTAACTATAGAGCTCACATCCCTTCCTCAACCTATAGTGCTATATCCATTCTCAACCAAAGAGCTCATATCCCTTCCTCAACCTATAGAGTTCATATCCCTTGCCTCAACCTATAGATCTCATACCATTCCTCAACCTATAAGAGTTCACAATCCTTCCTCAACCTATAGAGCTAATATCCTTTACTCAATCTATAGAGCTCATATTCTTTCCTCAACTTATAGAGCTCATATATTTTCCTCAACCTATAGAGTGCATATCCTTCCTCAACTTATAGAGTATAATATATTACTAACCTATAGAGTCATATCCTTTCTCACCTATAGAGGTCATATCCTTTCCAACCTATAGAGCCCATATCCCTCTCAGTCTATGGAGTCTCATAATCTTAAACCATAGAGTTCCACCCTTCCTCAAACTATAGAGCTCATATCTATTTCCTCAAACCTATAGAGCTCATATCCTTTCTCAACCCATAGAGGTCATATCCTTTCCTCAACATATAGAGCTCATATCCCTTCTCAACCTATGGAGCTCATATCATTCCTAAACCTATAGAGTTCCCATCCCTCCTCAAACTATAGAGCTCATATCTATTCATAAACCTATAGAGCTCATATCCTTTCTCAACCCATAGAGGTCAATATTCCTTCTCAACTATAGAGCTCATAATCCCTCCTCAAACCTGGAGCTATATCATTTCCTAAACTATAGAGTTCCCATCCCTTCCTAAACTATTGAGCTCATATCTATCATAAACATAGAGCTCATATATTCCAAATATAGAGCTCAACATCCTTCCCAAACCTTAGAGCTCATATCCATCCTCAACCTATAGAGACTCATATCCCTTCCTCAAACCTATAGAGCTCATATCCCTTCCTCCAACCTATAGAGTTCACATCCATCCTCAACCATAGAATTCAATCCATCCTCAACCTATAGAGTTCACAATCCATTCCTTAACCTATAGAATTCACATCCATTCCTCAACCTATAGAATTCATATCCATTCCTCAACCTATAGAGTTCACATCCCTTCCTCAATCTAAGAGTTCATACCCCTTCCTCAACCTATAGAGCATCCTTCCTAAACCATCGATACCCTTCCTCAACCTATAGAGTCTATCTGTCCTCAACCCTACGAGCTCATATCCATTCTTAAACCTATGAGCTCAATATCCCTTTCCAACCTATAGCGCTCATATCCATTCTTAAACCTATAGAGCTCAATTCCATTCCTCAACCTATAGAGTTCACATCCATTCCTCCACCTATAGAGTTCACACCCATTCCTCAACTATAGAGTTCATTCCTTTTCTCAACCTATAATATTCTCTGTTTTATACTGATTCCACTTCAATTAGAATATTTAAATTTGTGTCTGGTGTCAATCATGACGTTTATTATAGAACTCTTTACTGTGTCTGCTTTATATGCTGAATGTAATGGTTGGTATTTCTATCCTTCATGTATCAAATATGATCAGCTGGATAAACTTTTTAAATATTTTTGAAGCTTGACAAGCTGAACTTCAATTGCATTGATTAATGAGCATCTGGCACGCCCAGAGCCCAAGCTGTGTATTTACATAGAGTGTGCTGTAAGTAATGACCACCATTTGGGTGCATTGCTCAGTTTAATCATTTGGTGTTTTGTGGTGCATTTCAAGCAGGATTTTCTTAATTGCATTGTATGCATCATAAAAATATGGAAAGCAGAATCTCTTTTCCTTTCTATTGAACTGCAAAGTGATCTAGAATAACCGGGCATAACAAGGTTTAATTTACAGAATAGGTACAATGATTAATTGGATGCACTGGGAATACTACAAGTAAGCAAGACTTCAGTCATTTTTAAGCAGTTATTGGTCCGTTGGATATTACATGTATTGTTTACTAGAGATATTGTTTACTTGCCTTTCCCTTTTAAGAAGGATATTAGAGTTTATTTTGTGGAGATGATTAGATAAGTTTCAAAATCGGCAAAGTTTAGTTCCCAAATCAGATGTTTGAATTTTCAGAGATTTCCAAAAGTTCATAACCTGAAACAAACCAATAGAAGTCAAGTTCTGGAAGTTTTGAAAATGAAAGTTATTGTTTTTTTTGTATAATATCAAATTAACTGTTCTAATTGCTTAGGGACCTGGAAATGGCCTGGGGAACATGGACCAAAGTAAGTTCAAAGTAAAATAGGTAAATAACCAAAAAAATTTTCACAAGCACCAAATATACAATTGTTTTCTGCATTCAATATCGAAAGTTTGGTGATGTTTACTCAAAGATAATCTATGGGTCTTTTTTTTCTAGACAATTAGATTATACTCATTTGTTGGCTACGTGGTTTTGTTTGGGGCTTCAAATAAAAAACAAGTGATAATTAATATTCAAGTAGAATATAACTGACTTTCCTTGCTCTTGACACCTCTGGTACACAAAAACCAACTAACTCACCATGTGAATGTCTAGAAGTTCAATCATGTTAAGTGAAAGTTCAGTGAAAAATATTATTTTTCAAATTCTTAGTTTATATTAAGCATACCTAGTAATTATACATATTCTCTCCCATTTGAAAAACCAGTTGAATTTATCCCCCTGCTTTCCTCTGCTGTTGAAATTAGTTCCAAGGTCCTTCTTCTTCGCAGGAATGCATCCAGAATGCACCTTGGAAATGTTCCTAACAGTAATTTCTTACTGACTGGCTGTCAAAACATTGCTCAGATCACTACTGAGCAACATAATCATCCCAGGCACTGAGTCAAGGGCAAGAAAAAACAGTCTCTATTAGGGGGTCCTGCAAAACAGGAAGTCAGTATTTTGGAAGCATTATTTATATTCAGACCAAAGAGGACATGGGCATCATTAGGTCATTATGATGGAAAAACACTGATCTTTTTTCTTTCTACTGTATGTATGCACTTGAACTGCTCCTTTAAAGGACATTATTGTTGATTTAGTTTTCTCTCTGCAGGGTTTAAGATACAAGAACCTCTTTATAGTAACATATTAAGGTAAAAAATATTCTATGGCATAACATTTGTGTAAAGAAAAAACCACGGGACAGTATATAACATATTTATCCATTTGCAATGTTCTGATTGTGAAGTATACAACTGTTATCAGGTCAAAAATGATTATCAATGCTTATTGATTTCAACATCAGTGTGTATCGCTCCCCAGGCTAAAGGTAATTACTGGATGTCCGCAAACTTGTATGATAGAATTGATAGAAATATTAATTACAGAGCTTATTATTTCCATATTTTTGAGATTCTGACAGCATGTTGGCTGCTACTGTAAGAAGACACACCTTACCTTACATCAGGGGTTCTCAAGTTTTTCAAACTGTGGCCCATTGGCAACTGAAAATTTTTCGAGGATCATAAAATTGTAATTACCCCATATAACACGGTTTCATCCCAAACTCTTAGAATTTGGGACCTTGACAGAAGTCCCGAAGTTTGGGATGAAACATGCATGGTCTAGGTGGTGTTTTATGGAGCTGTGTCAGTGTTTGATGCCCTAACAGCCAGACTGGGGAGAGAGTAGAAGAAGTAGAAGTAACAATGTTGAGCAGGGATATACATAGTGATTAGTCTACTCATTTATTCCTCTGGCAGGACGGTTTCTGATGTCTTTGACAAAAAGACCTCCAGTTGGGGAGTGGGGGGCTTTAATTACCCGACATGATTGTGTTGTAGTGGTTACTGCTATCACAGAAAAGGCGATGAGTTCCTGAATTTGCTCAGCGATAATTTTCTCTCAGGTGGTGAGGTCCTACTAGAAAAGGAGCGCTGTTGGATCTGGTAATATCTAGCATCGTGGAGTGCATTATAGATATAAAGGTAACTGGAGGCTAAGGAATAGTGACCATGAAATAGTGGTGTTTGGAGTATGTTATCAAAAGGAAAAAGTGTGCTGGGTTAACAAGACTTTTAATTTCCCTGGTTAAAAGTGACTCTTCAGAATGTCAAACTGGGATAATTTTATCAGGTAAAGGTACTGAGAAGAAGTGGACGTGTTTAAAGGAGAACTAAACTTAATTTTTTGTTTTAAATCCCCATGTGAAGCTTTTCTCCCCAGAATACTATACATTGAAAAATTATTCTCTAGTTATTTGCATTTAGTAAGATATAAGTAATAGAATTGTTGTAACAAAGGAGGCGTCCATGTTGATGCCAGTACAACTCATAGCCATGTTGGCTTCAAAGAGCCACACCCCCTGACCCCAGGATTCACTGTCTCTATGCAAAAATTTCACTTTCTAGCAAAGATAAGGTTCTAAATGTACCTTGTGATCACAGTTGATTGCTGGTGGCGCACCATGTAAATGCTGTGTTCTTAGGACACAAAGAGCCACAAGTTCTAATCCCCTAGCTTAATTAGAAACAATTATAACATAGTCTACTGCCTAAAGTTTATTGCTTTTTTTGTTTGTTCCATGTTTCTAGAAAAAAAACTAAGTTTCTACATATGTACAAACTTTATATATAGCAGCTCGTTATTTATTTACCCACCAGCGTGAATTGCTGGCAGTTTCCAGGAGCAATACAAAATGATTTAACTGACATTTACTGAAATGTACTCCTATCTATTGCAAGTTCACTGGTGGTGCGTGCTAATAAAGTGTGGGTTAGTAAACAAAATAGACCTTTTGGGGCACAGGTTCGATTTCCCATTTTCCCTTTTTTTGTTTTTATTATGTGGTAGCAAAAGATAAAGACTCTACATGTTATAGTTTTTTTCTTATTATCCCTTGCTGCCATAGAGGTAGAAGCTTTGTTTGAGAAAGACACAGGATAGAAGGTTGCTGGTCGATTCCCCATACTTACATTTAGTTTTTGTTGAAAGTTAAAGTTCCGTTCTTTATTCCATGCTAGCAAAGACATACACGCACAGATTAATTTCCTTTTGGTATTAATAGCAAAGGAATTTATCATTGTTAGGAATGGGAGAATGATTGGCTGTCAGCTTCAGGAAGCAAGACTGCAGTTCCTGTGAAGTGTGGGGTGTTCCAGATTAGGTGAATTATGGGAGCTGCCCCTAGTACTCACAGGTTATTTTCATAAATACCCCAGCATCTGCAGCAAAGGAGTGATGAGACAACAGCTTGTTGTGTGTTTGTGAATGTGCTCTGTCTATTGGGACAATGTTGGATGGGGACTTTATTTAATTAAGCCAGTGCAATCTAAATTTATACCATTGGGAAATAAATGTTTAAAAAAAATAAAAATCCGCGCCCATGTGGGGAATTCTGATGTAAAGAGGCAAAAGGAATGGAGAAAGAAAAAGGCATTAAAACTTTAAGTCAGATGGAACAGAAAGGGCCTTTAGGGATTATAAAAAATTGTAATAACAAGGAGTAAGAAAGCAATCAAACTAGCTAAAATAATATTAGGATAGCTGAACAAAGCATCACTAAGCTAAAAATTATTTAAGTATTTTATTGTAAGAAGATGAGGATGAGAATGTGGCATCATTAATAATGGGGAGAAGTTAGTACGGAGGATGGTGTTAAAAGCCCAAAGTATTTGAATATTTTTTTTCCCTTCTGTATACACTATAGAATATCCAAGTACAGATATCATAGAGTTATAGTAGCAATAATGGTATAAAAAATTCACTGCACTTTGGTGAAACCGGAAGAGTATATGGTACAGAAAGAACTAAAAAAAGGGTAATATTAATAAATATCCTGGAACCGGATAAAATACATCCTCGGGTATAGTAAGGAGCTAAGTTCAGTTTGTATTAGGCCATTGTTCTTATTTTTGTAGATTCCCTCATGTCCGGTGGTGCCTCTGGATGGAAAAAAAAGCTGATGTTATTTCAAATATTCAAAAAAGGGCAGTCGTTCAAGAGCCAGGTAAATTACAGCGGTGGGGATACTGAAAAGTTTATAAGGGAAAATGTTCTAAAGATGTTTCAAGGACTGACATTATACTGTAAGTAGTAACTAACTGGATTTAGGAGGAATGATCTTGTCAAACTAACTTGCTTTGCTTTTATGAGGAAGTAGAAATTTAGATCTGGCATTAGCAGTAGATGTAGTTTACACAGATTTTGATACAGTCCCACATAGGCGACTAATGTATAAGCTAAGGTCTATTGGGATGGGGAGCCACAGTTGTACATGGATAGAAAATTGGTTAATGAATAGGATGAAAGAGTAGCTGTCAATGGGGCTTCATCATTATGGACTATAAAGTGCTAGTTGGGGTGCCACAGGGTTCGTGTTGGGGCCGCCTTTATTTAATCTATTTATTGATGATTTAGACGTGGGCATTGTCAGCAAGGTTTCGTGTTTGCTGATGACACCAAATTCTGTCGACCATTAAAAATTTTTAGAGGAATGTGCTAATAAATTGCAGGGGACATCTAGGTAGATTGTCACAGTTGCGGCCTGCTAAGTGGCATATGGATTCAATGATGATAAATTGTAAGTGATGCATTGGACATAAAAATCCTGTGCTGCATCTATTACTATAAATGGAACTTGTGTTAAGTAAGTTCCCTGTTGAAAAGGGATCTTGGAGTTTGTGGGGATAAAAACTGAAAGGTAGCAAGCAGTGCAAGGGCAGACAACAAGCGGAGCCAGCATGTATTGTCTTGTATAAAGAGAGGTTATGGATTCAAGGGAGGGGAAAATGTAATTCCCTCTTACAGAGCATTGGTACAGGCTCTCATTTGGAATATGCAAGTGCAAGTTTGGAATCTTGTACAAAAAGGACATCTTTGAAATGGAAAGGGTTCAGAGAAGGGCAACTAAATTCATAAGGGGATTGGGGGAGCTGAAAATGATAAGTTAAATTATGGTTTGCTGGAGAAAAGGCGCTTGTGTGGGGATATGTTTATGTGTATAAATACAATTACGGGCAAAACGCCAAACAATAAAATATCTGTCGGACATTGATTCACCAATGGTAACATGTCAGAGGGACACGTGGACATACCTTAAGACTGAAGAAAAAAAGTTTAGGCTTCAAGTCGGAAAGGGTTTTTCACTGTGAGAACGGATATAAAGCTGGAACTGTCTTCAGTGGACGTTGTTATGGCAGGTTCATTGGTCAGCTAATAAAAAGCTGGATGAGTTCTGCAAACAAGTAATGTTACAAGTACTGGTATGATACATTAAAGTAGCGTTGATTCCAGTTCCCTGTGAAATAAAAAAATTTCCGAATTCACTTGGAGTCAGGAAGGAAATTTTACCCCCCTTCATAAATTTGGTGGTTTTTTGCCTTCCTCTGGATCAACAGTTAGGCAGGAAATGAGGAGATTGCTAGAGGAGGTTGGACTGTGAGGAGTAGTCTTTATTCACTCTCAAATACTATACTATTTTTATTAAGAAGATAAGAAGTATAAGAGATACTGAAAAAGTATTAAAAATGTTAGACCTTAACAAATTGTAGAAGCTGAGTTATTCATAAGAAACATTCAATGCTTGCCATGCTCAATAATTCCCAAGGGGTGGGATAGATTAACGTTTTCAGTTATCCCATTTGTAAACTCTTTGGAGAATCGCACACTGGAGCCAATTGTTGAATCAGCAACAAGAAAGTTGGTACCTTCCTGTGCTAGAGTGTATAGTTGCAGTGCCATCATTTAAACTTGTTTGTTGCTGATTAAACAGGTATGCTCCAGCTTGTGCGATTCTCAGAAAGAGTACAAGCCTTTTTTTTTTTTCCCGTGTGAGTCTAATGATTTCAGCAGCTAGGTCTGTTCCATATTACCGTGTTCCATATATGCGTCTGGTCGTTATCGTCAAAAACCGTCGTTATTTTACGATAACGATCGGTTTTTTAGATAACATACGATCTTTAAAGTAGGGCCCAATGTGCTTAGCAGATATTGCCTGACACTCAGGGCTGCCGTTCATTAAGCAGGGTGAAAATCTTGCTCACTGCGTGCCTATCCTGTACCAAGTCATTGGCCAACATTTACTGATAACACTGGCACCAAGTTATTTTTGTAAGGTGGAGCCATCTTGCACTGAGCCTATAGCCCTTTACAATTTAGAATCAACAGCACTCTTAAAGTATAAGATCATTTTAATATTTCCATTTCATCTGTCAGCCTCACATTACATCACTGTTTGTTATCCCAAAAATACAAAAGTCAACTCATCGAGAAAGCCAGTATATGACTAGCGAAAACGTCTTAAGAACTAAAGTCTGAATAAGTTGATTAAATGAATACAAGATTTCAGAATTACACCTTCTGCTTACAACCTCCCTCTCCCCTTTTCCTCTTTCCAGGATTTTACTCGTTAACATCCTATTTCTTGTCTTTTTCCCAACTCTTTAAAATTTCGGTCTCAGAATGTTTATAGTTTCTATTGGGAAATAAGGAGGAGAGGCTGAAATCAAGCAATTGCTGAGAATGATGAAGATAAAATGATTCCTATTTCTCATCCTTTTATCAGCTCTTGGTGATATGAGACATAATTCCCAAAGAAAATCATCTTAATGCTTTTCGTAATGGAATCAATACTATTTAAGTGCATTGGCCTATACACTGGCCCTTCTCACAAAACTCTTTTTATTTCAAATAAAGACTTGTATGAATGGATATGGAGAAGAAAGAATAGCTTGGATAATTGATTTAATGGAGACCTTATGTTGCAGTGATGTTAGAATCAAAATGCCTTGCAGCAAATGATAATTATACAGTTTACATATAACACAATGTTCATTACATGCTGGAAAAATCAACAGTGCATTGTAATTCATTTATTACTGTGTGCTTTGTTTTGAGTTGGCAATCTATGTTAAATTCACCACTGTAAGCCATGCTTACAAGCATTGATACAAAGAGCTGTAGATAGAATAATGAATGGAGGACCCACAACAGCAGACAGCTTAACTAAAAAGGAAGGCTGAGTGTTATATCATACAAATAAAAAAATGAGAAAGAGTCATTTAAAAGTCAAACACCACAATATCAATATAATAAGAAGATAAAACAATGAAGTCTGCTATAGGGAGACCACTTAAAGCTCACAGTGCAAAAGGTTTGTCCATACAGTCCAGGCTACTAACCCGATTCAGTTTCCACACGCCACGACCAAGTAGACGCGTTTCACTTTACAATTTATAGGACATTAAATAATGATCTATAGAAGCTTTTGGGATTAAGACTGGAATCCCAATGTTATAAGTACTGGGGGGCAATGGGGCAGTTGCTTTCTTACTGTACTAAACAAAGGAAAGCTGAAAAGTCACGCAGAGGAGTGAATTCCGATTGTGATTTTCCCAAAGCCACAATAATATAAGGGAAGTCCCACCCCCAAACTATAAATTATATGTTATTGTTATTGCCCATGATTCTAGCTTTAAAACAAGCCATCCCCCGTTAAAATCCGTCAGTCAATTTGAAGATACATACCTTTTCAGGAGCAGCTCACGTAATCTAAGCTCTTTGACGTCACCTAAGCCATGCCTTTCTGTCCTTCAGCCCGTTTGTGCCCCCCTCCCACCGTCCGGATCCATCCACGGTCCCCCTGCATCCTAACGTAAAATCCTTTGAGGATATGACAGATGGGGCCCCGTGTCCAGGACCAAATGACGTGTATAACATAGTGAAAAATAGTAATAAGGTTGAATAAAGACATACGTCCATCAAGTCCAACATATTCACCCCTCTTTTTTTTTTACCACCCTACAACAGTTGATCCAGAGGAAGAAAGAAAAAAAAAAACAGCTAAAAAAGGGGGGAAAATATTCCTTCTGACTCCAAAAGGCAAATCGGAAAGTATCCTGGATCAACCAGATCTATATGTATTAATACCAGTAATTCTCAATATTATATAGTATCCCTGTACCAACGACACTAGAGACTACAGTATATAGTATAATACCAGTAATTTCTAATATTATATATAGTACCTGTACCAACCAGAAACTACAGTATATGTATAATACCAGTAATTCTCAATATTATACAGTATCCCTTTAACAACCAGAACTACAGTATATGTATTAAAAACAGTAATTTCAATATTATATAGTATCCCTTTACCAACCAGAATACAGTATATGCTATATAGCAGTAATTCTCAATATTTATAGTTTACAAACTTATCCAGGCCTTCTTTAAAGCTATTCAAACTGAAGATGAAACTTTTTTCTTCACCTTAAAGGACGGTCACGAGTCCTCTGATATGACCTTATTAGTAAACAATGCACCAGCAGAGAGTTCAGCCCTAACTGTCTATTGCCTGTATATTCAAGCCCCATTCCCCTATTAATTTAGTTGCCCTTCTCTGAACTGCCTCAATTTCCAAGATGTCCCTTTTGTATATGGGATTCCAAAAACTGCACCGCAATTCCAAATGAGGCCTTACCACTTACCAGTGCCTTGTAAAGAGGGAGAATAATATTTTTCTCTCTTGAATCTATTCCCCTCTTTATACAAGACATTGTACTGCTAGCTCTAGCCGTTGCTACTGGCATTGTCTGTTATTGTTCTGTTATTACCAGAACCCCCAAATCTTTTCCATTAAGATGCAACTTAACACAGTGATTTATGGTGTGTGTGGCACAGTGATTATTAAATCCCAAATGCATCACCTTACATTTATCAACATTGAATCTTCATCTGCCATTCTGCTGCCCATTTTGATAATCATATAGGTCTGCTGCAGCACTTGCACACATTTGAATTTCCAAAGTTCCAAATGCATAGTTTAGTGTCATCAGCAAACACTGAGACCTTGCTCTCAATGCCCCCTTCTAAGTCATTTAAAACAGATTTTAAAAAGCCCCCGTAAAGAACCCTAAAGCCCACCACTTAGAACTGTTAGCAGCCACACATAGATGTAGCTCCATTACCACCACTCTCTATTTTCGATCCAATAACCAGTTCTCTATACATGAACACAAATGTTTTAAAAAAATAATAATCGTAGACTATACTTACAGCTCTTCGTTCCCGCGGCGCTTTCTCGTGACGTTGCCACGTCTGTTGCCAATCACAGACAGCTTGAGGTGACATCAGAGAGCTTGGATTACAGTGAGCTGCTCCGTTCTGCAAAAGCATGTTGGAAAAATGTATGTATCTTCAAATTGGATGAACAGATTTTAATGGGGGATGGCTTGTTTAAAGCTAGAATCATGGTCAATAACTATAAAAATATAGTTTGGGGGTGGGACACCCATAAATTCTTTTGTTTTTTATTTAGCAATGCATATAATAAGTTCGTTTTGGGGGGTGGGTACCCTGTGCTGGTTATTGTAAATAGTGTATGTAAAGGAAGGGGTACTCCCCACACTTTCACCATGTATTATGAAAATGTTTGACTTTTTCTAATGAGAGTGACCTATACCATTTCTACTGTGAAGTGTTTCCTGATAGGTCCAGGTTGGAAGGTCTCAGATGTTCTAATTCTTATATTTTTTAAATTTGACTGTGACCGGGTGTGGGTCAGACTGTACCTCTTGGACACACCAAATAAACAGAGTTGATTTTTGTGGGATGATCATTGTAATTGGTTGGTTTTGATTAGTCATATTTAGGACAAAAATTGCTTTGTTCAAAGTATGGCTTGTCTAGCCACTCATCCTCCACAGTCCTCGACTCTTATGGACTAACCAATGGAAGACACTCTCTTGCAGAGAACGTCTTCCAATTGCCAAATAACAGAACTGTTGTGGAGCTGTGGAGGAGACCATGAGGTTTAGTTCCTCACAGGGTGGTACTATCAGTGAGTGGTCGGTGGTTATGATAGTTTAATGGTCCTTAACATACAGGAAAAACATGGGGGGTACTTAAGTTCCCGGTAAGCAATAACCGTCACATGGAAACCCAACAAAGTAACATTTTGATACTGTTCCACTAAAAAATGCTTTGTTCTAGTTATTTTATACTAATTAATGCACATTATTAAGTTGAAAACATTTTATCTATTCCAAAGCCCCATCACACAGTGGGTTAACTTGTGTATGTAATAAAATGTATCAGATTTGTGGCCAGTGGGATATTCTAAATGGGGAAAATTATAATATTGAGAGTGATTATCAGGGGTATAATTATCTTCCATCTAATCTGAGTTGTTATTTTGATTTTTTTAAAATGAACTATTGCCATATTGTTCAGCAATCAGGAAGCAATCTCTAACTTCAAAGGGAAATTGTTGCACTGGTAAAAAAAAATTTTTAAAAAATCGATTTGCATTTTAAATGAAATGGAACGTCGCTGACACTCTTCATTTGCCAGTCTGTGTGATGAAAAGCGAAAGCTATTATTTAAAGTGGAAGTTCCACACACAAACAATCCTTTCAAGAAAATACTAAAAAGAAAGCACATGGCGGTTGGTTTTCTGTTTATGTGGACATTTTAGTGCACTTTAAAGGGAATGTGATCTAAAAATGACTTTAGGTAAAATTTATTGTCATACTTATTTCACTTAGTTTTGAGATATTTACATTTTGTGTGTGATATGGGCAGCAGCATACCAGGTCCACTGCACTTCCTACTTCCTGCTCTGAAACCTGGTGACCCATGGGCCCCTCCATTTGAGGCCCCTTTGCCTCCTTACAGCCCATGTAGCCCTGCCCACTCGCGGGTGCCTGGTCCCGCCCACTTATGGTTGCATTGCCGTGGCAACTTCCCCACTCAGACACACACACCCTAAAACTTTGTAAAAAAAGCCTTTTCAGAGGAGGAGTGAGTACTCTGAAAAAAAGGTGTTCACATAGTGGGAGAGTAGGGCTGTAAGATTGTCTTACCTTTCTGGGGATCTTCACACAGCAGGGAGGGGGAGGGCACTTCCTGTCTCCCTTACACTGTTCGTGAGGCTGTGCTCTGCTG
This sequence comes from Hymenochirus boettgeri, assembly GCA_019447015.1. Classification (NCBI taxonomy): domain Eukaryota; kingdom Metazoa; phylum Chordata; class Amphibia; order Anura; family Pipidae; genus Hymenochirus; species Hymenochirus boettgeri. Next base: position 31,297,450 of record CM033470.1, on the reverse strand, counting down.
CGGCAAGTAGAGGAGCAGCCTTAAGAATGTCACATGTCATGCAAAAAAATTTTTTATAGGGGATGAGCATACTCTTTAAATGAACTGACTGATGATGAATGAACATAGGACAGAACAGGTCATTGTTAAAGGGTGACTATAAAAAAATAATTTACTCATATAATTCTATATTTAACAGGAAGGTGTAGTCATGACAATTCACCACTGTCCCCCTTCTCTAATATAGTGATGCGGTTGTTACTATGTTTAGATGGGTAGATCATATAATATATTTTATAACATCCCTGCCCTTTAACAATAAATGTATTAGCTTTTATGCTGCTGTTTTATAAAGGCTATAACTACAAACTGGTATACTGTTCCTATGTCATAATGTTCTGTAGGCGCCGCTTTAAATACAAATTAAATAACAAATTCTGGGAAAAAAAGATTTTTACCACCTGTATCCCATCTTTTGTATTCTTGTCTTTGGTGAGATAGCAGATATGGGATTTGGTTTATTGTCATGCATGGGCTGTCAATGGGGCGATCTTCTCTGCCTTATTAAATCAAAGCAGCAGAATCTGTTGACCTCTTGCACCAATTGAATCTATTGGAGTTAATTGTACAAATGGATGTGAATACAGTTAATTTATGGTATTTTCTAATGGGGGGCATGGCTTCAGGCTCCCATGGGTGCAGCCCCGCAAATGGCTAAGACAACAACTATTGTTGCTGTCAGGCTGCCTCAGGTGCACCTTGATAACCCACTATACCCCATGCCTGTAACACCACGCTGTCCACCTTCCTTTAATCAAGACACAGTAACCTATTGAACGGACAGATTTAGAAACCCTTTCCTGTCTCAAAGCATTGTTAAACCATTTACAAATTGAATTCTCTACAGGATTAGAGATGGCAGAAACAAACTGGTAAGATCTGTTCCATCTTCGGATCTCGGGAAAACCCCGAACATCCGAAAATCCAAAAAAATGACGTACTTTCGGGACTCCGGAAGCGGGATTTTCGATGAAACATCTTTAAGTTCAAAGCTATTTTAGATAATCCTCGAAAATTGTTCTTTTTCTAAAAAAAAATTTTGAGTTTCCGATCGTATTTCCAGGATTATCGAACGTTTAATATTCATCGAAAATGCTCTCTGAAGTCCCAAATCCAAACAATCACACCTGGTTCGACAACTTAACATCTGATTTCAGAACTGAGGGGTTCCGTGTCGGACTGGATCCCATCTCTATACAGGATCACAGTAGTCAAAAATAGAAAGTCCACCAACACGGGATTTACATTATATTTAGGTTCCTGTAGGGTGAAGTGTTAGGGGTGGTACATTTAAAATGAAATGTTGGCGAGAGAGCTGCAAGTGTGAATTAAATCTCCGCTTCCTATTTATACACTTGGGCTTCAAACTATGTTACTTATCTATTTCGATATATATTCTAACATTGGACCAATCTTCCATCGTCTGTCTATTCTCACAAGGCTCCAATTAATAAACAATAATAAACGTTTTCTGAAGTTGAAACAGCCATTCAGAACACTGACTGACAATGTCACGGCTGGATTCTCGGTCAGCATATGATTGGGGATATTAAATATTGAGAGAAAAATAAGAAGCAGAGGACAGGACCAATGAGGGGCTCGTATGGCAGGTAGTTTAAAGGAAAAAGATTGCATCAAGGAGTGTAATAGTTGAACAGCTAAGAAAACAAGGACGCACATTACACTTCCTTGGAAATTTACAATATTTTTTAGTAAAGCGAACGATACGGAAATTGGGAAAGACTGTAAACAAAAAAAATGTCAACGATAAGTTAAAATAAAAAACATGTCTTGTAATTAAAGGGTACACTATAGCCAACAATCAACCTTCTTTCCCTGGATTCATGTGTTTTAAACTTTGTGTGATGCTTGAAACCCTTGGAAAAACATACATGTATTCCCTATTAGATCTGTTTTTCAGAGCGATTTTGTCCCAGTAACAAATGCCCATTAGGACCCCTGACACATGTCCTTTTATCGGCTTCATATTGCTGAACGGCATATATTGAAATTTTATTAGTTAAAAAACTAATGGGGGTGGTGCCAGTCAATATAGCTACAAGAAATGGATGATCCAGCCAGTGACTGAGACTTGCTGCTGCCCAGCTGCATCATCTGAGTATGTGTGAGATTGAACACAAGCTTGGACTCCTTGAAGGAGCCGTGAACCTTAAAGTAATTGGGATTAATTGTGGTGAAAAACCAACCATTGGGAGTCCAAAATTCTTCTTCAAGAATGTCTAAAAGATGGAAAAAAGAAAAACAAAGTAAACTAAGTAAAAGAAATTGAAACTGTATCTGTGCTCACTTGCCAGCCCTTATTAACCGTACACACTTTTAATCTTGTAGTGATTTTGAAAATGGACAGTTCCCTACAGAGGAAAACAATCCAGGAATGCTTGGAGTGTGTCATTCCCAAATATAAGGGTTAACGTGTTGAAACATGAAAACTGCTGATTTACCTGTACCTTTAAGTCTCTTTATTCCTGTTTGATACCAACATTAAAATGGATAATGAAGTCCCAAACCAACTGCTTTTATTTTAAAATGAAAAAAAAAAAAAAAAATGCTAGTGTCCATCCAATTGGGGTTACCTTAGATTGACAGAACACATCAATGATCAGTTGCTCTACTGTCTGACTCCACACGCTGGGCTGGAAGGATGGTGCTGTCTATCGGAGGGCAGAACATCATCCAGTTCGTCTTTCTTTCAGCAGATTGGCTGCACGTTCCTAGCTGGAATAGCTGGAATAGATAGGCAGCAAGCTGTTATGTCTGGTCAATATAATGTTAAACGTCTGGTTGTTTGGGGCATTGGTTGCCCCTTTCATTTTGTTAACTGGTCTTGATCACCCACTGGAACCAGCATAATGACAGATAAATGTCCCATTAATAGTAGGTAACAAATAAGAACCAAGGGCTCAGGAGAGAAGGCAAGGCTCCATTCAGTAGTTCCTTTTAGTTGTGTTTGTAGCACATACGTGAGTGTATCCTCATTAACAGTGATCTTTATAAAAGAATTAAAATAAAATACAACATCACTCAAAAAAGGAAGCGTTGGGGCTCTTGCAGACACATTAGTGATTGGTTATTTTATTAGAAATGCGTATAATAAAGACTGTTCCTTAACCTGTGAAGATTTATGTTTATCTATATGCTGTCCTTAGCTAGTTCTTGGGACTACCAACTGTGTAATATCGCCAATTTAAAATTAAACATGTTCACAACGTAGTAAACTCGATTGTAACAGATATGGGAAAAGGCCAACGATGTGTGGAACTTTTATGATTATTATTTTTCTTTCCCCCTCAACCTCTTTTCTTTATGGTCGGAAGTTTTGCTAGAAGCCGTGAGGTTGGAAACCAGGCAAAATTTGTGAACAATTCTGACTTAGGATTATTCTAGGGAGGTTGTCATACTAATAGACAATATGATTCATGTTCAAAAACCATAAAACCGTGAGCTGAGGGATGAGAGAAGGAAAAGACCTCACCAAAGGATTATTAATGATAATTCCAAGCAAAATATTTTACATGAAGAGTCTTGAATCTATCACTTTCCCAATGACGTCCTGTTAAATTCTCTTAGTCTAATTAAAACTTTTCTCGTTACCTGGATTTGGGATGGCAGGACTATTTCCCAGGAAAGGGTAAGGTTTTTGTGAAGCCTCTCAAGATTTGTAATAAAGGAAAAAGAGTGCACCACGCCTTGTTCGGACACGATGTAGCAGCTCCTTTTCATCTTTTATGATTGCTGTATCAGGCTTTCGAGTGATAACGCTCGTGAATTTTGTGAAGGTTGCATTATTATCCAATGAAACAGAAGTGACTCTTCCAGCGTTCGTTGTCCTCTTCAACACTATCATGATGAAGATGGAACCCAAAGCGAGGAGTTCTGACCTTGGGTAACTGTGAAACTGTGATTATTGCTCTACCAGTGGCTTAGCTCCACCAAAAATTATATTATTTTCATATAATATACGATATTTCTGTGTTTTGTTGGTTAAAAAAGCTGGTTTATAAAATAATGTATAAATAAATGAAAAAAAGACCGAATGGGCGGACCAGGGGAGGGATTATAGAATATTAACAATATAGGTAAGATAGAACCAAAAAATTATTATTCCTACCACGACACAAGTCATAAGTACATATAAATATTAAAACACAAACCTGTCCCAACCTCTATACTCTTCCTATCAAAATGTCCTCACTGCAACCTGTCCCAACCTCTATACTCTTCCTATCAAAATGTCCTCACTGCAGCCTGTCCAAAACTCTATACTCTTCCTATCAAAATGTCCTCACTGCAGCCTGTCCCAACCTCTATACTCTTCCTATCAAAATGTCCTCACTGCAGCCTGTCCCAACCTCTATACTCTTCCTATCAAAATGTCCTCACTGCAGCCTGTCCAAAACTCTATACTCTTCCTATCAAAATGT
>CM033470.1:31273613-31292761 GCA_019447015.1 Hymenochirus boettgeri | reverse complement strand
CCCCACTGCAGCCTGTCCCAACTCTATACTCTTCCTATCAAAATGTCCTCACTGCAGCCTGTCCCAAACCTCTATACTCTTCTATCAAAAATGTCCCTACTGCAGCCTGTCCCAACCTTATACTCTTCCTATCAAATGTCCTCACTGCGCCTGTCCAAAACTCTATTATCTTCCTATCAAAATGTCCTCACTCAGCCTGTCCCAACCTCTTACTCTTCCTATCAAAATGCCTCACTGCAGCCTGTCCCAACTCTATACTCTTCCTATCAAAATGTCCTCAACTTAGCCTGTCCCAACCTCTATACTCTTCCATCAAAAGGTCCTCATGCAGCCTGTCCCAACCTATACTCTCTATTAAAATGTCCTCACTGCAGCCTGTCCCACACTCTATATACTTTCCTATCAAAATGTCCTCACTCAGCCGTCCCCAACCTACTATACTTCTCATATCAAAATGTCACTCACTGAGCCTGTCCCAAACCTCTATACTATTCCTATCAAAATGTCCTCCTGCAGCACTGTCCCAACCTCTATTAACCTTCTATCAAAATGCCCTCACTGCAGCCGTGCCCAACCTCTATACTCTTCCTATCAAAATGTCCTCACTGCAGCCTGTCCCAATCTATACTCTTCTATCAAAATGTCCTCACTGCAGCCTGTCCACTCTATACTTCCTATCAAAATGTCTACTGCAGCCTGTCCCAACTCTATACTCTTCCTAGCAAAATGGCCCCTGCCAGCCCCCGCCTGCAAACTCATACCCCCACAGGCCCTCCCGCCAGACGCAACACCCATCCCCGTACCCTCCATCACCCACAGACCGCCACCCCGCCGCACTGCCACACCGAACCGACCCCCCACTCTCAAATGCCCTTCAGCTGCCCACCCCCTCCCTCACCTGGCCAAGCCCTCCTGGCCCTCCAAACGCCCCAGCCCGCCTCGCCCACACTGCAGCCTGCCAATCTAAGCCGCCCACACAGCGTCCCCGAGACCTAGAAAAAGCAAACTAAACAACCATCGAAACGACTACACAGCAGCCTGTACCAACTCTAAAAAAAAGTCCTAAAAACTCAAAAGCCTGAACTCATAGACCACTACGCAAAAAGTAGAATATACCTTCCATACTCCCTCCCAGCCGTTCCAATCATGACCTTCCTATCAAAATGTCCTCACTGCAGCTTCCATCTCACCCTTCTACCAAATGCACGCTCCTGTCCCCAACCTCTATTACTCTTCCTATCAAAATGTCCTCACTGCAGCCTGTCCCAAATGCTATACCTATCATAAAAATGCCCTCACTGCAGCCTGTCCCAAACTTATACTTTCCTATCTAAATGTCCCCACTGCAGCCTGTCCAACCTCTATACCCTTCCTATCAAAATGTCCTCATGCAGCCTGTCCCAACCTCTATTACTCTTCCATCAAAAGTGCCCTCACGGATCCGTCTCAAACTCTATACTCTTCCTATCAAAATGTCCTCACTGCAGCTGTCCCAAACGCTTATACTCTTCCTATCAAAAGTCCTCACTGCCGCCTGTCAATCTATACTCTTCCTATCAAAATGTCCTCACTGCAGCCTGGTCCCAACACGCATATTCCTATCAAAATGTCCTCACTGCAGCCTGTCCCAACTCTATACTCTTCCTATCAAAATGTCTCACTGCAGCCGTCCCAACCTCTTACTCTTCCTATCAAAATGCCTCACTGCAGCCGTTCACAACTCTATACTTCTTCCTATCAAAATGCGCACACCTGCAGCATGTCTAACTCTATACTCTTCCTATCAAAATGCCCTCCACATGCAGCCTGTCCAAACTCTATACTCTTCCTATCAAAATGTCCTCACTGCAGCCTCCACTGCAGCATGTCCCAACCTCTATACTCTTCCTATCAAAATGTCTCACTGCAGCCTGTCCCAACCTTATACATCTTCTATCAAAATGCCTCACTGCAGCCTGTCCCAACTCTATACCCTTCCTATCAAAATGCCCTCACTGCAGCTGCCAAACTATATACTTCTTCATCAAAATGTCCTCACTGCAGCTGTCCCAACCTCTATACTCTTTCTATCACCTGCCTCACGCATCTGTTCCCAACATCTTATACTCTTCCCTATCAACATTTCCTCCCTCAGACCTGTCCCAACCTCTATACTCTTCCTATCAAAATGTCCTCACTGCAGCCTGTCCAAAACTCTATACTCTTCCTATCAAAATGTCCTCACTGCAGCCTGTCCCAACCTCTGATAATCTTTACTATCAAATGTCCTCACTGCAGCCTGTCCCAACCTCTAACTCTTCATATCAAAAAATGTCTCACTCCAGCCTTTTCCCAACCTCTATACTCTTCCTATCAAAATGTCTCCTCACTCAGCCTGTCCCAACCCTCTATACTCTTCTATCAAAATGTCCTCACTCAGCCTGTCCCAACCCTATACTTTCCTATCAAAATGTCCTCACTGCAGCCTGTCCCAACCTCTATACTCTTCCTATCAAAATGTCCTCACGCAGCCTGTCCAACCTCTATAATCTTCCTATAAAATGTCCTCACTGCAGCCTGTCCAAAATATAATCTTCCTACAAAATTCCTCACTGCAGCCTGTCCCAAACTATACTTTCCTATCAAAAAAGTGCTCACTGCAGCCTGTCCCAAACTCTATACTCTTCCTATCAAAATGCCCTCACTGCAGCCTGTCCCAACCTTTATACTCTTCCTATCAAAATGTCCTCACTGCAGCCTGTCCCAACCTCTATACTCTTCCTATTAAAATGCCCTCACTGCAGCCTGTCCCAACCTTTATACTCTTCCTATCAAAATGTTAACATGAACAGAACCAAGGAGTCAATTTACCACACGTGTGTACTTATGTGATATGTTCAATGCTGGGAGGTTTTCGCTTTTGTTTTAGTTTAATAAAGCAATAAAAAATTTGTAACCATAATATGTTCATCCAAAAAGAGAGAAATAGTCTACGATCGGAATGTAAATGAATGAAAATGGATTTGGTGGATTAGAATCACAAAGTAATACATTTCTGAGTGGCTGATCACATGACCCATTTTAAACCATGGGATTGGGTGAATATTTCTGCCATGTTCAATACCCTTTGGATGATATTTTGGCTCATATACACACAGTAGAGATAAATCAAACTGGTGAGTTTCATTCCGAGAGTTTTTCCACAGAACATAATAATTCCGGAAAATCAAACTCAAAACAAATTACATTTTCCAACCATGTTGTTTTACCTTTTCATCTCAATTAATATCAGGTTAAGTTTTTGACTTTATTGTGATTTAGAACTTTCGCAACTATAGAGCTAACATACCTTCCCCAACTATAATGTTCATATCCAATTCCTCAAATATAGAGTCATATCCATTCCTCAAACCTTATAGAGCTCAATCCAGCCTTCAACCTATAGAGATCAAATCCTTCACCAACCTATCATGCTCCTTCCTTCCTAACCTATAGAGCTCATATCCATTCTCAACCTATAGAGTCATATCATTCCTCAACATATAGAGCTCATATTGCATCCTCAACCTATAGAGTTCTATCCATTTCCTAACCTATAGAGCTTTTTTTCATATTCCATTCCTCAACCTATAGAGTTATCTCCAGTCTAAAACTATCGAGTTATCAATTTCCTCAACCTATAGAGCAAATATCCATTCTCAACATAAGCGTTCATATCCATTCCTCAAACAAAAAAAACTAATTTAAGAGTTCATATCCATTCCTCAACCTATAGAGTTCATATCCCATTCTCAACATATAGAGCTCTATCCCTTCCTTACTCAACTATAGAGATCACATCCCTTCCCTAAACCATACTGCTCATATCATTCCTAAACTATAGTGTCATATCATTCCTAACCTATAAAGCTCACCAACCATTCCTAAACCTAGAGAGCTCAATTTACCATTCCTTTAACTATAGAGTTGCCACATCCATTCCTCAACCTATAGAGTTCACATCCCTCTTAACTATAGAGCTCATATCATTCCTTTACCTATAGAGTTTCACATCCCTTCCTTACCGGATAGAGTTCATATCCATTCCTTTAACTTATAGAAGTCACATCCTTCCTCAAACTATAGTGCTCATATCATTCCTCAACCTAAAGAGTCAATCCCTTCCTCACCCTATAGAGTTCATATCCCTTCCTAACCTATAGATCTCATATAAATTCCTCAACATATATGAGTTCACAATCTTCCTCAGAACCTATAGAGCTAATATCCTTTACTCAATAAATAGAGCTTCCTATTCTTTCCTCAATATAGAGCCATATATTTCTCAACTCATAGAGCTCATATCCTTTCTCACCTATAGAGGTTCAGATCCTGTCCTCAACTAATAGGCTCATACCCTTCTCCAGTCTTGGAGCTCATATCTATTCCTAAACCTATAGAGTTCCCATCCCTTCCTCAAACTATAGAGCTCATATCTATCCTAAACATATAGAGCTCATTATCCTTTTTCTCAACCCCTAGAGTCAATCATCCTTTCATCACCTATAGAGCCATATAACTTCCTCAAACATGGAGCTATACTATTCCCTAAACCTATAGAGTTCCATCCCTTCCTCAAACTATGAGCTCATATCTATTCCTAACACCTAAGAGCAATCTATTTCCTAAAAACATTAGAGCCACATCCCTTCCTCAACCTATAGAGATCCTATCCCTTCCTCAAACTTATGAGCTCCATATCCCTTCCTCAACCATAGAGTCACATCCATCCTCAACTATAGAATTCAAATCCTTCCTCAACCTATAGAGTCACATTATTCCTTAACCTTATAGAATCAACATCCATTACTCAAAACCTATAGAATTCACATCCATGCCTCAACCTATAGAGTTCACATCATTACTCAATCTATAGAGTTCATACCCCTTCCTCAACTATAGAGTCATATCCCTCCTCAACCATAGAGTTCAAACCCTTCCTCAACCTATAGAGTCTATCCATTCCTCAACCTCTAGAGCTCATATCCCTTCTCAACCTATAGCGCTCAATCCCTTCACAACCTATAGCGCTCCTAAGCCATTCTTAAACCTATCGAGCTTCAATCCCATCCTCAACCTATAGAGTCACACCATTCCTCCAACCGCTATAGGAGTTCACACCCTTACTCACTATAGAGTTCATTCCATTTCCTCAACCTAGAACTATTTCTCTGTTTTTACGATTCCACTTCAATAAGAAATATTTTAAATTGTGTCTGGTTTGTCAATCATACGTTATTATAGAACTCTTTTACTTGGGTCTGCTTATATGCTGAATGTAATGGTTGGTTTATTTCAGTCCTTAGGTATCAAAATTATGATCAGACTTGATAAACTTTTAAAATATGTTTGCCAGCTTGCACAAGCTGAACTTTCAAATGACATTGATTTAACAAGAGTCATGGAAGCCCAACCCCGCTGGTATTACATAGAGTGTCTGTAAGTTAATGACCACCAATTTGGTGGGCATGCTCAGTTTAATTCATTTTGGTGTTTTGTGGTGCATTTCAAGCAGGGAATTTTCGTAATTGCATTTTGTATGCATCATAAAATATGGAACGCAGAATCTCTTTTATCTTTCTATTGAACTGCAAATGATCTAGAATAAACAGGGCATAACAAGGTTTAATTTACAGAATAGGTACAATGATTAATTGGATGCACTGGATACTACAAGTAAGCAAGATTCAGTCATTGTTAAGAGTATTGGTCGTTGGATTGGATATTACATGTATTGTTTTACCTAGAGATATTGTTTACTTGCCTTCCCTTTTAGAAGGATTATTAGAGTTTTATTTTGTGGAAGGATGATTAGATAAGTTCAAAATCGGCAGGCAAGTTTAGTTCCCAAATCAGATGTTTGATTTCAGAGAGATTTCCAAAAGTTCATAAACCTGAAACAAACCAATAGAAGTCAAGTTATGGAAGTTTTGAAAAGAAACGTTATTTGTTTTTTTGTGTCTTACTATCAATATTAATGTTCTAATTGCTTAGGGCACCTGGAAATGGCCTGGAGGGGGACCATGGACCAAAAGTAAGTTCAAAGTAAAATAGGTAAATAACCACAAAAATTTCACAAGCAACCAAATATACAATTGTTTTCTGATTCAATATCGAAGGTTGGTGATGTTTACGCAAAGATAATCTATGGGTCTTTTTTTTCTAGACAATTACGATTGATAACTCAGCGTTGCGACGTGTTTTTGTTTGGGGCTTCTTCAAATAAAAAACAAGTGATAATTAATCTTCAAGTAGAATATAACTGAATTTTACCCTTGCTCTGACCACCTCTGGTACACAAAAACCAACTAACTCAAATGTGAATGTCCTAGAAGTTCAATCATGTTAAGGAAAGTTCAGTGAAAAATATTTATTTTTCAAATTCTTAGTTTATTAATTAATGCATACCCTAGTAATTATACATATTCTCTCCATTTTGAAAAATCCGTTGAATGTATCCCCCTTGCTTTCCTGCTGTTGAAAATTAGTTCAAAGGTCCTTCTTCGTCGAGGAATGCACTCCCAGAAATGCACCTTGGAATGATTTCCTAACATTAATTTTACTGACTGGGCTGTCAAACATTGCTCAGATCACTACTGACAAACTAATCAACCCAGGCACTGAGTCAAGGGCAAGACCAAACAGTCTTCTAATTAGGGGGTCCTGCAAAACAGAAGTCAGTATTTTGAGCATTATTTATATTCAGACCAAATGAGGACATGGGCATCATTATGTCATTATGATGGAAAAACACTGATCTTATTTCTTTTACTGTATGTATGTTGCATTGGAATGCTCCTTAAGGGACATTATTGTTTGATTTAGTTTTCTATCTGCAGGGTTTAAGATACAAGAACCTTTTCATGTAACATATTAAGGATAAAAAATAGTCTATGAGCATAACATTTGTGTAAAGAAACCACGTGGACAGTACTAACATTATTTTCTTTACATTAGCAATTGTTTGATTGTGAAGTATACAAACTGTTAAGGTTCACAAAATGATTATCAATGCTTATTGATTTCAACATCAGTCGGATCTGCTCCCCAGGATAAAGTAATTATGGATTTCCGCAAACTTGTGATGAGAGGAATTGATAGAAATATTAATTACGAGCTTATTATCCATATTTGAGATTCTGACAGCATGTGGTGCTACTGTAAGAAGACCACACCTTACCTTACATGCAGGGTTCTCAAAGTTTTTCAAACTGTGGCGCATTTGGCAACTATGAAAATTTTTCGAGGATCATAATTGTAATTACCCTATTAAACACGGTTCATCCAGAAACTCTTCGAATTGTGGACCTTGACGAAAGTCCCCGAAGTTTGGGATGAAACATTTTGGCATGGTCTAGGTGGTGTTTATGGAGCGGGTCAGTGTTTGATGCCCCTAACAGCAGACTGGGAGAAGTAACAATGTTGAGAGGGATATGACATAGTGATTACCTACTCATTTATTCCTCTGGCAGCCGGTTTCTGATGTCTTTGACAAAAAGACCTCCAAGTTTGGGAGTGGGGGGCTTTAATTACCCGACATGATTGTTTGTAGTGTACTGCTATCACAGGAAAAGGCGATGAGTTCCTGAATTTGCGCAGCATAATTTTCTCTCAGGTTGGTGAGGTTCCTACTAGAAAAGGAGCTCTGTTGGACTGGTAATATCTAGCAGCGTGGAGTGCATTATAAGAATAAAGGGAAACTGGAGGCGTAAGGAATAGTGACCATGAAATAGTGGTGTTTGGACTGTGTTATCGAAAGGAAAAAGTGCGCTGGTTAACAAAGACTTTTAATTTCCCCTGGTTAAAAGTGACTTCTTCAGAAATATAAAGGGGAATAATGTATTTATCAGGTAAAGGTACCTGAGAAGAAGTGGACGTGTTTTAAAAGGGGAACTAAAAACTTGATTTTTTTTTTTAAATCCAATGTTTGAAGCTTTTATCCCAAGAATACATACATTGAAAATTTTTTCTCTGTTTTTTTGCATAAGTAAGATATAAGTATAGATTTTGTTGTAACAAGGAGGCTTCCATGTTTTGATGCACAGTAAAACTCATAGGCCATGTTGGCTCAAAGAGCCACCACCCTGCCAAGGATTCACTGTCTCTATGCAAAAAGTACCTCCCATGACATTGGACACAGTTGAGTTGCTGTTGGTGCACCATGTAAATGCTGGTGCTTAGGAAACAAAAGAGCCACAAGTTCTAATCCCCTAGCTTGATTACGAAACGAAACAATTATAACATTAGTTCTACTGCCTATAAGTTTATGCTTTTTTTTGTTTGGTTCCATGTTTCTAGAAAAAAACAAAGTTTCTAACACATATGTACAAATTTATAGATTGCAGCTACGTTATTTATTTACCCACCAGGTGAATTGCGACAGTCTTTCCAGGAGCAATACAAAATGATTTAACTGAACATTACTGAAATGTACTCCATTTCTATTGCAAGTTGACTGGTGGGTGTGAGTGGATAATAAAGTGATGGGTTAGTAAAAAAAATAGACGTTTGGGGCAAAGGTCGATTTCACATTTTCCCTTTTTTTGTTTTTATTATGTGGTAGCCAAAAGTAAAGACTATACAGTTATAGTTTTTTTCTTATTATCCATTGCTGCCATAGAGGTAGAAGCTTTGTTTTTAGAAAGACACAGTAGAGAAGGTTGCTGGTCGATTCCCCAACTTATCATTTAGTTTTTGTTGAATGTTAAAGTTCCGTTTCTTTTTCATCCATGCTAGCAAAGACATCACACTGCACAGAATTAACTTTTCTTTTTGATATTAAAAGCAAAGGAATTTATCATTTGTTAGGAATGGGAGATGATTGGCTGTCAGCTTACAGGAAGCAAGACTGCAGTTTCCTGTGAAGTGTGGGGTGTTCCCAGATAGGTGAATTATGGAGCTGCCCCTTAGTACTCAAAGTTATTTTCATTAAATCCCCAGCATCTGCAGAAAAGGAGTGATGAGGAGGAGACACAGCCTTGTTGTGTGTTTGTGAATGTGCCTGTTATGGGACAATGGTGACTGGGACTTTAGTTTAAGGCCAGTTCACATCTAAATTTTATACCATTGGGAAATAAATGTATAAAAAAAATAAAAATCCGCGCCATTGTGCGGGAATTCTGATATGTAAAGAGGCAAAGGAAAAGGAAGAAAGAAAAAATGCACTTAAAACTTTAAGTAGATGGGGCCTTAGCGGATTATAAAAAATTGTAACAAGAAGTGTAAGAAAGCAATCAAACTAGATAAAAGAATATAGGGATAGCTGAACAAAGCATCCTAAGCTAAAAATGTTTTAAAGTAAATTTATTGTAAGAAGATGAGGGCATGCGAATGTGGCATCATTAATAAGGGATAGTTTAGTACGGCAGGATGGCGTTGAATATGTCTTGGAATATTTTTTTTCCCCTTTCGTATACACTTAGAATATCCAAAGTACAGATATATAGGTATTATCCAGTAGCAATAATGGTATAAAGATTTCTACTTGCACTTTGGTTGAAAAACAACAGGAACGAGTATATGTACAGCAAAAGAACGAAATAAGGGTAATATTAATAAAACTCCTGAACCGGAAAATACATACTCATGGTACTTAGGGAGCTAAGTTCAGTTTATATAGGTCATTGTTTCTATTTTTGTAGAGATCCCTCCTGTTCAGATGGTGTGCCTCTGGATGGAAAAAAAGCTGAGGTTATTTCAAATATTCAAAAAAGGGCAAGTCGTTCAGAAGCCAGGTAATTACAGGCGGTGGGGATACATTGGGGGATACTGAAAAGTTTAAAAGGGAAAATGTTCTAAAGGATGTTTCTAAGGACTGACATTATACTGTAAGTTAGATAACTAACATGGATTTAGGAGGAATAGATCGGGTCAAAACTTAACTTGGGTCTTTTATGGAGGAAGTAGAAATTTAGACACTGCATAGCAGTAGATGTAGTTTACACAGCTTTTGATACGTCACATAGGCGATAATGTATAAAGCTAAGGTCTGGTGGCTAGGGAGCCACAGTTGTACAGGGATAGACCAATGGTTAATGAATAGGATGCAGAAAGAGTAGTTGTCATATGGGCTTCATCATTATGGGACTAAAGTGCTAAGTGGGGTGCCAAAGGGTTCGTGTTGGGGCCCGCCTATATTTAATCTATTTATTGATGATTTAGACGTGGGCATGTCAGAAAGGTTCTGTTTGTTTGATGATGACACAAAAATTCTGTCGACCATTAAAAACCTTTAGAGGGATGTGCAATCATTGCAGGGGCATCTTAGGTAGATTGTTTCACATTGGGCGGCTAGTGGCATATGAGATTCAGTGTGGATAAATGCTAAGGTTGAAGCATTTTGGACTTAAAAATCCTTGTGCTGTTATACTATAAATGGCTCTGTGTAAGTAAGTCCCTGTTGAAACAAGGGATCTTGGGTTGTGGTGGATTAACAAAATTAAAGGTAGCAGCAGTGCCAGGCGGCAACGCCAGAGCAGGCATGGTATTGTTTGCTAAGAGAAGGGTATGGATTCAAGGGAGAAATATAATTCTGCCCTTCTTTACAAAGCATTGGTAAGGCCTCATTGGAATATGCGGCAATTTGGAATCCTGGTACAAAAAAGACATCTTTGAAATGGAAGGGTTCAGGAGAAGGGCAACTAAATTAATAAGGGGATGGGGGACTTGAATATGATAAGTTACATTTATTATGTATGCTGGAGGAAAAGGTGCTTGTGTCGGGATATAATTAATGTCGGATAAAGTACATTAAGGGCCAAACAATTAAATATCTGGGACTTGTTCACCAATAGAACATGTCAGAGGGACACGTGGACATCCTTAAAATTGAAGAAAAAAGGTTTCGGATTTCAAGGTCGGAAAGGGTTTTTCCCCAAACGTGAGAAAGTGTAAAGCTAGGATGTCTTCAGTGGACGTTGTTATGGCAGGTTCATTGGTAGTTTAATAAAAGCTGGATGAGTTTTCTGCAAAAAAAAGTAATGTTAAATGTTATGGGTATTGAACATAAAGTAGAGTGATCCAGGGAAAATTCCGATTCCACTGGGAGTCAGAAGGAAATTTTCCACTTCATAAATTGTGGTTTTTTGCTTCCTCCTGTCAACAGTTAGCAGGAAATGAGGATATTGGACTAGATGGGTGGATGGATGGATGTTTATGTCTGTATTCAAACTCAAATACTATACTATTTAGAAGAAGTATACGAAGTATACTGTACAAAAGGAATAAAAATGTTTTAGACTGTTAACCATATGAAGAGGCTGGAGTTTAATATAAGAAACATGTAATGTTGCATTGCTCAATCATTCCAAGGGGGTGGATAGGATTAACGGTTTCAGTATCCATTTGTTATCTCGGAGAATCGCACAAGCTGAGAGCATTAGTGTTGAATCAGCATACAAGAAAATTTGGTACCTTCTGTGTCTAGAGTGTATATGTTGCAGTTCCATCATCAAAACTTCTTGTGCTGATTAAAACCAGTATGCTCCAGCTTGTGCGATGCTCCAGAAAGAGTACAAAGCTCCGAAGCTTTTTTTTTTTTACCTTGGAGGTTACGGATTTCGCTTAGTGTATGTTCTCAATATTACCAGGTGTTCCATATTGCCAGTCTAGTCTGCTTCAAGTTCACCTTAGGTGTCCATATATGCCAGTCTGCTCCACTTCCAGTTCCACCTCGGGTCAAATCTGCCAATCTGCACCTGCTGCCACGTTCCACATTGGTTGCCATATCTTGTACCAGTCTGCTCCTGTTTTTCCAGTTCTACCTAGGTCTCCATTTTGCCAGTTGCAATCATGCTTCCAGTTCTTACCTGGGCCTCCATATTCGCCAGATTACTCCTGCTTACGGTTCAACAATAGCTTTCATATCTGCAGTTGTTCTCTGTTTTCGGTAAATCCTGTTATCGATACCTGCTGCCAACATCATCTGCCAGCTTCTTTAGTCTTTTCATCCTGCTGCCTTCTCCCTCATTGTGGGATTGGCTTTTGTGGGGATCTTCCATGGAGCCACGACCAAAGGGGGGCTCATAGGAGTCCTTCCCGGAAGAACCTTGACAGGTGGATTATGTGTGCTGGCCATTAGAGATGGCTGAAAATCCGTTAACTCAAGGATTTGTGGATTTTCAAAATATCGGATTTCGGAAATCTGCAGTGGAACCGTGTTCGGATCTGCGATTTGGTCCATCTTACTGACCACAGGTTAATTTCTTAAATCCAACAACAATCACCGCAAAGGCACTTGAAAGGCACGAAAAAGCTCAGTTAGGCTTTTAAAACGTTGTGTGTAATACCTCAGTAAAGAAGTTTTTTTTCCCCACCATAAAAAGGATCTGATCCTCCTTTTTGCTTGTGTGATAGTCACTGGGGAGGGTGAGAGACCAGCCATTGTCGATCTGATGTTTCTGTGTGGAATATGAAGCCCCAATTCAGCACAGCATTTTACTATAAAATGAGGCCGGGCTTTTTTAAGTACAAAAAAGTACACAATGTGCTTAGCAGATATTGCTGACACTCAGGGCTGCCGTTCATTAAGCAGGTGTGAAAATCTTGCTCACTGCGTTGCCTATCCTGTACCAAGTCATTGGCCAACATTACTGATAAACACTGCACCAAGTTTATTTTTGTAAGGTGGAGCCATCTTGCACTGAGCCTATAGCCCTTTACAATTTGAATCAACAGCACTCTTAAAGTATAAGATCATTTTAATTTTCCATTTCATCTGTCAGCCTCCACATTACATCACTGCTTTTGTTTCCCAAATACAAAAGTGTAACTCATCGAGAAAGCCAGTATATGACTAGCGAAACGTCTTTAAGAACTAAAGTCGAATACAGTTGATATAACTGAATACAGATTTACAGAATTACACCTTTTGCTTACAACCTCCCTCTCCCCTCTTGTCTTCTTTCCAGGATTTTACTCGTTAACATCTATTTCTTGTTCTTTTCCCAACTCTAAAATTTCCTGTTCTCAGAATGTTTATAGTTTCTATTGGGAAATAAGGAGGAGAGGCTGAAATACAGCAATTGCTGAGAAATGAAGATAAAATGATTCCTATTTCTCATCCTTTTATCAGCTCTTGGTGATATGAGACATAATTCCCAAAGAAAATCATCTTAATGCTTTTCGTAATGGAATCAATACTATTTAAGTGCATTGGCCATATACAGGCCCTTCTCACAAAATCTTTTATTTCAAATAAAGACTGTGTATGAATGGTATGGAGAGAAGAATAGCTTGGATAATTGATTTAATGGAGACCTTATGTTGCAGTGATGTTAGAATCATAAATGCTTGCAGCAAATGATAATTATACAGTTTACATTATAACACAATGTTCATTACATGCTGGAAAATGCAACAGTGCATTGTAATTCATTTATTACTGTGTGCTTTGTTTTGAGTTGGCAATCTATGTTAAATTCCACTGTGAAGCCACTGCTTACAAGCATTGATACAAAGAGCTGTAGAATACATGAAGGAGGACCCACAACAGCAGACAGCTTAACTAAAAAAGGAAGGCTGAGTTTATATACATACAAATAAAAAAATAAGAAAGAGTCATTAACGTAAACACCACAATATCTTAATATATATAAGAAGATAAAACAATGAAGTCTGCTATAGGGGAGACCACTTAAAGCTCACAGTGGCAAAAGGTTTGTCCATACAGTCCAGGCTACTAACCCGAGTTCAGTTCCACCACGCCCCGAACCAGTGAGAACGCGTTTCACTTTACAAGTTTATCAGGAATAAATAATGATATAGAAGCTTTGGGATTAAGACTGGAATCCAATGTTATAAGTACTGGGGCAATGGGGCAGTTGCTTTTTACTGTACTAAACAAAGGAAAGCTGAAAAGTCACGCAGAGGAGTGAATTTCCGATTGTGATTTTCCCAAAGCCACAATAATATAAAGGGGATGTCCACCCCCAAACTATAAAATGTATATGTTATTGTTATTGCCCATGATTCTAGCTTTAAAACAAGCCATCCCCCGTTAAAAATCGTTAAGTCAATTTGAAGATACTACTTTTCAGGAGCAGCTCACGTAATCTAAGCTCTTGACGTCACCTCAAGCCATGCCTTTTCTGTCCCTTCAGCCTCCGTTTGTGCCCCCCTCCCACCGTCCGGATCCATCCACGGTCCCCCTGCATCCTAACGTAAAATCCTTTTAGGATATGACAGATGGCCCCTCAGTCCAGGACCTAAATGACGTATTACATAGTAACATAGTAATAAGGTTGAATAAAGACATACGTCCATCAAGTCCAACATATTCACCCTCTTTTTTTTTTACCCTACCAACAGTTGATCCAGAGGAAAAAGAAAAAAAAACAGCTAAAAAAGGGGGGAAAATATTCCTTCTGACTCCAAAAGCAATCGGAAAGTATCCTGGATCAAACCAGATCTATATGTATTAATACCAGTTAATTCTCAATATTATATAGTATCCCTGTACCAACAGAACTACAGTATATGTATAATCCCAGTAATTTCTAATATTATATAGTATCCCTGTACCAACCAGAACTCAGTATATGTATTAATACCAGTAATTCTCAATATTATACAGTATCCCTTTTACAACCAGAACTACAGTATATGTATTAAAACAGTATTTCAATATTATATAGTATCCCTTTACCAACCAGAACTACAGTATATGCATTATAGCAGTAATTCTCAATATTTATAGTTTACAAACTTATCCAGGCCTTCTTTAAAGCTATTCAACTGAAGATGAAACTTTTTTCTTCACCTTAAAGGATGGTCACGGGTCCTCTGATATGACCTATATAGTAAACAATGCACCAGAGAGTGTCAGCCCTAACTGTCAATTGCCTGTATATTCAAGCCTCCATTCCCCTTATTAATTTAGTTGCCCTTCTCTGAACTGCCTCAATTTCCAAGATGTCCCTTTTGTATATGGGATTCCAAAAACTGCACCGCATAGTCAAATGAGGCTTACCACTTACCAGTGGCCTGTAAAGAGGGAGAATATATTTCTCTCTTGAATCTATTCCCCTCTTTATACAAGACATTGTCATTGCTAGCTCTAGCCGTTGCTACTGGCATTGTCTGTTATTGTTCTGTTATCTACCAGAACCCCCAAATCTTTTCCATTACAGATGCACTTAACACAGTGATTTATGTGTAGGTGGCCACTGATTATTAAATCCCAAATGCATCACCTTACATTTATCAACATTGAATCTTCATCTGCCATTCTGCTGCCCTTTTGATAATCATATAGGTCTGCTTGCAGCACTTGCACACATTTGAAGTTTCAAAAAGCTCTGCATAATTTAGTGTCATCAGCAAACACTGAGACCTTGCTCTCAATGCCCCCTTCTAAGTCATTTATAAACAGATTATTAAACGCCCCCGTAAAGAACCCTAAAAGCACTTCACTTAGAACTGTTAGCCCACGATAGATGTAGCTCCATTACCACCACTCTTATTTTCGATCCAATAACCAGTTCTCTATCATGAACAAATGTTTTAAAAAAAAAAATCGTAACTATACTTACAGCTCTTCGTTCCCGCGGCGCTTTCTCCGTGACGTTAGCCACGTCTGTTGCCAAATCCAGACAGCTTGAGGTGACATCAGAGAGCTTGGAGTACAGTGGAGCGCTCCGTTTCTGCAAAAGCATGTTGGAACAAATGTATGTATCTTCAAATTGGATGAACAGGATTTTAATGGGGGAGGGTGTTTTAAAGCTAGAATCATGGTCAATAACTATAAAAATATAGTTTGGGGGTGGGACACCCATAAATTCTTTTGTTTTTTATTTAGCAATGCATATAATAAGTTCTGTTTTGGGGGGTACCCTGTGCGGTGTTATTAAATAGTGTATGTAAAGGAAGGGTTACTCCCCACACTTTCACCATGTATTATGAAAATGTTTGACTTTTTCTAATGAGAGTGCCCTATACCATTTTACGTGTTTAAGTGTTTCCTGATAGGTCCAGGTTGGAAGGTCTCAGATGTTCTAATTCTTATATTTTTTAAATTTGACTGTGACCGGGTGTGGGTCAGACTGTACCTCTTGACACTACCAAATAAACAGAGTTGATTTTTGTGGGATGATCATTGTAATTGTTGGTTTGATTAGTCATATTTAGGACATAAAATTGCTTTGTTCCAAAGTATGGCTTGTCTAGCCACCTCCCCACAGTCCTCGACTCTTATGGACTAACCAATGGAAGACACTCTTTGCAGAGAACGTCTTTCCAATTGCCAATAACAGAACTGTTGTGGAGCTGTGAGGAGACCATGAGGTTTAGTTCCTCACAGGGTACTATCAGTGAGTGGGGTGGTGGTTATGTAGTTTAATGGTCCTTAACATACAGGAAAAACATGGGGGTACTTAAGTTCCGGTAAGCAATAACCGTTCACATGGAAACCAACAAAGTAACATTTTGGATATGTTCACTAAAAAATGCTTTGTTCTAGTTATTTTATACTAATTAATGCAACATAATTAAGTGAAAACATTTTATCTATTCCAAAAGCCCCATCACACAGGGGTTAACTTGTGTATAGTAATAAAATGTATCAGTTATGTGGCCAGTGGCGGATATTCTAAATGGGGAAAAAATTATAATATTGAGAGTGATTATCAGGGGTATAATTATCTTCCATCAATCTGGTTGTTTATTTGATTAAAATGAACTATTGCCATATTGTTCAGCAATCAGGAAGCAATCTCTAACTTCAAAGGGAAATTGTTGCACTGGTAAAAAAAAATTTTTAAAAAATCGATTTGCATTTTAACTGAATTGAACGTCGCTGACACTCTTCATTTGACCAGTCTGTGTGATGAAAAGCGAAAGCTATATTTAAAGTGGAAGTTCACCACATACAATCCTTTCAAGAAAATACTAAAAAGAAAGCACATGGCGGTTTTCTGGTTATGTGGACATTTTAGTGCACTTTAAAGGGAACTGTGATCTAAAAATGACTTTGGTAAAATTATTGTCATACTTATTTCACTTAGTTTTGAGATATTTACATTTGTGTGTGATATGGAGCAGCAGCTACCAAGGTCCACTGCACTTCCTACTTCCTGCTCTCGAAACCTGGTGACCCATGGCCCCTCCATTTGCAGGCCCCTTGCCTCCCTTACAGCCCATGTAGCCCTGCCCACTCGCGGGTGCCTGGTCCCGCCCACTTATGGTTGGCCGTGGCAACTTCCCCACTCAGACAACACACCCTAAAACTTTGTAAAAAAACAAGCCTTTTAAGGAGGAGTGAGTACTCTGAAAAAAAGGGTGTCACATAGTGGGAGAGTAGGGCTGTAGTTGTCTTACCTTCTTGGGGAGATCTTCACACAGCAGGGAGGGGGAGGGACTTCTGTCTCCCTCTACACTGTTTTGAGGCTGTGCTCTGCTGCGGCAATGTAGAGGGCAGCCTTAAGAATGTCACATGTCACAAGCAAAAATTTTTTTATAGGGGATGAGCATACTCTTTAAATGAACTGACTGATGATGAATGAACATAGGACAGAACAGGTCATTGTTAAAGGGTGACTATAAAAAATCATTTATTAACATATAAATTCTAATTTAACAGGAAGGGTGTCATATGCAATTCACCACTGTCCCCCTTCTCTAATATAGTGATGCGGTTGTACTATGTAGATGGGTAGATCATATAATATATTTATAACATCCCTGCCCTTTAACAATAAATGTATTAGCTTTATGCTGCTGTTTATTATAAAGGCTATAAACTACAAACTGGTTTATACTGTTCCTATGATCAAATGTTCTGTAGGCGCCTTTAACTACAAATTAAATAACAAATTCTGGGAAAAAAAGATTTTACCACCTGTATCCCATCTTTGTATTCTTGTCTTTGGTGAGATAGCAGATATGGGATTTGGTTTATTGTCATGCATGGGCTGTCAATGGGGCATCTTCTCTCTGCCTTATTAAATCAAAGCAGCAGAATCTGTTGACCTCTTGCACCAATATCTATTGGAGTTAATTGTACAAATGGATGGAATACAGTTAATTTATGGTATTTTTAATGGGGGTGCATGGCTTCAGGCTCCCATGGGTGCAGCCCCAGCAAATGGCCTTAAGACAACAACTATTGTTTTGCTGTCAGGCCTGCTCGTGCACCTTTGATAACCCACTATACCCCATGCATGCTAACACCACGCTGTCCACCTTTCCTTTAATCAAGCACACAGTAACCTATTGAACGGACAGATTTAGAAACCCTTTCCTGTCTCAAAGCATTGTTCAACCATTTACAAAATTTAATCTCTACAGGATTAGAGATGGCAGAAACACTGGTAAGATCTGTTCCATCTTCGGATCTCGGGAAAATACCCCGAACATCCGAAAATCCAAAAAAAACGTACTTTCGGGACTCCGGAAGGCGGATTTTCGATGAAAATCTTTTAAGTTCAAAGCTATTTTAGATAATCCTCGAAAATGTTCTTTTCTAAAAAAAAATTTTGAGTTTCCGATCGTATTTCCAGGATTATCGAAGTTTAATATTCATCGAAAATGCCTCTCTGAAGTCCCAAAATCCAAACAATCCACCTGGTTAGAACTTAACATCTGATTTCAGAAGAGGGGTTCCGTGTCGGACCTGGATCCCATCTCTATACAGGATCACGGTACGTTTTTCCCTGTTTTTTTCTTCTTTTTGTTCGTGTTCGAACGCAATACGACAAGTTTACCAACACGCGGTATCCCTTCCTCCCTATTTTATTTTTTTTGATGTGTTTCTCCCCCCCTGCCTTTAACATATATTTAGGGTCCTGTAGGTGACGCTTAGGTACATTTAAAATGAAAGTTGGCGAAGAGAGTGCAAGTTGGTGTGATACTAATTCTGCTTTCGCTTCCAGATCACGTGGTATTAAAACTATGTTTACTTATCGATTTGACTCTCTATTCTAACAGTGGCCCCAACTGGTGAGTTTCATTCCGAGAGTTTTTCCACAGAACATAATAATTTCGAAAATCAAACTCAAACACAAATTACATTTTTCAACCATGTTTTTTTACCTTTTCATCTCAATTAATATTCAGTTAAGTTTTTTGACCTTTATTGTGATTTAGAAGTTTTCGCAACTATAGAGCTCACATCCCTTCCCCAACCTATAATGCTC